>JAADJZ010000034.1:0-392918 GCA_011032825.1 Massariosphaeria phaeospora | reverse complement strand
AACATTTTGGCAAAGTAGTAAGCTACTACTTGCTACAAGTTGTTTCTTTGCTTTTTAAAAAAGCGCTTTTTTGATAGCTATTCTCAAAGCGTTCGCTTTAATAGCGGTTTCTAAATTAAGGTTAAAATAGGCTAATAACGGCTTAGATATGAACTTTTTCTTAAGCGTGTTAAACGCTTTTTGTTGTTTAAGCTTTTAACAGAATTCGACGCTTTTTTCTGTTAACTTTGTTAGTAAAGAAACGATTGCAGAAAAGGCGCAAATAAACTGCTAGTAAAAGTTTGCAAAACCAACGAAGCTTTGCACTTTTTTAACTAAAGCTAGAGCCTTCTATTTAAAAATCGCGCAGACTTTTTTTAGATCCATGCTAATTTTTTTGCCTACTTTGATAATAAAACTAAAGTATTTAGTTTTAGTTACTTTAAACTCGCATTTCTTAATATTAAGTTGTAACTTTGCTTTTTTTAACTTGTTAACAACTTTTTTAACACGTTGCTAGTAGTTTTTTTAGAAACTTCTAAAGTAGATAAGTACATTATCTAAGTATGCAAAAGCGTTAACGTTAATGTAATTACGCAAAGTGTAGTTAATAAATTGCTAGAACGTACTTAAGGCGTTAGCAAGGCTAAATAGGCAAACTATCTATTCGTACAATTTAAATCTTGTACGAAAAGCTGTTTTTTACTTGTTTTCTTTAGCAATTCGAACTTTGTAAAAGGCCTAGATAACGTTCAGCTTAGTAAACTATTTAGCCTAGCTAATCTAATTTAGGGTTTCGTAAATTAAAGGCAGCAGGTATTAGTTCTTTTTCGTAATAGCGTTGAGCGCTCGATAGTCTACGCAAAAGCGTAGCTTTCTACTAGGTTTCTTTGCAAACAACACTAGCGCTTCGGCTTAAAAGCAACTTACTCTAATAAACTCGCAATCTAAATGCGCAGTAAGCTGCTTTTGTAAAACTAATAGTTTGTTTTTAAACATGTTATACAAAGGTCTTTATAAGATCTCTACTTCTTTTCCGTTCTTTTTAATTAGTTTAATGCCGTAGTTTATTAGGCTTTGGTAAAGAGATAATTTGTTAGCTTTAAACTGCATAAACGCTGTATACTAATTTTTTATCTAGTTAAACAGCGTTAGGCGTAAGTTAACTACTACTTTAGTTTAAAAAGCTTTCTAGATGTTCGCTATAAACGCAGCGAAAATTTTAACGCTAAAGTTTTTTTTCTTAGACTGCTACATTATTATTTTGAACGCAGCCGCGAACACCTGCTAGGGCTTTTGTTTAGGCTTTTTTTCTTTCTAGCTCCGCACGTGTGTTTTAGTTGAATAGATAAAAATCGATTTTTTCGCTAAAACTAGCGTTACCTAGCTTTCGTCTATTTATAAGCGCTCTAGAATAATATTGTATTAGTTATTCTTAGTTATAACGTACGCTTAAACTGTTTGTTCATGCTTATTTAGGTTTATTGTAAACTAAGCAGCTTTCGTAACTTTAACAACTTATTCGCTAATGCCTACTACAAGCCTTTCTTTTATCGAAATACGCAAAAAACAGTTTTTTTTACAAAACTTTTTGCTAACAAGACTATAGGTAGTGCACCCGAAGTCGAGCATTACTAAAGCAAAAATAAATTGATTAATAATTGCATGTACTGTAAGTGGTTTCCTGTTTAGCTAGTGCTAGCAAAACTTTAGAAACTTATCTAATAAAGAAACCGTGTTTTTTTTCTACTACTTCTAACTGCGCTTTTGGTTAGAAGTGTTTAGTTTTCTAAGTCTTTAGACTTAAAGACTTTTTTAACTTTTGCTATTGTCTTAACTAGTTTAGAAGTTGCTTTTTAAGTTGTAGCGAGCTTCTTTGAAGCTGCGAGCTTACATTTATTAGACATGTAAGTTGCTAAACTACATTAAAAGCAAAAGTAATTCTTTTGTTGTTTCGTTATTTTTGCGTTGTTTGCTTATTTAGCCTGCTTTTTTTTTTTGTTGTTAGTAGCCGCGCGGACTGCCTAGGTAGTAGCTTTAGTTGCTAGCTCTTAGTTCATAGCCTCTGTGTCGCTTATTAATTAATTTAGTACTATCTACTACTAGTTGTTTGCTTTCGCGCGGTTTAGGTTTTCTTTAATCTAGGTAACTCGTTCTATTAGGTCCTAAAGTTGCTATGCTAGAGAAACGATAACGCTAACTATTTTATTCTGTAGATTAGCGCGAAGCTTTGCTTTGTACTAGTTTTTTAATGTAGCTACGTTGCTTGTTATTTTTGCGTTGTACGCGAAGCGCATAAATTCTTTATTATACTCTTAAAAGAACATTTTCTTCTGCCTAAAAGCAAAAAGTTGGTTAAGCACTTTCTGCGCTCGCATGTAGTTCTAGTAGTGCCTATTAAAGTACTTTTAGAACTTCTTTGCTGTTCCGTTACGGTGTTTCTAATACCAAGCGAGTTTAGTAGTAGCTACTTGCTTTGTTAAGCAGTTGTAGATGTAGCCGCATAAGTTTTTAATTAGATTCTTGTTATTAAGCATTTTGTTCTCTACTTGGACTTTAAACTGTTTGTAGTCTAACTTTGTTTCGTTGAACTAAGCTAGGTTAGGCATTTTGTTGCGCTTTGTAATTAGCGTAGAAGCTTTTAGAATACTAAAAAAAGTTAGCAGTGTTGCTAGCGTAGCTCTCTTTTCTTTCTAGAGAATCTAAACTTGATTTTGCAGTATTTTAATAAGTGCCTAAGCTTTTGCACTCTCGTTATTAACTAGCTGCTTAGAATTCGAAAGTTTTGCAAAGACTAGCTTTGCTGCTAGTAGCTAATTGTTTGTTACTTTTTTGAGTAGTTCTATTACGAGTTCTGTAACGAATATTTTTATATATGTAGCTTCTGCCGCATTAAAACAAATTTCTTAAGTTTTTACATTAAGTTTGTCGTTGTTTATTAGTTTTTGTAGAGCTTTCTTAATTGCTTCGCTGCTTCGGCTTTCGCTTTCTAGCCTGCGAGCTTCTACAACTAGCATTCAAATATACTCATTCTAAGTACCGTTCATCGTAGCAATTTAGTTCTAAAAACTTTTTTCGCTGCGTTTTAGAGTTTCTTAGAGGTTGCTTTTAACTTCTAAAAGTGTTGTACTTTTTAAAGATCTCACAGCCTTTACTGCGTAGAGATTAATTGAATTTAAATAAAAAAGGATTGCCTAGGAAAGCAGGTTCTAGATAAAGAATGTAATAAATTTAATAGAGTTTATCTACAGCGCGAACAAAAAAGCTCTATATACTTTATAGTTAGTTAGCTTTCAAAGTACCTGCGAAGCGCTTTTAGAAGCTATGTAAAAACTCAATACCGCAAGGCCTTCGTTAACTAGAAACTAGCGAAGCTCTTTTGAGTATCGTCGAAGCTGTTACGTACAGCGTTAATAGCTACTAAAATCTTACAACTAAAGCAATTCATAGAGCTTTTAGCCTATTACAAAAAGCTACTATTCTGTAATATACTTGCTAGACTAGTGTGTTTGACATTTCTTGTCGTAGCACTATACCTATGCGCAGCTGCTGCTGTAGTTTTTAAACTAATTATTGTAGTTATATACGTAACATTCTGTTACTGTACATTTGCTATTTTTAAGTAAAACGTGTAATAGTAATCTTAGCTGTTGTTGCGCAAAAATTCTATTGTCTGCGTAGTACATGCAGTTTTTCTTATTGCACTAGTGCCAAAGCAAGTTTCCGTAATTGTTTTAATTAGCGAACTTTATTTTTTTTTCTGTTAGTTTTTGTTGTGCTATTGCTACTTTTGCAGCTTTTTATTTTTGTAGTTCTTTAATTTGTAGTTTTTTAAACTGTTAGTTGTAGTGCTAGGCAATGTAGGTAGTTCTACCGCACATCTAGCACTTATAGTTTTAAAGTTAATCTGTAATCTCTTTTGCTTGTAGATAAGCAAATTTTGTTTTCTAGTCTAACAATTCTTTTGCTATCGAGTTTTTAACTTTAATCTACTTGCTATCTAGTTCTTCGTAGATTCTTAGATATAGTATAGCTACTCGTTGTAGTTAAACTATAGCGATAGTAGTAGTTTGCGCGCCTGCTACTTTCTGTAGTATTTCTAAGCAGTTTCTGCAAAAGTATTTGTTTTTACTACATTAGAAACATACTTTATTGTTGTAACGCTTCTAGCGTTTCTCTTTTAACAGCTCGTTCTTAGAGTTTTGCTTTGTTAAAGTAGCGTTCTTTTTGTTAAACTGCTTTTGTAGTAGTTTGTTGTTCTAAACTCGTTCAACGCTGTCGATATCTATTAGGTTGTAGTAATAAGTTTTTTTAATCGTTGCTACTAGGCGTATGTATAGTTTAATAGTAAACTTGCGTTTTTACTATTGTTGCTATAGTTAGTTGTTAATTTGTACCGTAGTTTTAATTAGCTCGTTGAGTTTCTCTAGTTTCTTGTTTTAACTAATTTTATTTTTTACGTGTTTTTTTAACTTTGCGTAGTAGAACTTGCATAAGCTGCGTTTTTCTACATTGTCTACTTTAGCCTAAATTCTTTTAAATTTAATTGTGTACTTGCTAGCTAAGCTTTTTTGCTTAAGTAGTTTAAGTTGGTTTATTGCTTGCTGCGTTTCGTCTACTTTGCTGTAAATTGTATAAAGTTTTTGTTTAAACAACTCTTAGTTCTTAAAAATGCGCTTTGTGTTTTGCTTTATTTTTTTTACGTTTTCTACGTGCGTAACGTAATTTTCAGCGTATAGCTAAAACTATTTTGCTGCGTTGTCTTTTATGTGCATTCTAGCTGCTAGAATCTTGTTTTAATTTGTGTAAAAGCTGTTGCTATAATAACAGCAGTAGAAGTCTACGTTAGTAAAAAAAAGTTTTAAGTTTTTCTTTTCTTTGCTATATTTCTCTAGAGAGAGTGCTTTTGCTAACTTTTCTTTTGTTCTACCTTAAAGCTTTGTAACTACTGCTAGTAGTTTTTAAATTTATTTCGCTTGCTGCTGTATCTAATTAGCTTGCTTTGCTATTACAGTTACTAGGTTCGTTGTAAGTGTAGTAACGCTGCTGCTTGTTGTGCGTAAGCTCGTAGGTGTTGCTATGTTGTCTTAGTTCTAAACCTAAAGTAGTTAACGTGTTATTAAAAGTGTTCTTTTACTAAAGGTACTAGTATTAAACTTAGAGATTTTGCCTAAAGAATTGTTCTATGTTTAGAAAGCTTTATAACAACAAAGAAACAATTTCAATTCTATTTTAAATAGAATAACAAAGTAACAATTTGTTGCCTATAGATCCAATCTATGTATAAAATGTACTTAAAAGAGTTAACTACAAAGAATTCAAATTGTAAAAGAAATTCTGCTAATCTATATAGTTCTATAATTCTTTGCTAAAAGCGTTTTGCTTAGTTCGCTTAGTGTGCTTAGTTGCTAAGCGCTTTAGGCTAGCTAAGCGCTCGTTGCTTAGTATGCTTAGTCTGCTAAAGCTTTAATCGCACTAATTACTATTACGTAACTACTAACTTAATTCTGCTTCGCGCATTGCTGTACTTTTGTTTTGCAAACTTGCAAGCTCTAACAACTTTTCTGCGTCGTTGCTTAGTCTACGATACTTAGTATCGTTTTTGTTTGTAACACAATGCTAGATATTAAACGTACTTATAGCTCTAAGAATTATATGCAAATAAAAAACAAATATTAGAATTAAGTACCTTTGAAACAGAATGCAGCTTACGGTGTTTAGCTTCTTAGCATTCTAAGTTTCTAGCTTATAAATACGTTCTTTCGATTATTAATTAGTTGCTAGAAAACTGTAACAATAGCTAGCTTGTATTACATTTTGTTGCTATTTACTTCTAAACTTGCTTTTGCTTATTTTTAGATAGAGAAAACAATTGTACTTGCCGCAGATAGCTCTTTTTAGAAAGAATAAAAGTTTTCTTGAGAATTTAGTTCGTTATAACTAGTAACATAACTTGCGATACTAAATTAACTACGCTAGCGAATAAGTAGAGAGTACTTATTAATAGGTATAGGTTAGGTTATAAGTTGCACAAACTTTAAGTTAAAGTTAAGTTAGAGTTAATCTAGCGTAGGTAAAAGTTAAGTTAGAGTAGTTAAAGCTCTAGGTTAAAAGTTAAGTTAAAGTTACCTAAATAGTTAAAAAACTATAATAAATAAATGTAATAAGTATACATAGAAAACTTAATGTTAATATAAGTTGTAAATATTATGTAAAACCTAACTACAACTCTAAGCTTTAACTACTTTAACTTAACTTTAACTTAAGCTGCTTAGTAACTAGCGCAGGTTAAAGCTAGAGTTAGGTTAGAGTTTAACGTAAGCTAACTCAACTCTAACTCAACTTCTACTTATTTACTAGCCTAAAATTAACAGCCTATTAGTATCTCGCAAGTCGAGTAGTTTTACTAATGCAGTAATAATGCATTTGTTACTACCTAATAGCTAACAGGAAAACGTACTTTATGCTAGTAATCTAATTTATAAAGAAAGTTAACTAAGCCTAAATTAAATACTAGAAAGTTTTTCTTTAGCTGCACTGCTTTCAAGTAACATTTCGCTAATGTATTAAGAAAACAGCTATGTTACTCTACTTAGTTTAACTCTTAGCAAAGCTTCGTTCAAAATAGTGTTAATATATAGAACCTTTAATACTTTGCTTTTAGATACTTTATAGTAGATACATAGAGTATAGATAGTAGACAGTAAAAGTAGTAATTTCTAAAAGAAATTACTTTCCCGTGCTTCTTTCGACGATAGCAAATGTTATTAAATTAACAAAACACTAGAGTTGAGCTGTCGAAGAAATCTGCCGCAGAAGCAGCATATAGAATTCGAAAAAAGTAATTTGTAGTATAGTGTAACTACGCTAGCAAATAAGTAGAAAGTACTTATTGTTGAGTATAAATTAAGTTAGAGTTGCATAAACCTAAAGTTAAAGTTAAGTTAGAGTAATTAAAGCGTAGGTTAAGGTTAAGTTATAGGTACTACTTTTAAGTTAATAAACCTATTATAACTAGCTGTTATAATTATAAAAAGAAAATATATTAAAATATAGAATTGTAGAGGTTTGTGCTAACTTAACTTATACCTACGCTAAAACGTTTTAGCGTAGGTATAAGTTAAGTTAGCACTAGAGTTTTACGTAAGCTAACTTAACTTTAACTTAATTTAACGTACTTTACGAGTTCGCTGCCTACACGAGTTCGCCGCCTATCGAATTTTACTAAGGAAAATCAATAATCTAGAGCTTAATAACTCTTAACCTACTTAATAAAATTCTTTAAAAATTTAATATATTATTTCTGTATATATAAACTTTCTAGTTCTAAGATTACTAAGCTCTAGCTAGTCTAGAAGAGTAGATAGCTTAGAGCGCACGAATAGTTTAAGCTTTTCTTTAATAACTTTCTAAATACTAAAGTTGTAGCTTAGTAATCTAGGAATCTAAAAGTTTATATAGATGCAGCTTAGTAGTAAAAATTTTAGAGAATTTTATTAAGTAGGTTAAGAGTTATTAAGCTCTAGATTATTGATTTTCCTTAGTAAAATTCAGTAGGCGGCGAACCCGTGTAGGCGGCGAACTCGTAAAGTACGTTATACTTATTTACTACTCTAAGTGTAACAGCAGTGCTTTCGAATATTCTAGTACTAGAAAGCACGTACACATTGTACTAAGTATAGAACTAGCCTACTAAGGCCAAGATACCTAAACTTTCTAAAGAAAAAATTGAGATTTATACTTCCTGTCTAGACATTCTTATTGTATAGTAGTAAAAAAAACTTTGGCAGTAAGTACATGCGATTACATATAATTTAGCTACTACTTTTCTATTGTTCTATTTGCTGCTACTTGTATTGCTATAACTACTTTAGAAGCCTTTGGCTGCAAAAGTAATGTTAAAATTTCGTTAGAGAAACTATACACTAGATATTGCCTAGCACATCTTACAACTATGTGTACTTCTACTTCTGCTATCTAAGCAAGTTAGCTTGCTTTCTAGAAAAGTGTATTCGAGCGATAGCAGAACTTATGTGTTTAGGCGCAAAGGGGGGCTAGCTTTTGTAAATTATCTAAAAAGTTGTACATTATATAAAAACGCTATCGACGTGTTAGTAGAACAGAATGGTATCAATTGTTTAATTATACGATTTGGCGGTCGATAGAGAGAGCCTGCGGCGAAGGTAGCGAAGGAGCTCGGCCTAGTTTCTAAGCAGCTAGTTCAAGTAGTCGTAATTCCGCGTAGCTATTAGGTACTTCGAGTAGAATTTCTTTAGGCGTAAGTTTATCAAGCTGTTAGAGTACCTCTTGCAGTTGTAGTTAGAGTTGCTCTTGCTTTTGGGCAGATGCGTGAGTCTTTGCAGAGAACGTGCGCTGCTGCTTGTAAACCCAGCTTAGCCGTAGTACGATCAGCGAGGCTAATAGTAGCGAAGTTGACGGTAGTAACGCACTAGCTACTACCGTAGCTGGCGATAGTGAAGACTCCATAAGAGACGAAAGTATTGAAGTATGAATAATAATTGATAATTGAAAATTGTAGATTAAATTAAAGACCAACATCGATAGGGCTACTAGCACTATTTATATATATTACTCTCGACAGAAAACGGAAAACGGATACGATCCTACTAGTAAACAGAAAACAGAAATCGTTACTCAAGTAAGCGCTAGGTACATGGAAAGCGCCCGATTGTAAGCGCTGAATCAATACTCGCCGCATTTCTACTGCCTCGAGTCTGAGCTTTCCGTCAGCTCATCAGGTTCTCCAGGTCGCTTCTTTGATGGCTGCGGCCTTTTTGGGCTAAAAGGCGGGGTCCTGTGAACGCCGTTCGCATGGTTCCAGAATGCATCTTCTAACTGCAGAATTACGTCGCAGTTTAGATGCAGACACACTGTCGGAGGCGCTTAGAGTTCTTTTATATGCTTCTGCATATGAGAATGTAACAGAAATGGCTTAGCAAATTGAACAAAGCGAGTTTGCAGCGAAGCTGCATTATTGCCCAAGCAGAACAGGCAATGTGCTGCGATGACGACTAGCCCATGTTTCCGTATCATGCCAGCGTAGTCGTTCAACTGTTCGAGATGTCCCTGTAAATGGCGATTCTAGTCGCGATCTAACCTAAGCTATTGGCTATGCTCGTAGCAAAAGTGTTCACGTGCGTATGTAGTCCACTCGTTTGGCACTTGGTAGCGTAAAGTTAGGTGATCCGCTAGGTCTTCGTAGCACTCGGCTATAAAACTACACCTATTCTAGAGACACTAGTGCAGTGTATTGGCTTTTAGATAGGCATCTATATGTTTCGTGTAGCTTCTACAGCATTTCTACTTAAATCTTTCTCCGCAATCATTCCAACAACAGATCGTGATTACGGATTCAAAATGCTGTGCTAGTTTTGCACGCGACTGTTTTATCCAGCGCCAACGGGCGCATTAGAACAGATGCAATTGAACCTTTGCAGGACGCTTTCTAAAATTGTCAGCACTAATCGTAAGAAACCTAGAGCAACTTACGGATCGAGGGTTTTGGGACAATCTAAGCATTGGCCGTCCAAGGTGGGAGCAGCATCTTGATAGAACGCGGGAGCACCAATTGGAGATGCCATGTTTTGTAACGTGGGTACGATCTCGGCGAGAGACACGGAATCGCTAGGAGCTTAATACAGGAGCATTCTAGCCCTTGCACGATCTGGCTTATACTTGAAAAGAGCCCGAAGGTAGCGCGATAGAGAACGTGAACTAATTGACGACGATAGCGGTTGAACTAGGACTTCGGTCTTAGTACCAATCGCAGGGGAATCGTAAGCACTATCCAGGAAATCCTTCCGTTCCTTGTGATACATTTTGTTCCGAAGCTGTTGTCGCATTTTATATTGTTTGGCCGGTGTTTGCTGTGGAACTTGTATCTCTTCTAACGGTTTTGGCCAGACTTGTCAACAATCCGTCCAATCCAATCCGGGTCCCCGGATTGAATGGATTGACAAGAAATCTCTCCTGGATTGGCTTGTATAGATTGTTTAGGGATTTGGGGCGTGAACGGATTGATAGATTAGATAGATTGATTAGTAAGCTAACTATTGGTGAATTGCCCAATATATTCGTCGATCTTATAGATAGTGATATCGTACGTGTTCGTAGGTTTGTAAGGCGTTTTAAAGCGCTCAATCCTAAGGCGTTTCCAGGATCGGAGGCTCTGTAAAGCGGATAGTAAATCTGGCCTCATATTGAGTCTCTGTACGCCTAAAAGATCAGCCAATTCACTAAAAGTCCTCTCACAATCGGCTGCTGAGGCTGGGATACTCAATGTATTCATAGCAAACCGCGCCAAAACAGGGTATTGATGCTCCTTTGACAACCAGTAGGCAATTGGCAGCTGAGCAAGCTTGTAGGCTGGATCAATTGGTTTCTCCGCGCTCTAGAGCTCATACTCGTCAGTAATCTCCTTCGCAATCTCCGCCTCTCTCATAGAGGCTAGCATAAACTCAGTACGGTTAACGGCGTAGTCAAAACGTTGCCGCTTAGCAGGCGGCGGCGTAGCTGAATCGGCGGCGGCGATTTTAGATGCTAGCTTAGCGCCCGCCTAAAGTAATTGAAAGCCTTTGTTGTTTGCCTCTAGCTACCCTTCGCGGGGATGGGAGCCATCTACGTCATCGTATTCGGCGAGTACTCGCCAGGCAGTATCGATGAAGTTTTGTACGCTAGGTAGAAGCGTAGGGCACAGTAATACGCTAGGGCGTCTTTGAATTTAGCGTAGTATTTTTCCAGCTTACTAATAGCGAGATTGAGGTTTGTTTTGACGTGATCCTCAGGCGCGTTAGGATCGTTGTAATCCACTGCCTCTACGCGATCCTGTTGAGCCTGTAGCGTAGCGAAGAGCCACTCAAACGTAGGGATAACCTTCCAAATCGCGCCGTAGCGACCAGCCTTGCTCCGACCTTCGAGCCAGCTAGTCGCCTCCTTGAAAGGCTTGAGCAACTCGATATACTTAGTAATAGTAGCCTAATCTCTGCTAGTAAGCTCTTCCTTACGTATATACAGGCGTAGCTGGCTGGCCTCCGAAGGGCGAGCTTCCGCCCGAGATCGCTGTCAGTTTACGGGGCGGTTGCTCTCGCCGATTTTGTAGCCTATATAATCGTCTAGAGGCACCCTGAAGTCGACGGCGCGCTCAAACATATCGTAGTAAGAGTTCTAGCGAGTTTTGACTAGCTTTTTGAGTTCTTTTGGCGTAAAGTTCGTGAGATTTAGCGACGTTGCCTTATCTCGCTGGTATCCCTCCAAAAGCTCGCGCGCCTGCGGCGTACAGATTGAGGCGATGACGTCAAACAGTACGCCTAGCGGGCCAGCTTTGCGCTACTCGTTCATGTACTGTTCCTCTGCCTAGGGCGAGTTAGCAGGTGCTGCGCGAGAGACAGCGGCAGGAAGGGAAAGAGCAATACGTACTACTAAATTCTCCTGCGAGTTCTCAAACGCGTCGCGATCCTAGCCAAAGATAACGTTTTAGGCAGCGAGATTGAGTATATGGCAGCTGCAGCGCAATCTCCGGTAGCTTGGGTTAAAGCCGTACTCCTTCGCTAGCTTGTTGACGGCAGTATCGTTGTTTGTCGCGTTATTAAGCACAAAGTAACCCAAGGCTTCTTTTCGTATATAAAACTGGTAGAGAGTTGAGCTTACGATTGCTGCGATATTTAAACCGAAGTAGTCGCCCGATAGCGTCGGCAGGCCAAGGAAGTAATCTACTTGTTAACCCGCTGCGTTCAAGTGGTGTACGCAGATTCTAGTAATAGCGCGTTTGCCGCTGTATGAGGTCCAGTTGTCAAAGGATACGTGTATAGCGGATTTGGCTGCCTTTATGTAGCTTACGACGGCGGGTAGGTAGGCGTTGTATTCATCTATAATGTGCGACTGGAGAGTGTTGTAGCTGCTCCACAAAACGCGCTCAGCGAGCGGATTAGCAGCCTTGATTATATCTCGAAAGGCAGGCACCTCTACAACGCGCAGAGCTTGGTTATCGGCGGCCACCCACTCGATAAGCGCCTGCTGAAAAGCGGGCGCCGAAAAAGTATCGGCGACGGCGTTTGCTACCTCTTGACTCACATCAACGCCCTGTCGCTGTAGGGCGGAGATGATAGATGCCTCCTTCTTGAACCGAATTGGGCCATCTTTGCTAACTCCGTGGCCAGGTCGCCGCGCCTCGAGGTGCCGATGGATAGCAGAGGTTGAAGTTGCTACCTTAAACAACCTGTTTTGCTTGTGTATATGGCAGTATTTGCACAGCTAATACAGCGCCTTATGCTTGCGATGGTATACGCGCTAGCCGTATTGAAAAACCTAGCTTGTTAAGGCACGTTTAGCAGCGTATTGAGGCTTCTGTAAATTAGGTACGCGCGACTAAACAAGGCCTTCATAGTCCTCATCATCGTCGGCGAAGGCAGAAACAGCGAGAGAATCGAGATCAAGTGGCGCGTCAGATGTTAACTGTGCATCGGTTGCCTGGTAACGTGTCTGTGCGCGTGCCGAGCCACTTCGCGTGCCGAGCCACTTAATACCATCACGAATTAATCAGAATTGAGGCTGTAGAGCTGCCTACAATTAATATTATCGCGAGATATTCATCAGGAGTACTATATTGATACTCGCGATTAAATCGTACTACTTATATTTATCTAGAAGCTTGACGCTGCGGCCGCGACGCGTTAGGATAGCTAGGACAGCAGATACGCCCTCTGAGGCCTCCGCAGCATCTCTAGTATCAACGCTGCGTTTGTAACGCTTTTTGCTCTGTAGAGATAGCTGCAAAGCTTTTCTCTTACCCTTTTGTAAAAATTGTAGAGCTTTTGTAGCGTCGCGAGCTTCCTTCTAGCGAGCGCGCTCTGCTGCCTTTTCTGCTATCTCCTTCTCTCTAGCTACCTTAGCTGCCTTCCGCGCTACACGCTTCTCCTCTGCAATTTTCTTCTTGTATAGCTTAGCTGCCTTCTTTAGCTCTGCTGTCTTTGCTTTTTAAAGCTGCTGCTCTTTCTTCTCTTGCTCTCTAACAGATTGACGAACACGTGCTTCTTTTATCTTCCTTAGTAACTAGAAGACGGCTCTACTATGATATTCCTAGCGCTGTTAGAGATCTAGAGCTTTGCCCTTCTTCTTGCGCTTCTCCTTGATAGATAGCGCCTGCTTAATTCTATCTATCTCATGCTTAAGTAGCTCATTCTAAACAGATAGGTAGTAGAGCGATTAGCGAAGCTTCTGTGTATCTTAACTGCTCTAATCCTTTACTGCTAATTGTACAAGCCTATCTATCTTTCTCTAGTCATAATCGCTAAGCCCTAATAAGAAGCTATTGCCTAATTCTTCATCCTGTGCGAACCTATTAAGGATAGGCTTAGAATTAGGTAGTGATATGCCTGTAGCTCTAAAAGAGCTAAAAATAGTTAATTCCTTGAAGAAAGCTCTCCACGCATTCCAGAATAGAGAAAAGAAGTTGCCTTTAGTAATAGAAGCTAGGCCCTGGCTTTTATGAAGGTATTCTAATAGCTCTGCTAAGTAGGCTGTTGATAGAGGCTTGAACATCGCTACATCAAGTAGCTAAAGCGTATGAGTCGAATGAGAAAGTAGAATAGCAAGAAAAATCTTATTCTAATCACAGTAGTTGATAAAATCCATAGTAATATAGGATCCGTGGCTATCTAGGATTAGAAGTCGATAGGATCGTCGGGTCTTCTCTTTTGTACAGCGATCAAACACCTGCTCAAGCTAGGCGAGTCCAATATCGTTGTTTGTCCAGCCAGAGAGTGATGAGGTAATAAAGACTAGGTGTTCTCCTGCCTAGATATCGTCTACCTAGCTTGATTGAATGCCCTTATTGGTAGCCTCATAGATAAGGCTTGGAAGCAGAGCAGATCCATCAGCGCATATACATGCTAGGAGCGTAATCCATGCGCGGTTTCTATCCTAGAGTGATGCCCTAACCTCCTTCTTCTCCCACATTCGTCGGCTGAATATCTTCTTTAATCTGCCAACAATACTGATTATGAAGCCTTTCTCATCTATATTGTACGTATGACGAGGATCTATCTGATATTGATCGATCTTGCGATGTAAGAGCTGAAAATAGAGGCGATATTTATTCTCTGAATTAGCTTTGTGGCGATTGCTGTCCATGCCAACTGTCTATTGTGAGATAAGATGAATGCTGTGCCGGTTGATAAAGCGCGTAACCTAGCTCTTACTAACTAGCTCCTAGGCTATCGCTGATGCGAAATTTCGTATTATCTCTCTTGTAGAAGGTATATGTTTCTCTGATAGTTCTTTGATATACTGTACAAGCTCCTGCTCTTGCTGTAGGTTAAGTTTCTGTTGATTAATCTTCTTAGCTTCATTAGAGGCCTGAACGCGCTTGTGCCTTCGGGATAACGTAGTTCTGTTGACATTATAGGTGGCAGCGATTTTTCTATACGAGAATGATTCTCCTGGATCCAAAGATTCGATCGCATCAATCGCATTGTCGATTGCTCCCATGTTGGTGGAGTTAAGACGCGTCAAAGTTAGGGGGATTTCGGTGTTTTGGTGATGAGTGGCTCGGCACGCGAAGTGGCTCGGCACGCGCACAGACACGTTACGAGGAGGCTGCGCCGGCGGCGTTTTGCGTGGACTGGGAGTCAAGGACCCGCTTAAATACTTCATTAAGCTGCCGATTCATCTGCGAGGTTAGTTTGGGCGAAAAATCGCGATAAACATACGTACTTTCGTGGGTGTGGGCGAACGTAGTGAGTGCGCGTTAATCTCGGCGCGTCGAAAATCTTAGGTCGCGAGATATTTCGGGGCGGCGTAATCGATTTTCCGGGGAGGCTAGGCCTAATACGGCCGGTTGAGCGAGGGCGAGAAAGTAATTTTACGGGATTCGAACTGGAGAGTATATTATATTTTATATTTTTACGCCTCCGCTAGCTATCAACACCTAGAATCTTGAAGGACCTCTGTACGCAAAACAATCAATCCGTAAACAATCCGTCCAATCAATCTGGGACCTCTGGATTGAATGGATTGCTAGTAATCAAGGTCTCAGATTGATTGGACGGATTGTTGACAAGTCTGGTTTTGGCACGTCCGTAAGATGCGAACCCGGTGGTACGGAAGCACAGAGATTTCTTTTGAACATCATTGACATCTGAGAATCCACAAATGCTTGGTTTTGTGCCCGACCAAGGACCAAAGATTGACTGTCGATGCCAACAACCTGTGATACATAGTGCTTGAATGTGTCGTTATCCCTGTGGCCCATAAGCTGTTTCCGTACGGCAGTATTGCTAACCTCTAGGGCAGATTTAGCTTGATTTAGGAACAATGCAACGAGGTACCTACTATCTATTTGATTACCGTAGCCTCTCCTAAAGCAGTATGCACTAAGTCTTTCTTTATAGCCTGCCCGTTGACCGACGCTCTTTACTAAATTGTTCAAACAATCATAACTCAGGATCTTGGACGGAGAAATGCTCCCGTTCGGATTCATCGACCTAAAAACTGGCGTTTCCAACATGTAGAGCTTGATGCGATACTGATACCTGTTGCTACTAGAGTGTTTTTGTTTTGCATCTACATCTGCGAATGAGTTGCAGTCTTAGAATGCCTTATCTGCTAGAGCAAACGCTACAAAGAGAGAGACAGGACATATGTATCTCTTCTCTCGCTCTTTATATATTGGCATAATAGGCCTATAGAACGTATTAGCGAAACGTAGATGTAGAATAGAAGTAGACTATACGAGATACTATCGTTTTCGACGTTTTGTCTCTAATTTTTGCGATTGCGTAGCTTTAAGTGAATGATTAGGCCTGTGTAAGCCGGCTCTGCTACGCGAAAGAGCTGTATGTCCTTGTAAAGGATGCCTTCGTTGCTGTCTTTCTATAAGTTAGACTTAACGAATTCGCCTAGTCTGCTGCCTAGGAACGTGAAGATTACAATTGTGAGCACAAGTTAAAGCCTAACTTGCGTGTGCTGATACTAGTATTCGTTACACAACTTGATGAATCGTATTAGATCTTTAGCAACTACCAAGTTCGCGATTGGTTTTGTGTATGAGGCTGTAGAAAGGCTTTCGAGTTTGAGAAAGTTGCGTGTGATATACTTGCTCTCTGTCAGCGTTTACATTTAGCGGGAAAGGTAGTACTAAGAGCATACCGCTGCAAGATTAGCAGTCTCTTTATTTGAATACACATGATTAGTATGCAGTTTGATCGCACGTTTCAAGGCTGACAGTCGATTTCCAGCTGTTACATGGTTGATCTTCGTTCCTATTATTCCGTGGCTGGTTCGAACCAGCCAGCGTAGAAACAGCTTGATCTCGTGAACTGAAGGTGGTGTTGGAAACAGCGGATCGGTTGTTTTAGAGATTACAATCGAGAATCTAGGGTATCCGTCAGCGAGAAACAAATGGATCTTCTCTCTGCATGCGAAATAGTAGATGGCTTCGCAGGGCCTAGATTTGGATAAGGATCAGTACTCACTGCTTCCATTGTTTGATAACCTGCTTATAGGGCTTGATAGCGGAAGGAACAAATATATCTTCAATTTTTCTCTCGCTATTATTATCGCGCTGGGCTTCGACTATAAGGTCTGAGAAGTCGTGAGACCAGTCGTCTGGTGCTAGCGCAGTTGATCCCATTTTCTATTTGTGAGCGAAGGAAGAGAGAGATACGCAGGCTTAGAGGGGGAGTTCCCCTTATCAACTAAGCTGAGTAGCATGGTTGTGCGGCGTATTAGTTGTCGCTGCTAGAACCTGAACACGGGGTCGTGATTGCTGTTCAACGCCGAAGCTTGGCAAGCCCTAATTAGGTTAGAGGCTACTCTGCTTACAGTTTTAGGCATTCCCGTAAACAGTAGATTTGTTAACATATTTACTCATAGTGCAGGTAACATCCCACATACGACCATAGGACACTGAATACAGCGCTTCCCGTTCGCTCAGCTGAACTTAAGCAGTGTACCGGCGGATTAGTAGTTAGGTGGGTGACCACTAGCGAATACCCGCTGTCGTATGTTTTTTTTGCATCTTTGTTTGTTGGAATTTCCAGACACACTAAATCTTTTTTGTGCTTGTTGTTATAATAAAGTTAAGCTAACACCTTCATCTTTGTAAATCTATGCCCTAGATACTAGAATGTAACTAGCTATGCTGTTTGAATCCCTCATCAATATCCACCACAATGTCGCTTTGGATCTTAATGCCTCCAGCACCAGCCCCCTCCGTCAACCCCTCCGTCGAGCTCCCCCTGCGCCGCCAATCATGGCCAGACTTGACATCCGTCAAAGAGTATGTATTGTCGTCCAGACGCGAGAACGGGTCCAAGGTGCCGCTGGCCTTGCCAGTGATACTCGGACCTGTTACTGCGGCACCAGTAGAGGTTGCAAGGTGGCGAGTGCGCTGGGAAAAGAGGGTCGCCAGGATGGGGATGGAGCCGGCGAGGATGCCGAGCGTCGGCTCGATGACGGTGACGATTTGGCAGTGGGCGAAGCCCCAGGTGGAGTCGCGGTAGTCGATGACTTGGTAGATGTAGGTGCGTACGATGGTTAGGCCGCAGATGCTGTGGTCTTCGTGTTAGCTCGCGGGCCATAATCGGCATGTGTTAGAAGGTATGGTGTAGTGAGTGGAGTGAAGTGCATGATATGGACGGCAGGTGAGGGGGTAAAGAAGTGCCACAAAACATACAAGAAACCCAGCCCAAACAGCACCATCACCCTGATCTTCTTCTTTGTACTCAGATGCAGCTGCCACACGAGCGGCATGGGCGTAACCACGCAGATGAAGCCGAAAAACGCAGCGAGGATGCTGATGGCGAGCCAGAACTTGCCTTCGTCGCGGCATTCGTTCGGCTTGTTGGGATCCAACTGGCTGGGCAGGCACATGGTCTGGTCGGCGATGATCTGCGCGACCATGAAGGCCACGAGCATGGCCATTTGTGCGTAGCAGACGCGGCGCAGCCACTCTTGCGGGAACAGCTGCGTGTAGAACTCGAGGATGGACAGTTTGATTAGGGTGGACGCGGCGAACATGAGGCTGGAGGTTATGGTGTTGACCTAGGTTGCTGTTAGTCGGAGATGATTTGTGATCGAACTGTAGGGCAGTGAGAGGGCAGTGAGAGGCTAGTGAGAGGCTAGTGGGCGGGCTAGACGTACTTTCTCAACGTATATCTCAGCGGCCTCTTCAGCTTCTTCTTCCATGTCCTTGCCGTGGACGCCGAGCTCGCCATGAAAAACCGCTGCAACGCATCAGTCCAACATTGCTCGAAGCGCGCGAGGAGATACAAACCTGCCAGCGAAGTACCTATCATGACTACCACGATCATCTAAGCGTTTGTAAGTCAAGTCAACGATCCCGAGGTTGTCAGAATACACATACATAGGACAGAAACATCAGGTAATCATTGGCCTGCCACGTCTTCCTGGTGATGTGTCGCGCCCATATCCGACCTGCAATCGAACAAGTCCCAATTACCAAGGCGCAGAAATACACTGCAATCTGCAGGTGCTGCAGCGAAGTCCCGATCATGTTGTGAGGTGTCTTCCCAGCCAACCCGGCGTTCCAGCTTCCAACGAGAGGGCGAGTACGTATATGTTCAAACGTGCAGCGGAAGAGTTAAGATGATCCCAACCCGACAACCCGGAAAGTATATAATATACCTCGCTCCAGCCTCAGGACAGCAGCCATCTTAAAGTCCTTTCCCCCGCAGCCTCTGGCCCCAGCCCTAAGCCCGTAACAATAGTCTCCCCCAAGCACGTCGTTCGTTTCGTTGCCATCTTCTTACGCACCGACCGCTACGATACAATACGGGTAGCGGGTAGCGAAGTGGCCGACGCCGTCGCAACTTCATCATTGGTTAGCCCATCCCTCGAAAGCAAATAACAGAAGCGCGTGTATGTGATACATAGAGCGCCCCGCAGATATAAAGTCTTAGAGTACAAGTGGCGTCGGTTCGCAGGCAACGGCAATGTCACTGGAGGCTTGCCCGCCTTCTTGGCTTACTCAAAACTTGGAAGCTGGGACATGTGCCTTAATTTCATCGACATCCGCCTGGGGAATCGGGGAACTCCACCCCACGAAAAACGAGCCCCAGAAAAGAAAACTACTTTATTTCAGCCGCAGAAGACCGACCACTCACGGAAGATGCCATAATTACTCCATTAGGCAAGCCTGTCCGGGATCCCAAGTCAGGCAAGTGTCCCTAAGGGAATGCTAACCGACGGTAAGGAGCTGATCTTAAGAACTTTTCGGGCGCACCCTGCATGATCTGTTGCAAATCTTCAGCCTTGCCAAACAGTAAAAGAACCCATCCCCAGACGTAAAAGTACGCACTGGTGCGCCGCAGCGCCATGAACACGCGTGTGGCTCAACCCCGTGAAACCACCTATTTTGGTCCCATCCACTTCCCGCCACCCCTGCCCTTGCCTCTCGGACTCTTACTCTTCTCCACCCTACTCCTCACCCCAGTTCCACCTCTCGTTTTCTGTACGCCTAGACCCTTCCGCTGTGACTTGAAACCATTACCACCACCCCTAGTCAAACCGGACCCAGACTTTGATTTCCTTGCCTGCTTCTCATCGCCACTATCAACATCCATCTGGTCGTCATCATCATCTCGCTGCTTTTTATTGCTGAATTTCAGTTTCCCTTTTTGACCGCGCTGCGGGGCATCGCGGCCGCGAATCGCGTCGACGTAGGCATTTATACCGGCTTCGAGCGTCGTACCGTCGTCGGGGTCGTCGACGTCCATGAGGGTGTCGCCATCGTCATCGTTGGCAACGGATTTCTTTCCACCCTTCTTCCGCGTAGGCGCAGGGGCTGCTTCGTCGTCCGAGTCTGGGCCTCCGAGGATGAGTTTGCCGTCCTCGTCTGTCCGAGCTTTTGTGCGCTTCTGCGGTACTTTGCGCGCGCGGAGAGGCTTCGTTGATGAGATGTTGCCTAGTGCGCGTTTCGAGAGGAGATCGAGTGGCTCGTCTTCATCCTCGACAATGTAAGTCTCGCCACCTTTCGCTTTACCATTGCGCTCTCGGGCCTGGCTCTTGACAAAGTCATCTTCTGAGTCGGCGCCCTCACTGTCTTCGCTTTCGCTGCCGTACACCGCTTGATCATATTCGCTCTCGAATTTGTTCTTGGGCTTCTCTTTCTGCACCTCGCCGTTCTCTTCGGCATTCGCTTTCTTCTTCTTGCGCTGCTCCCGCGTTTTGCGAATATTGGTGATAAGTTTCCGGTCTTCCGGCGGACATGCACGTTCGACCGCTTCAATGCCGAACTTTCGGATCATGCGCTCGACGATGTGCTTTACTTTTAGCTTGAAATGGGCTTTGTGTTCGTGGCTCCAGACCATTAGGTTCGACAGCAGTGTGTTGAGGCGTGGTGTTATCAGGCTTTCTGGCAAGGAAACTACCTCGACCTTGACGAAGCCAAGCACACTTCGCACAATCTCCCGATTCGGATTCTGGAGGAACATGTCCATGAGCTCAAGTAGGTTTTGTATCGTCTCTTTCGATATCCTCGCGTGGAATTCGTACATGATCCGAGTGACAGCGGTTATGGAAGCAGAGATCATGTGCGGAGTTGTAGCAGCCAGACCTGCTGATACCATAGTGAAGTACTCCTCCAGCGACGCTTCCACGGACGGCGCATCTGCAGGCATACCGGGGACTTTCGTTTGCACGACAGTACCACCTTCAGCCATCTTTTCGCCCATAGCCACGAGAAGCCCGTATGCTGCTTCCCGCGCCTTCTCATTTACCTCTTTAGCTGAGATCACCACTTCTGAAAGGATAGCAGGAATGAAGTGTAGGTCGCTAGGAGGAAGGTATTCCAGAATCTGAGACATAGCTGCTAGCCGGTCTCTTCGTGCTGGAGCGGACGCCTTGTCAGCACTGCCGAGGAGCAGCTGTTGGAGATCCCCATTGCGTTCCAGTAAAGCCGCCCTGCCAATCTCAGATTCCGCGAGCCGCGGGATGAGCTTGTAGGCCTTCTTCTGCAGTTGTGGGTCGTCTTCCTTATTAATCATAGTAGAAGCCATGCGAAACAACCCAGGGAAGCTTTCCCGGGGAAGGTACAGCGAAATTGTGATGACGAGATCCATCAGGGTGTGGCTCATAGGAGGCATCTTGCTCTGGCTCTTGTCTTGCTTCTGTTTCTGCTTGTCGGCCTGCGTCTGTGGGCCGGCCTCGGGGATTGAAGCCTCGAGATTGGTTGCCACTCGTTCAAAAGTCTCCATTAGTTCCTAGAATACATGTTAGACACGATTGATACCACATGGAAATGATTTACTCACCTTCTCAGGAACTATGCTCAAATAAGCATTGATGGTCCTCAAAATCGTACCCCGATACTGCGGCAAAGTCTGACTGTAGACGTTGAACAGCACCGCAAGCATGTTTCCCGCAAAACTGGCCAGATGGTCCAGATTCTTCTTAGCATCCGCTTTTGACACCCTAGCCTGCGCAACTAAATCCTCTTCGCCTTCCAACTCCACAATGGCCTTGTTACTATCAACAAGGTTCTGTAAACCCCTGCAAAGGTCTGTCCGCAGATCTGCCTGGCCATAGAGCAAATTCGCTAACATCTCTGCGAAACTCTGATCGAACGCTTCGGTGAGATCCAGTGGGAGGTCGCAGTAACCCGGTAGAGTCGACCATATTTGCTGGACGACTGTCTCAAAGACTTTGATCTCCATAGTCTTCTCCTTGGTTCCGTGATTCACTACTCTTTGGTACAGAACCTCGCTGAGAGGTACCATCTCCGACCTAAAATGAGCAAGCTTGGTGTTGTGAACAGAGTCGCGAAGAAGTGGTAACATCCAAACCCGACCAGTCTGGCCTGGCGGTGGCCTCGGTAGATTGAGTGGCAGGATCTCCAGTACGGCATCCGGTCCCATAGCTGAGATGGCTCTCGCAATCACAACGTCCGCTTCTTTCTTCCCAGCGAACGACTCGTTACTCCTCAATTCCCCTATAGCCCTCACCACCGGTCTTAAGATGGGATCTGAGCGCCATCGCAAAGCCTCAAACATGGCGCTTAACATGCTGAACACCTCCATCCAGGCCACTTGGTATTTGACGCTGAGAAGCTCCGTCGAGATCTTGCCCACCTTCTCCAGGATCTTCTCGTCATACACCGACGGCTCCAGTATTATACTGTCGGGAATGAGATTGACCACGAAGGATATCAAGCACTCGGAGGCAGACACGCGGATGTTATGCGACGGTGAGGTGAGGAAAGTAGAAACCATCTTGAAGACGTCGGGAAGCTTTGCAAAAGTATCATCGGGCTCGATCTGGGCGGAGACCTCGTATCCTCGTGATATCACGGCTATCCATGGCGGAAGAAGCTGTGAGTCATTCTTCGAAGGCTGGAGCTCAGATATCACCTCCAGGAGCCGCGGGAGTTTCGCCGACGAGATCTCGTCCGCCATTCCGGTGAATATGACCTCGAATATCTCAAACGCAGCCATGGTCAAGTATTCGTTGCTGGATCTCGAGATATTCAGCAGTAGTTCGCAAAGCACGTCGATCTTCCTGCTGGGCCAGCCCCCAGATGCCGTCGCCACGGTCTTGATCAAATGCAGAGCATGGATAAGACTCGGCTCATTGCCTGGCCCGTCTTTGCCACCCTTATGCTTCTTCGTCTTGACCGTAGCCTCCGCTGTATCCCTTAGCATCTTCAGCGCCGTCTCAGCGCACATATCCGCAGCCGGGTGGTCCAGCGATGGGCTCGGTGGTGCATGGGCAAGCACCTTCGCCAGGCCTTCCTGCGCCCTTTTCCTGACCTTTGGCCGCTGATCTATCGCAATTTGCAATAGACCCGCAACCGCTCGTCGCGGGCTGATTTGCGTCTGCGGGAGCTCCCAAGCGCGCGCATCTTGGACGATGAGAAGCGACTCTAAACAGCCTATAGAGGACCTCAGGAGCGGAGCTTCGGCATCGGGGTGTGTGAGCGCTGGCGCAAGACCGGAAAGAATCTCAGAGAACTTTGATCGCAAAAGCGGCGCAGGGACGTGCGGTGTGACGAGATCGAGGAGGTATATGACGGCGCCGGCGGTATCCTTGTGCGTTATGCCCTGGGAGGTTATTTGTCTTCCCAACAGTGACAAGAGAGCAGCAAAATACGCAGTCGGCGTGGACTCGGAGCGCTGTTGGCGGAGCGTGTCTTCCACGGCGGAAAGCACCACAGCGGTCTACTAATGTCAGCATCATCGCGGTTCTGCAGCATGTTCCAGCTCACCTGCTGCTGACTCTGCAGCTTTGGGGAGTCCCGAATCTTAGCTAGCCTGTCCTCAAGTGACATGGCGGGCTATCTTGTGTTGACGAGCAAAAAGTTCGCGCACGAAAATTGAGGTGTCTGAATTCTGCCGGGCGGTCAGCGCTTATCTTATCAGCCCCACACCCGGGCAAAATCGCTGATTAAGATCGACCAACTTCCCCACCAGCAAAGCCGCTCAGACTCACGAGAACACCAACACCGGAGTGATCAGTCACTCCTTCCAATTATTCGGCTATCCCTCCAAAACACCCCGGCTACTGCCTGCGAGCCTTTTGCAGACTCCGTACAAGATATGTCTCGTGTACTAGAACTCCGTACACTGGCTGGAGCTTCACTCATATTAGGGGAATGTGTCTACGAAGCGGTTAGATCAGATACCTTCGAAGCGAGAGGCAGTGATTCGAGATAGCCGCATATCGCAGCATCGTGCCTTCTTACGAATAGTGTGTTGCCGATCAACCGTTTTAGGGGTACTTTCCCGATGCTCCAGCAAACACATGATATTTTGGCTTGGTCTCTGAATACCACTGGTAGCTTTACAAAGACCTGCTGTATCTAGCATAAGGGGTAATGTGTTAGCAGAGGCAGTCGAGGTCAGAGTATGTGAGATGGCACTTGGTGTATGTGTGTTGTAGTCGCAACGGACCATATTTTCGAAGCTCTAGCTGATACAAGAGAATCCAGCGCCATGTAAGTTAGTTCTTGCAGCATCGATGAAAACCTCATGTATCCCACATACATCGTGAGGTAATGAAAGAAGTACACTGTTACCAAGAGTCCCGTAACAAGGCAGGCTCCAATTCTAAAATTAGCTTCTTTGTTATGTGCTCACATATATAGCACGCTCCATCACCACCCCATTGTCCTATTGTCAGCTTTCTTTGTGCCATGCTCACTAGGCGTTCCATCTCTCAAACCGCCTTTGTCTATCTGCTGTCATCAAGATACCCACTCAACCCATCGCATGACCTCTCCGAAGTCGCTTTAATCCCACCCACACGCTCTTCCTCAGTCCGCATATCCTATCCAGCGTTACTGCATCCTACCATGGCATACCACATACTCCCAAAACTGAAACCACGCACGAAATCGCACGCTCGGTCCCCCCACCAATTCTTCAAGCCAGCTTCACCAACGACGGCATCCGCCATGGCCTCGTTTTTGAAACCTAAACCAGCTACTCAACCGCTTCCGTGCGGATGCTCGCGCCCCCACATGCTCGTTCCGAAACTCGACACTATCGTTGAATCGCCGCTGAACGATAAATTCGCGCCGAGTTCGCCTCGGCGGCCGGATACTACGGACCGCGTGGTCCTCACACCGAAATTCCACTACTACATCCCGCAAATGAGTACGAGTCAGGAAGATTTGTACACGTCGAAGATGCCGCGGGTTTACGTGCCCACTACTGCTGCTACATTCTTGAACTCGCCCGTTTCAGAAGATGACGATCTCGAACTCCCGTATATTCGCGAAGATGACTTTCCTTATTACCCTAGGCTGGTTGAGAGAGATGGGGAGGCGGACGATAGAGTGACGGAGAAGAGCTTGACGGGGTGTACGCTTAAAAGGGGGAAGTTAGTGATGAAGATGAGTGGGGAGGAATATTGGTTGGAGAAGAGAGTGGTGGGGGTGTTGAGGAAATTGAAGATAGGGAACAGGAAGGCCTAGGCGAGTGTTTGGAGTTTGCATACTGTTGGTGTGTAGTCAGCGTTCTTCTTTCCATTTGGCTTTGACTTTAGCCCCGGCTTTGCATCATTTGTTTGGCATCTCAATGATAGAGCGTGTGAGAATGGAGCTGCGGTATTGTATGTTGAGATTTGAGGATTTTTTACTTTCTTTGTCTCATTCAGCATTTCGTATCCGAACATTGGCTGGATTGTGTTTAGCTCAAACATCATGCATATACAATGCCCTTAACAATACTATCTGCGAACTACCCCCTTAAATATACCAACCATCTCGTTGTTTGCGTCACTGACTAAACTTCTCTATAGCACTCATATACTTAGATAAGTGTTCTCTTTCCCAGTCAACTGCCAATAGCCACTATTGTCAGTGTACCTGCATATCAGCAGTAAATATGGGACGCCCTAGCTTGATGCCTTATACTCACCAGATCTCTGGTAGGTCACATTTAGAAGTAGATGGCAATAGTCCACCGACCCCTAGAACCCCTAAGACCCCCGGGCTTCCTTCTGACGAGTATGCAATACTCAGCAGACGGCACAAGCTCGAGAAGCTGTACGAAACGAAGCCGCGGAAAACGGGACCAGAATCTTCCAAGCCCAGGCCCTTCCATTCGACTTCTTCATCTGGCTCATGGTCGAGCTCGGATCGAACGCGAGAGCAACGCCTACATACTTCGCAGGTACGGTACGCGACTCGCAAAGCTTTAGGCCCGAACTTCAACTTCGACGATGCGAATTATAATCGTGGTGAGCGTAGCAATACCCATACCCATACCCATACCGGTAGAGGCCAGCTGTTCGGCTGGGATTCTTCCGCTTTTGATTTCGACGACGGAGTCCCGATTCCGAAAAAGTATCTCGACGAGTTTAACCAGCGCTGGCACGAAGACGACGAGGACGCTGATGCGGACCAGTACATGGCCGACCATGTTCGCAATGCGCCCTGGCGTAAGCATCAACCTACCTTCACTTCTTCTGGTGCACATCAGACTGACTCTTCTCATGTGAACGGCATGCTGCACTATGTCAACGAATATCCCAAGCGCTTTGACCCAGCGCCCGCACCTCGACATCCGGCGTTTGGTGAGAGTGAAAGTGACGCTCTTCCGCACGCGCCGCTGCTGGATGATTTTGTTGGCGATTTGAAGAGCAGGTTTAGCTGGGATAGCGAAGTCGTGGATAAGGATACGTTCGCGAGAAGGAAGTCCATGAAGTTCTCATTCGGGAACATGGGTAGGGCACATGCCAAGAAGCCCGAGGGGAAGACCGCGAAACCTGATAGTAAGGCCGATAAACATACCTCCAAGTTTAGGCAGTTACAGAAAGCTACTGACGATAAGTATGATGGTGTGATACCTGACCGGGTGAAGTCCATTGCTCAGTCCCATCGGAAGAGGTTGTTGCTAAAATCTTGAATGTAAAGTTGTAATATTTCCAACACGTACTTGAGTATTCCCTAGTGCTGATTATCTGAGATTATGCAATCGTTCCTTTTATCTGTACTGCCAACGCATGGCAACGCTAGATTCGACGGTGTGGTGTCGCCTAGGAAACTACTTCTGTGCAGTGAAAGTACGTCAGTGCAAACGCCACGCAAACACCTACACGTAATCCCCAGTCAACGTAATTTCAACCTCATAGTCCCATGTGCAGTTCACTCACGTAAAGAAAACTCTTTCGGCGAGCAGTGGTCGTCTGCGATCTACGCGAAGTTATTGCGGTCAAGCTGCACAGTCCAACAAAGCCTTTGTATAGCAACGCCCCTAACAATGTAAGTAAACATCATATATAACCGCCATATTCCTACTTACAAAGTATTCTTGTGCTCCAGCCTTGTTTCTGTTTCGCGGCGCAAGGTCGCGAGAATATTCACTTTCACTTTCACTTCAAGGACTCTCTTCTCCTTTCACTCGTTGCAGGCAACGAAGCTAGTGAATATGAATTTCTCTCGACCGCGTCGGATTGACGACTCACACTCTCCGTCACCGTCCCTGCCTGGCACAGCCGCTCCGCAGCACTCGCCTATGGCTTCGCAGGCTGCAGCATCGACGTTCTTTGACGACAGCGAATCCGTTGCCGAGGCGGTGGGCGAACTCGCCATGGATGGTGAACCGCCGTTATCTGAGGGGGCAACCGCGGCGACATTGCGAGAGCCGTTTGACCAGCCATTCCTGGTAGAGGCATCTAACCGCGCAGCGACAGCAAACATGTCGGTCTCCTACAGCAATCGCTCCTCTGCAGATGTATCGATTCCAGAATCTGCATACGCCACGCCTCCGGAAATCGCCATGCCTCTCTCCACACAGCAGCCAGTTGCGAAGCCGAAGCCGAATCCGAAGAGGGCTCGCTACTACAGCAAAGCCTTGACCGAGGAAGACAAGCATGCACTCGCTGTTGGAGAAATAAACCACAACTTGAGGGAGTGGGATGGTAGAGATTTGGTCATGTTCCACGAATCGCGAGCGGCACTTGTGCCTCGAGGTATGGAGGACCGAGATGAAGTCCTGGAACGGATCGAGTCTGAGAAGGAGACGAGCGAGCAGAATCTCTTGAAGCAGCAGAAGGTTCGTCACCGCTTTACTAGGCTGCCCACCTTCGAGGTCACTAAACCTACTGATACTTACAATGCGCAGGCTTCGCAGTCCATGTCCGATCTTCTCGCCCTCGACGTTCCAGCGAGCCCTCGCATCTCGCCGACTTTGTCAACAATCACTGCGCGGGCTGCTCCAGCTCGCTCGGTGGCCAGTACTCGGCAGAGCATGCATATCCGACAGCGCAGCACTGGCGACTATTTCTCGCGGCGGCATGTTTCCCAACCCTCTTCGCACAGCTCTCGGAGTTCTGTTCATATCTCAAGCTCCTTGGCCACGGAAGCTCGCACATACGACTATCAACCTGACATTACGTTCGACTCGTTCCTCTCGCCACATGCGTCTGGGAAGGGCGAAGCTTTCCGGGGAGCTGATAATGCAAAGAAAAATGACGTCCAAGCCTCATCCGGGAATGGGACTGAAGAGCCGCTCGACTCATCTAAGGTTGGGGGCTGACGTTCTCTGGGCGTCTCTGCGGGGCAGATTGGTTTCGGGTTTCGAGGTCGCGGGCCTCCCAACCTAACCTCGTCGGGCCGATAAGAGTGGGCCCTATTCAACAATGGAGGTCATCGCTGGGGTTGCTAGTGCCTTTGCAGTCGTCTCCCTTTCCCTCCAGCTTCTCGACAAAATACACAGCTTCTGCGAATTCTGGGAGAAAGTGCAAGGCGCGCCAAAGGACATTTCAGACTTGGTTCAAGAATTACGCTTACTCGAGGCTGTTATTAGAGAGATCTATGAGAAAGAAAAACAATATGGCCCGGACCCGACGCTCACGTCCGTACTACAGAGTGTGTCAACCCAGGTGGAAGCACTGCTGGCAACCATGGCCAAATACCAGGCTGGAGCCTCGTCGAACGGCCGTGTCCTGCGCACCTGGAGCAGTTTCAAGCTCTCTCTCAGGGGCAATCAAATGATGCAGTTCAGGCTGTCTCTGAGCGAGACGAAGACGACACTTGTCCTGGCACGATTCAATTTACACGAGTATGCATGGACATTGGTACATCGAGCGCACCCAACTGACTGTCCTAGGAAAGTGCAGTACCGCCTTCACGAGCAAGCCATGACCGCCTTAACAGAAGGATTTACGAACCTCAACGTGCAGAAGGTATCTGGAACAGTGTCAAACGAGCTGAATGAGCCCCTGGACATACAAAACCATCTCGCAAGTCTGAAGTCCCAGATGCGACTCGTCACTACTGGTGTCCCTCAATCGTGGATTCAGTCTGGCATGCAGATAGCGATCGATAAGGCAGTGCAGGGTCTAGCGGACAAATTAAGCGTCGAATTTGCGGATGCAAAGAAGAAAGAAACCAGCCCGGAAACGCAACGAGGCAGAACTACCAGGATAGCTCAAGGCTATAGCAGCCCAGCAGCAGACATCGAAAGCGCTAAAGATCCAACACGTCCGGAAAGCGACTCGCGACATCGGCGGGCCAGATATCTAGGACCGAACCATTTCCACGGGTCGTATGCTTCCATTACCCCTTCCATCTTCGGGACTATCTACCTCAACACCAACAGATTCTATGTTCACGATCCCACCATCACCGAGGACGGCGATCGCAACTCCACCGAGACTGCCTCTGAGATAGAAACACAGTTTACGTTTTACCCAGCTAGCTGGCTCATGTGGTGGGGCCTGCGATACGGTTTCCACGTTGTTCTCTACAGAGAAGGCGCATCCTGGAAGAATTCTCTGCAGACTTTTCATGCCGTGCCCGATGATTCGCTCATATTTGAGTTTTGCGAGCAAGGCAACATAATGGCCGTAAACTCCTTGCTAACCAGGGGCCGAGCATCTCCATGGGATACAAACTCGAAAGGGTGGACACCGCTTCATGTAAGTTCGCAACTTCTCTACAGTGACAATCTTGAGACTCGTTTTAATGCAGGCAGCTTGCTTCCTGGCGCTGTGATGTGGCTTTAATGAAGACTTTGCTGCGAGCGGGTTCCAACAGAGAAGCACTCACCTTCGACTTTCCGAACGGCAACTATGAGCACTGGTAAGGTATCTTCATCGTTTACGGACTCTTCTCCGGACGCTGATATCAAACGCAGTTCCCCTTTGGTCACTGCTGCTACTATCAATAGCGCGACAGCGACACAGATACCTCCGCAACAAAGGATCGAGGCGCTTCGTCTGCTCTTGGATAATCTAGAGTTTTCAAATCACGAGAGCCAAGCGTGGAAGATGGTCCTTGTTGTCCTGGAACGCGAGCGTGCATCAACAGGTCTTTGTACGACTACCGAAGTCTCCGAGTGGATTCTCGATACGTTCCTGGGTGATCTCCGGGAGAGTTGTTCTCCACCGATTGTTGCATGGCTACTCACGTTTTGCCTTGAGAGTCCTACTCTGTTACGGCGTGTCCTTGATATCAGCGGGGATTTGGTCGATGCTAGCTTTGTACCAGGCGGCTACACGCCTATGCACTCGAAAATTGCCGAGAATTTCTCGGACGCAGTTGTCCCGGGCATAAAAATCCTTTTACAAAAGGGTGCTAACCCCCACCATGTCGGCATGACCTCATCGGCATACGGAGGTGACGATGCACAACGGCTTGATACGCCTACCTCGCTGGCCATGCGAAGATCGTCGTCGTTCTTCAGATGGCGTCAAATAGTCCGTGAAGCGGGGTACGACATCGACCAATTCGTTGCTGACGAGCTGAGTGAGTGTCTTTTGGTGACCAGTGCCTGGACCGTCAGCAGTCTCAGGCAACTCTTCGAACTGGATTTCGAGCCTCTGGAGTTGGCGCCGGATTTGTGTACACAATGTGGCAGAGTTGTCTATCATACATTTGACCACGATGAGGTCTGGTGGGAAACCCTTCTTGACCAGCTGAAAGGTAATGCAAAGGGCACTCCTGTGTATGATGCGTTGGAGACCTCTGAAGGTCACTGTGGTCAGACTGATGAAATGCAGGAATGCAGTTCACCCGTATCTAGCGGTTCGACCTCTTCAACAGAGTCGAGCGAAGATGATGATCTTTGTTGGAAATGTGCGATCATGCGAAGGACCTACGGTACCAAGTACGAGCGAGGTCGCTTATAGATAGCAAGCCGCACGTTCCGCCTCGGGCTACACCAGACGCAGCCTAGCGCCCAACCCACGACAATAACACCAAATGCACTCATCACTCTTTCTCTCCACTTCCGTTCCGCCCAAACCGTCCAGAACACACTAGAATGTCCCATAATTCTCTTTGCGGGTTATCTATTGTCTCTTTCCGATGATGGTTCCATTACGGGTCGTCCAGATCCTCTCCCAAACAACTCAAAAACATATGTTATTAGCATGATCATGATAGGTTCCTATACATTTTGTAAGACCTGGTTGTTGCTGGGAATATCGTACAAAGAATGCTCTTACCAAACTGAAAACCGAGTCGACCCGCTGTTTACGCACGGCATGGCTGCCTCACCCGGACATGCCCTCCGCGCCTTCACAAGCCAGACATCCCTTCCTTGTGACTGACTGAACGACTGACCGACTGACTGTTTGACCGACCGGCAATTCCCCATGCGACAACTCGACAAACACAAACGCCGTCCCTACACCTCTTTCATCCCCCACTTCCACTCGCACCCAGACTCAAACTCAGACTCAGACTCCGCCATCTATACCACCACACCAAAATCCCCCACACCACCAACCATCACAATGGCCCCTTCCAACCCCTTCAAAAAGGACCGCACCAACACCACCACCACCTCGTTTCTCCGCTCCTCGTCGCCCTCCCCTCACCCCGGCCCCTCCTCGGAAGAAAACCACAACCCGAACCGCGTCCCCGCCACGCCCGACGCCCCGGGCCGCGTCCCCAGCATGCCCTACGCCGACACGCGGCACCCGCTCGACCCGCCGAGCCTCGACCGCACCAGCGTGCGGTACGAAGACACCGTCAGTGCCGGCGCGCCGACTATGGGCGCCGACATAAGGGTAGCCAACCGCGCAGCGACGTTCGACACGTTCGTGGAACCCGGGCGGCTGGGCGTCGAGAAGGACGAAGATGCAGACCGCCAGAAGAAAAAGAAGACGGCTGGGTTTGCGAAGCGGGTGGTTCGGTTGTTGAAGAAGCCGTTTGGGAAGAAGGCGGGCGGGAAGAAGACAGGCGGGAAGAAGGCGAGCGGGAAGAAGGCGGCTGGGAAGAAGGCGGGTGGGCGCGCGAGGGGGAAGGAAAGTGTGGGAGGGGAGAGTAGGGCTAGGGAGCAGAGGTTGGCGTGTTGATGGGTGTTTGTGTGGGCATGACGGTGCTGATTCTATGTGTGCAGTGCTGCGGCTAGCGACGAGAAGCCGCTGACGGGCCCAATTGAAGAGGAGACGGGATCTGATGGAACTCGGTCGGCTAAGGGCCAGGGCGAGGACGTGGCTGAACAGTGGTGAAAATTGGTGTCGTTCGTTTCGGTGTCTATCGCCCCGGGAGCCATTCTGACAGTCGTCACTGCAGTCGGCGGAGTTTGAGGTCAACGGGGATTATTGTTCGGCTTCTGGGCATTACGGATATTCGTCTGGGACAGCTAATCACATTAGTCAGTCGGTGCTATTAATAATTGTCCACACTTCATACGAACTACTTCTTGACCGTTGCCATGTAAACAGGCCATTCAGTAGGTAAACCCCCTACTCCTCCCCTTGGACCGCCCTCTCCAAATCCAAATCCACCACCCACGGCCCCTGCACCGGCTCATACCCCACCGTCATAATACTCGCATTGACCATCAACGTCTCCTTCCCAAACACCAGCTCCCTCGCATCCACAAACGCCGCCCCCTCCCTCTCCACCTTCTCCCTCTCCACCTTCTCCCTATCCACCAACACCTCCTCCTTCCCCATTACACGCCCATCTCCCTCCCCCCACACCACCCTCTCCGCGCCCCACCCCTCATGAATATGCCCAAAACAGTGCAACCGCGGCCTACACCTCCCCACGGCGCGCAGCAAGTGCTCGCACCCCACGGCCTGCTTTTCCAGCGCCGTCTCGTCGCGGATGCCCAGCGGCGGCCCATGCGTCATGACGACGTCAACGGTCGGGAAATCTGGCACGGGGTTCGTGGCGATGGACTCGGCGCCAGGGGAGCAGCTGTGCGCGGGGTTGAAGCGGTCCTGTGTGCGATTGTAGGGGAAGGCCCAGTCGCAGAATTCGGGCTGGTAGGGCGAGGCGTAAACCTGGTGGTGCGTGAGCGCTATTCAGATGAAGAAGGAAGGAGAAATTTGGTGCATATATGGATACATGGACATGGATGTAGGCAAACCTACCCTCAACCGCGCCCCATTCCCCAACACAAACCCCCACACCCCCTCATCCAAAAACGTCACCCCCGCCCTCCTCGCCCTTTCCCCCGTCCACATCTCCCTCGCCTTCGCATACATGTCGGGATCCGGCCTCTCCAGCCCCTGCATGCTCTGGCCCCTGCGCCGGTAGAACTGCTCGTCGAGGCTGATGTCGTGGTTGCCCGCGATGACGAGCTTCAGGTCTGCGTCGATGGCGCCGAGCATGGCGAGCGTGGCGTCGTACTCGTGCAGGTGGCCGGCCATGGTGAGGTCGCCGCAGTGGAGGAGCACGTCGGCGCGCGGGAGCGGGAGGCGGAAGGGCGAGGCATTGTTAGAGCTGGAGGGCGAGGCGCTGTGGGTGTCGGAGAGGATGAGGAAGCGGGTTTTTATGAGCGAGGATGTGGGGTTGGGGTCGGTGGACATGTTGGGAATGTGTTCAGCGGAATCCAGGGGGTGGCATCTTTGGTGGGGTGATGAGGGAAGGGTGGCGGGGTAGTGGCTGTGGCTGTGATGCTAAACCACCACCACCAGCTCCTCAAACGCAAAGCGCGTTGTTGTGCGTGGGACTGTAGGTAAAGGAAGACAGATTCTGCAAAGTGTGTCAACAACGTGGAAGACAAAGTAAGCCTTAGACGTGCGCCAGCACGACCAGAGGTTAGTATTTAATACTAAGTAGTTACCGTTGACCCGCAGACGGATGGTCGATCAGCGAACCAAGGAATAACAACACGACGCCGACAAACAACCACATTCTTCGTAAACCGTAGTCGCCCTCTCAGCAGTTCTGAAACATCCCAAGCATAGCTTGTCCATTTCCCGTCGGTTAGGTAGTTCAACCCAAGCGGGGCAGTCCTGTGCAATCATCAATGCAACACCAAAGCTCTCTCTCTTTCCTCCGAGCCGGCGCCGAGCCGAGCCCATGCATGGCTCTCGAAATAACTCCCCACGTCCGCATACGCGTACTTTAGTTAGTCCCTCCCTTCCTTCGGCGCCCGGAAGCTGCCGACGTGGAGTGTCCATCGTTCGACAGTTGCATGTGCTGCATGGGGGGGCTTGCATATGCCAATGCTTTTAGGGACCGGGGCTTGCGCTTGCTGCTCCTTTGGCGGGGGAGCTGTGCAGGGTGACAGAGGGGTTGCGTATAACAGCGAGACTGCTGCGTATGACGGAGGGACGTGGGTAGGAAATTGGTGCTAGACTGGACGTACCTTCCACGTCTCGAATTGCAAGCTCGAGCTTTGGCTTTGGCTATACGTGACCAGTCCAGAGTCTGAGACTACGAACTGTATACGTACTTGGCTGTTAGCTGGGTAGCTGTCGACCAAGCTCCTGATACGAACCAAACCGAACCGAACCGAAGCTACAGCTCCGACCGCATTGTCTTGTCTATCTCCGGGCTTTCTTTCTCCCTGCACGACCAAACATCTCCGCCCAATCGACGATTCGACTTTGCCGTGATACCCTTCGACGACCTTCGCCCACGTTCCCCTCACTGCTCCGCCCCATCGCCGATCGCCCAAACCCTCCTCTTTTCCAGCTTTATCTGTAAAGGCTGGCCGACATAGCTTGCCTGAATTCAAACAACACACACACACACACAATGGATTTCTCCGATCTGTCTTCCTACCCTGTGGTAGCCAATACCGACTACTCGCCCACGAACGATGCCTTCTCGTACACGGACGACCCCTTCGACAAAGCGTACCTCGCCGACGCCTACACGGTGCAGCCCGACCACGCGCTCTCCGCCTTCGTCGACTGCGACTCTTTCTTCGACCGGCCCGTCACGTCCATCGAGCTGCCTGCCGGCTTCGTGCAGAAGACGCAGGCCGCTTTCAACTCCACATTCCCCGCTTCCGCCACCGCAATTCCGACCGCGTACCCCCCACCGTTCAATCCCAGCTCCGCTCCATATCCCCAGCTAAACCAATTCGTACCTGTGTCGTCTCTCGCCGACGTCCAGAACACATCGTTTGAGTCCAGCTGCGTGTCGCCCCACACGCAGCACTCGCCCACGCCCTCCCTCTGCGGCGACGCCCCGCGCCTCCCCCACACCAGCTCCCCCGAACTCTCCCCGCGCCTCCTAAAGCACGAACCGGCCTCGTCCCCCGAGCCCGAAAGCGCGCCCAAGCGTCCGCAACGCAAGCGCGGGCGCCCGAAACTCGAGCGCACCACCTCCGACACGCCCTCCATCTCGTCGGCAAAATGCCAACGCACAAGCCGGCTGCCGCACAACCAGGTCGAGCGCAAGTACCGCGAGGGCCTGAACGCGGAACTCGAGCGGCTGCGACGCGCGGTGCCGACGCTGCTGCAGAGCGAAGACGGGGTTGCGGTGGGGCAGCCGAAACCGAGTAAGGCTATGGTGCTTGCGGGGGCGATTGAGTATATCAAGAAGATTGAACGGGAGCGAGACTTGCTGAAGGATGAGAATGACAGGTTGACTGGGGGGTTATAGGTGGGATAGGAGAGGCGCAGATCCCATGGCTGAGTTCTTGACGGATTCATGAACGGAAGTAACGAACAGGCCTGATGAAAAGTTTGCCGTCGTATTGTTTTTTCTTCGACGATGTTCCCAAGACATGTATCCGCTGGCTCGTCGTAGTCCGCCACGTCCGAGCCGCCGAAAAGCCTTCTCATTCCCCTCTCTCTTCTATCCCGCTCTCTACATTTCCTCCCGGTGTGTTTCTTTCTTCCCGTCCGGCTTCTCAACTCAACTCAACTCAACTCCATTCCATCAAGTGCTGATGTAGGCGGAGATATCCCCTTCCGACGGCTTCCCGAAAGGGGGCGTGTCTCTTTCTTCGAATCTTCTTCGAATCGTTTCAGCTTCACTATGACGTTGGTGATGAATAGACAGAATCTGTAATGATGCGATGCGATGCGATGCGATGCGCGCGAAACGCGTTACGGCCTTGGAAAAGCGTGTCTCTTTCTTCGATTTTCTTCGAATCGTTTTAGCTAGCTAGGCTAGCTAGCCATGACTTTGATGAATAGATAGATTTTTGTTAATGATGATGCTATGTCGGCCATCCAGGGTTCTTGTCTTGCGACTAAATCTACCAAGTGATGTTTTGTTTTTGTGTATCTGAAAATCATCAGCAAATGCCTACCTCATCGTCAACCAACATTCATTGGGTGGGTGTGCAATCCCAACCAAGTATGCAACCTTTTTCTCCTGTCCAGGGCGTAGTCTTCTTAGAATCACAGAAACCGTGGTTTCGAATCAAAAGTCTTATGCATCCACGTGTGGTAACGCGAAAGGGTCTGTCTTATATAGTAGAAAGGTTTCATGGCCTGATAGATAGTCGTGACGTCAGTGTGTATGTGATCAGCGTCTCGCTTACACGGGCATATACCACCTAGGCAAGGCACGATGAACGCCGCCGTCTATATTACGCAGATACGTCATAACAGATGAGAAACTGCAACTTCACACATAGCCAGCCAGCAAGAACAACAAGTTGTCAAGTAATCGAAATCGTGAACAAATCTATTCCTATCATAGGCGCCAACCACTCTGGGGGGCAAGGTTCAAAAGTAAAAGTTTCAGAGCTTCCTCCGCTTTGAAGCAGTAGGCACCACGTCTTCTTCCGGCACCGGCGTGTCTTCGACCTCCAGCCGCCCACTCGCGCGCTCGACATTCCGCCAGCTCGCCACGCTCCGCTGCACAGCCTCGAACATCTCTCGTGCGTCCTCCACCACGCCCTCTTCTCCGGCGTTGAACATGACGGCGTTGGCAAACATGCGCATCAGCTCTTTCTCGAGCTGGGCAGAGTTGACAATGGCCTTGGGTGGTATATTGTCCACGGTCATTGGCAACTCGACGATGCCGCCTGCGCCGCCGGGACTGGCCGCTGGTGTGTCGGACGCCATGGCCGTTACCAGCCTGGAGCCCACGCCGACGGCCTTTTGGATGGATTTCAGGTCAGTGGGCCGCTTGATGATCTCGTAGTAGCCCTCTGCATCCTTGGGTTTGACGGCGGTGGTAAACGTAGACGCGTGCTTGTGTGACGAAATGTCATTCATGATTGGGTTGCACATGCGGGAGAAGTGTCGGGGCGCGATGACCACTTTGGCGAGGCCAGGCGTACTCGGCTGTTCGTCCGAGCCCTCTGGCGAAGCATCTCGCGCATTTCGTTTCCGCTTCTTCGACTGTAGCGGCTGAATCTTGCCAGCACGCCGACGCGTTGAGATCGGAGTAGGCCCATCTGCAGGGTCTTCTTCAATGACATCGACCGAGGTGCCACGCTCCGATTTGACTCGATTACCAGTTTGCGATTCAGTGTCAGCCGCGATTGTCTCAGTATGGGACAAAATAGAGTGGCTTCTACTCCGCTCTCGAGTAGAGCCGGCCGCCTGTGAAGAAGCGATACTACCAAGCCTTTTCCTTTTGACAGGAGCTTTTCTCCGGAGCCGTCCTCGGCGAGGTTCTGTCTGAGGCACAGGTTCTTCTGTTTGTGAGGGATCGGGCTTGGAGTCAGCTTCAGAATCCTTTTCTGGCTGTTTCTCTTTATCTTTCGCTTTACCCCTACCTCGTGGTTTACGTGGCGGCTTAGCTTTTGGTGGGCTCTTTTTAGGTTCCTCGCGGGATGAAATGTCATCAATAGGACTAACCTGCGGTCGGGGGACAGGAGGCGTTGCGAAAACTCTAGCTGAAGATTTCCAGATAGTCTTAGCAGACCTTGGTGTCATCAACGCACTCTGAGGTGAACGAGCGCTGGTTGGGGTCGAGAAGGAATGCCTGGCCTGTGTGACCAACGGGTGCATTGGTGGGAGTCCAGCACGATTAGCACTTGGCGGAGCCAGAACGCTTGATTTAACAGGTGGTGCGCCCTGGCGTGCAGTTATGGGGGTAGACACTTGAGGATAATGCGGTTGAGGCGGTGGTTGGTGATGGGCGCGTGATGGATCCTGCGGGGAGACTTGAAAAGGGGGCAGCATAAAGCCACCTTGGGGTGGAGGCGGAACTATTTGAGCTTGCTGCGGTGGATAAGGAGGTTGAACTGGATAAGAGAAGGGATTCCTTTGCTGTTGAGGCGTATGTATTGCGGGAGATTGTGCTGGCGGAGGATGTGGTCCTGGAAACTGTGAAGGCGTAGACGAAAACTGTGGAGGACCGGGAACAGGTCCATAATGCGGGACACCATTTGCACCATACGGTTGGATGGGGTGTGGTTGAAGCTGTCCAACAGATGGGGGAGCGGTGGGAGGTGGAGCATTTGCGACGGGTGCTTGGTTTTGCGCATGAAGATTGCTGGGAGGTGGTACGTTTGGAGGAGCCGGGATTGCTTGAGGCGCGTATGGCGAACGATGGGCTTGCGGGGATACAATGTAACCCGTAGCGACAGGCTGTGGCCGTTGGAAAGCTGGAGATGGCGCAAGAGGGTGGGGGAGCAGCGTTTGCTGCGGTGGGTTGGTGGGTCCTGGCAGTGGAAGTGATGCAGATGGCGTGGTAAGCGGTTCAGTGGCTGGCTCTTTCTTGCGTGCAGATGCATTCGGAACATCCTTCGGACTAGGATCGGGTTGAATTTGTCCGTTCGGCGGTTGGGGTGGAATGGGGGGTTCGACCACATGGTGTTGAGAACCGTCAGGCACATGAGCGCTCACCGAGGAGGGTTCACATCGGACACCATCCTGGACGCCTAGCAAGGGACTAGCAGCAGGCGGTACTGCCTTCTGGTGGAGTACGGGCGACTTCTTGGAAAGACTGGGACTGCGCGACACTGAAGATTTCCCGTTCGCTCTATCTCTCAACTGGTCATCCCACTCGCCGCGCTCGATGCCCTGGTACTCCCGCTGCAACCTGTCGTACTTGTCCTCGTCGTGTCTGATCTGGTCGGTGATGGCGGCGCGGTACCGGGCATACAGCTTGTTGACAAGGCGCGGAATGAGGTGCTGGTGCTGAAGCGATTCCTGGACCGACGGCAGACTCGGACTGAGAGCCTTCCGTTTCCGCGAGTTCCTGACCTCCCCATTTTGCGCGTCACCGTCTGGCACGCCTTGTTCACTCGTAGCCTCCTCGTTCAGAATGTGCAGGTAGAAATTGCGCAAGGCATCGGGGCTCAGGCGGCCGCTCTGGAAGCGCTTGTCGCTGGTAATGTGGGCGTTGCTCTTCAGCAGCTCCGAGATGTTGCTGAAAATGGCGTTGCCTACGCCATAGGTATGGAGGGACTGGAACAGCAGGAGCGACTCGAGGTGGGTGTAGGCGGTGAGGCTAGTATTCATCCCCCAACACCACTGGACGGCGGCTGCTGGGGCACGCGGGCGATGGGACGAGGGCGCGATGGGAGCCAGCACGACGGTCGACTGTGGTTGAGGATCAGCACGCGCGCATCGCAATGCATCGGAGAGAGGGCGAGGACGAGGCGGCCAGGGCGGAGCGATGGCGGGGCGGCGGGCGGCGATGGAAATATTCTGGCGGTGGGTATCGTGGTTGACCGTTGTGGTGGTGGTTCGCGACCGGCGGCCGCAACTGCTGCTGCTGCTGCTGCTGCCAGGTGCGCGCCTCCAGACGGGCCAATCAGGCGGCGGCAGCCGTGCGGGGCTTGGCGGCGGCCTGTGCAGTCAGCTAAGGCAGGCACGGGCAGCGGCAGCGTGCCGGCACCCCAGCATTCATTATTTACGGATGAAGACAGCATAGGAATTTTGAGCAATAAGTAGATGGTTGACCTTTATCTTTATCGCAAAGCCCTATGGTATGTACGGAGCAGTGTAGAGAGAGGGCGATTACTCCGTAAGTATGGCTAGTCAGAATACCGAAGCTTAAGCTTTGGGCAGGGCGTGCCAGCGGCCAGAGACGCTGGACGTTGTTTTTGCAGCAACAACGCGGGGTGAGAACGGCGACGTCTGATGACATCGCGCATCCGCTGCGGTCATGTCCACGGCAGTCTCAGTGTGCGCGCTGCGTGATGTTGTGGTTTGCTTGCCGTTGCTGCTGAGAGACATGCCTGATGCTGCGTGACGGCGCCTCTTCCTCCTGCCGATCGTCCGCTTGCGACCCAACGGGCATAGATGAGGAGCGCCATGCCGACGACGCCTCCTTTTCCCAATACATAGTAATATTACCCCAGGCCCATCTTGCGCTCTCATCACCGGACGGCCCTATCATGCTCCCTCCCCACCGCCAGACCCGGATGCGCATTTGGAAACGCCCTGGACTTTGACTTTGACGCGTGCCGCTTGCGTCTGCTGCAGCCAAACATCATAACCCCATTAGCCTACCGTCAGCCCTGGAACCGCATCTCGTCGCATTCCAGACGCCCTTCTGGCCCTCTCCGATATCCATTACCTCTCCTCAACTCGCAGCAACCTGTCCACCCACCGCCATGGCAGACCCTGACCTCGACCGCGCATGGAAGCCGAATGGCCGTCCTCAGTCGTGAGCGCTCCCCACGCTAGCACCAAGCTTCCCCGGATTCTGACTCTAGCCTGCAGGACCGTGGCCCGCAACTTCATGTCGGAGCTGGACGACCTGTTCAGGCTCGATGGCGGACTGGACACGCTGGACAAGAACGTCCACCAGAAGTATGCCCTCCACCACACAGCGCTCAGCAGAGGCTAACCGCCCCTGACCTAGGAAGCAAGCCGTCTCCACGCACGCACAGGAGCTCGAAGCTCTCGAGGCGCGTCTGCGCGAAACCGAAGAGCGCCTGAACAAAGCCAAGACCTCTCCTCCCCGTCGCAGTGACAGCCGGCGTCGCACCCCCATCCAAAGTACCTTCCCAGAAGAAGACAAATCTGGAGTGGGACGGGGGAGCCCTCTGGCCGCAAACCGGAAGCCCCGGGTTGATGCATTGCCCACTAGAGACATGCCAGGTGCGCTGCCCGAGACCCCAGCCTCTTACAACAGCACTGAATACGTTCTGGTAGACCGGCCGCGCACCTCACAGAACGAAGACGGAGGGACGGTGTAGTCGTCGCGGCGCATATTGGTCCACAGATCTTGGTACGACCTTACGACACTGCGCACACAATCGCTTCTGGCGTCTGATACTTGGGTTGCGCGGTATCAGGTATGCGATTTTGGCATTGAACACGGACTACTTATCAATATTAATCGACGAGGCGCGTATCGTTCTTTCATTCTTTGGATGTCATACCTTACATGTTGTATACTAGACCATTCATTATTCACGCCCGGGCAGATATTTCAATTTACACTGTTACAACCGAATCGTTTTCCATTTCATCTCATCTTGTACACCGTCAGCCTCTAACCCCAAATCCTAATCGCTGCAGGACGACGGCGTTAACGCACTAAAGTGCACAATCGGCTTGGCATATATCACGTGCCCGGAAGATCGGATTTAAGGCTTGTCCAGGTGAGGAAAGGTGAGGAATTGCACTTTGCATTTGGCCTAATCCGGTAATCAATCGTAGAACTACAAACACCAAGCGGCGTAAGATGGGGCGTATGGACAATGGCGGACGTAAAGAAACGGATAAACCTCTGAGCTCTGGCAGCGAAGAAAAGCATATAAAGACAGCATGCCACCGCTTCGACGAATCCACCCCATAGCATTCCCCAGCTTCTCACGTCTACCATTCCATACACGTATTCCACAAACATCTTCAACCGCTCCACCATGCCATCCCGCTACGCCGACGCCCACAAGACCATCAAAGGCCCCGGCGACGCCCGTCCCACAGCCCTCCAGATCGTGCAAGATGAAAACCTCGTCGGCAAACTCAGCGGCAAAGTCGCCCTCGTAACCGGCACGTCCTCGGGCATCGGCATCGAAACCGCCAAAGCGCTCAAAGCCGCCGGCATGCACGTCTTCGGCGCAGTGCGCGACCTCGAGAAGGGAAAAGCCGCGCTCAAAGACGACCTGGAGCCCGGCAAGCTCGAGCTGCTGCACCTCGACATGAACTCGCTCGCCAGCGTGCGCGCCTGCGCCAAAGAGTTCCTGTCTAAAAGCTCGACGCTCAACATCCTGGTCAACAACGCCGGCATCATGGCGTGCCCCGAGGCGCGCACCGCCGACGGCTTCGAGTCGCAATTCGGCGTCAATCACCTCGCGCACTTCCTGCTCTTCTCGCTGCTGCGCGACACGCTGCTCGCGTCCGCGACCCCCGCGCTGCCCTCGCGCGTCGTCGCCGTGTCCTCGATGGCGCACCGCTGGGGCACCGTGCACTTCGACAACCTGGCGCTCACCGGCATCTACAAGCCCAACCTCGCGTACGGCCAGTCCAAAACCGCAAACGTGTGGTTCGCCAACGAGCTGCAGCGCCGCTACGCCGCGCAGTATCTGCATGCGTTTTCGCTGCACCCCGGCGGCATCTGGAGCGGGCTGCAGAAACACACGGATGAGGCGACGCGCGCGGCGCAGGAGGCGATGCCTGAGGTGCAGGTGTATATGAAGAGTGCGGAGCAGGGTGCTGCGACGCAGGTGTGGGCTGCGCTGGCCAAGGAGTTGGAGGGGAAAGGGGGGTTGTATTTGGAGAATTGCGATGTGGCGCCGAAGTTGCCGGAGGATGCGGTTATGTTGAGTGTGGGGTATGCGGAGCATATATATGACGAGGAGAAGGAGAAGAGGTTGTGGGAGGTCAGTGAGGAGTTGGTGGGGTTGAAGAAATAGATAGGGGGAGCGTGCTGCGTATCGGATTTCTGGAGTAGGCAGTACGACGTTTACGCATAATCATGATATATCTTGACAATCTTTCACGCCTACCCCATGCATCCTTTTGACAGTCCACCGATTTCCAGCAGCTTGCAAAGACCTTCCTGTCTCTTCCACACACAGCCAATCCAATGCTGCATCTTTCTTTCCACCACATTCCCATATGCAACTTACCAACCCTCAACTAAACCACTATATCGTCGTCTCTACCTTTCCATCCCGTATATCCATCCCGTTTTTCCATCCATCCATATGCCCATCGTCCGCGCCCTCTATCCCCCACCCCAACACAACCCTAAGCTCTCACATCCCATGTTACGTTCTCGAACACACAATAATAAGTACAGTCGGTCGTGTTGACTGCAGCATGTATTAGAGGGACATAGACATAGATATATATTTCTTAACATACGCCAAAAGACTAATCCTTCTGGGCAAAAGAGTAAGGGATGGGTGTTTCCGCGTCGAGGTCGTGGGATAGGGAGGAACGTAGTAACCCTGGGTTCGAATACATGTGTGTGTAAGCATGTCTGAAGTAGTAGAAGTAGTAGAGGGTTGGTGTATGCGGGTTTGGTATACTAACTTGACGATGTCTAGCTTCTGGGGTATGCACTATCAAGTCTCTACTAGATGCGAGACGGCGTAGATATTGGAGCACGTGGACATGGATATGTACGTGAGCATCTAAAGTTAATCAGGAGCAGTTTGCCAGAAAGGAAGGCAATCATGTTATCGACGGCGTGGGTACGCTCACACCGAATGCGCATGCACGCATGCGGCAGTGAACATGGGGTAAACCCATAGAATTGCAGATAGGTGAATGGATAGATATGTAGGTAATATGGATATAGATGTAAATAGATGATAGACACAGAAACAAAAAAGTCATCGGCTCGGCCGATTCCTAGACCACCGGACAAGCACAGCCATCCACAAAAATGGCTTTCGCTGGAGGATGCATCAGCAGCGCTCGGAGCCCGTCGTTCAAACCCGGTGCGAGGCGTCACTCATCGGACCCTTCATTGGCCGAGAATCTCGAACAAGGCAAACAAACATCTACCCATTTTCGATCAAAGTCGTTTCCTCGTCTTGGACAACATGCTTCAAGCTGACGCGTGCAAGGCCGTTTACGAAACAGACCGCCTGGCCTTCCGCGCGGCAGTCGCGGCAGCCACCGCAGCTGTCTCGGCGTAAATCCAGTACTGGGCCTGGTACTGCACCGTGATGACAGCACCGGGCGTCTGGCCCTCGCAGTTCTTCGGCGCAAGGCCGCCCACGGTGTTGAGTCTGTAGATCTGGCGCACTGCGCTCGTGCTCGTCTCCTGTTTGGCCTCGAGGCGCAGCCACTTGATGTTGGCAGCGTTGGGCGCATTCATCTCGTCGACCTTTTTGGCCTGCGTGTTGCCGACGCCTGGGATGTCGAACTCGGGCGTTGTGAGGTCGGCGAAGAAGTGCATGCCGATGGAGTTCGGGTTCTCGTCGATTTGGCCGAGCGCGTTGTTGGCTACAGCGCACGAGGCGTTGAAGAGCTGAGCTACGGCGCCGACTTGCGTGGGGAGCGTGGCGGCGCTCGCGTCGGCGCACGTGTAGTTTTGCGTGCCACGGCCGAGGGCGATGAGCATGAGGGAGATGTCAGGGGTGGGCGCCTTGAGGGTGTTGGCGGGCTGCGGGACGGAGTCGAGCTTGCAGGTGCCATCCTCGATGGTGTTGTTTTCTTGGCGGGCGACGAAGTGCTTGGGGAGACGGGTTATTTTGGGAGCCATCGGAGCAGCGAAGGCGAAAGGGATGGCAAGGGCCGCGAGGATGAAGGTGGAGTGCATGATGGACGGTTTGGTGGTCTGAGATGGGAGATTGGAGAGACTTGGTGTATAATAATTATGTAACGAAGGTAGACTACCAGAGCCCGAAGTGAATGTAATAGTGAGTGTGAAGAGAAACGAGAGAAAAGGGACTGGAGCGTTCGATAGCGGACAGAAGACTGCTGTGGATGAAATATTGATGAGGTGGCAGCCCTCAATATATACCTTTTCCCCGTCCAGGATAAGGAGGGGTTTGTACGACTCGAGGTCGGCATATCGGGATCAATTCATCCCATATTGCCAGCCACCATAACCGATGCGGTGAACGCAGGTGTCAAACATGGTACCTGACGTGGTGATAGTGTTTGACTTAAGCCCGGGGGTTAAGACTCGAGAGGGGGCAGATGGTGGTCCGTCTGTTGTGCTCCCGCGCGCTGTCAGCAGTAGTACCCGAGAAGGAGCGGGAAGTAGTGTAGTCTAGAAGTCTAAAAGCACCGACCAAGTCCATTGTCGTGAACGTGCGGGATCCCGACCCTTGGCCCGAGGTTTCCGCTAATGCATTCTTCGACAGGTTTTCGCGAGGATGGCACAGGCACTACTGCCCCATAATCTGCCGGGACCGTTGGTCGATCAGATTTTGAGAGTGCAAACGAGGTGCCAACAGCCTGGAGGTGAAAATGGCTAGATGGGTTGAAACGGTACCTGCATACTGGTGTTGCAAAGGATGAAACCAGTATCACTGGCGAATAGGAGGCCATCGGAGAATGGAGGATTGCGCTATGATCGTGAAACTGCCGCGTGCACGCTTGTTTTGTCCTGTTAAACGACACTTTCTTTGCACGTCAACGAACGTACGGAGCAGTCTTTACGCTATGCGCAGGGACTAGGATAAGTGGAGCGGTGCGTCTATAGCGAGCGTTGAACAATTGAAGCAGCCAAATGATGCATCGGACACTAGTGTGTAGCCTGCCATGCTCTGTACTCTGGACATGCGTGTTTCAACGGAGCTGGGCAGATGCGCCTGTTTGGGAGGGCCGGAAAACTCGTGAAGAGCATGTGGTGTCCCGGGTGAAGCTGAAGTGGCTCTCGTCGTGCAACCCGGGATGCGATGACCATGGGGGGGCCGGAAAGGAGGTCCGGACAGGGTTGAAACGGATGAATGTCCTCAGCCCAGTCTTACAAAGGTCACGGAGTACAGCTCGCAAAGAACATCGCCTTCGACATTGCGACTAGCCTGGCAGACCCGGAGTCTGGTAGGTAGTTGATTACGCTAAGAGGAAGTAAAAGCCCTGCATGAAGGTGAAGCACAACCAGTTGCAAGTAGACGGAACAGACTCGAGGTTCCCGCCTCTGACGTGCCCATCGTATCTGGGCAACGGCGCATCGATTCTGAGGGATGCACAGGTTGTCGCTGATGACGCGCGATTGGAGTCGATGAAAGAAACACCTGCGCCTGGTGGTGACGAAGTTCCAGAGGATCAGATCGCCGGTGACTCAGCCGACTAACCAAATGCGGCGTGGCGTATGCAACACCAGACTCCGCCCCAGCTTGACGCGTACCTCAGCAGTCGACACGGCAATTGAAGACTCGATGTGCATTGAAGTAATCTCTTGCTCGACGATGCAACCTCCGCTTTGCCTACCGGCACAATGAAAGCGCGTCGGAGCCTCCAGGAACTGGTCCAAGATGCCGGCATTCTTCCTATCGTTGACAGGCAGCCTTGTCTGCCAGCTCCCTCACAGCCCGCCATCATCGCCAGCGAGGACGACCATATGTTGGCTAGAAACCTCCTAGCTCAGCAGCGGAGGAACAATCCTGAATGGCGGGATCCCAACAAGCAGCTCACCCGACTTTTCAGAACATCCACAGAGAAAAAAAAGCTCCAAGACACGACTCGTTGGGAATTTACGCAAGATGAGGTGGATGAAGCCCTGTCGGCGATCATCGACAAGCCAACAACGAGCCCTGGCCTGGTCCAGGCTTTCTTAAACCTTGGTGCTAAGGTCAACTTTGTGGAAACGTCAGAGGACAAGCAGAAGTCCATCAAGAAACCCCACGGAGCCCTTCGAAGACGAAGCACTGTGCTGCAGCAAGCTGCTACTTTTCGAAAACCAGACTCTGTTAGTCTACTGGCCAGTTCTGGGGCAGACCAGACCACGCTCGATGAAGGCCTTAAGGCTGCTCTTACCTCAAACGATATCTCGTGCGTACGAGAGCTGCTCCGTCATGGTGCGGATATCAACAAGTTTCCAAATGCTCTCGCGGATGCGGTTAGATCGAATGATCAGAATCTCGCACGACTACTTCTCAGAGCACCCAAAGCTCTTCGCCCCGAGATTATCTCATCATGTCTACCCGCTGCCGTTCAACACAAATCGGAAGCCATAATCTCATTGCTGATCGGGTATGGAGCTGATCCAAACTTCAACAATGCTAGTGCTCTTCACACGGCCATATCAAGCCGCGAGTACCGAGTTGCTGTCGCATTAGCAGCTGGCCCAATACCGTTAGCACCAGTGTCGCTTCAAGGACTCCTTGTACCTGTTCTCAAGATGCCCACAGCTCAAGAGCTTCACCAGTTCCTTCAGCTTCTCCTATGTTGCGGCCTGTCTCCTGATAGCTCCGGCCTATCCGCATTACTCGTCGCCGCTTCCAAGCGTAACGACAACCCGCTTGCTCACATGCTAATCAGTTATGGAGTCTCGACCGAGTCTAATGAAGCGGAATGTCTTAGACATGCAATCGCTAATGCAAACTGGGTACTGGCCGACTTAATTTTGGAGACGCCCCTTTCGCCTGCACATGTATCGGTCGCACTCGCCGTGCTACCGACTGATGCTCCCCGGCCCGAGAGGTTTCGCATTATTAGTGCTCTAGTTCAGAAGGGAGCGACTGGGCCGCCAATGGGCCGATGGCTTCTACGGGCCGTAGAAGAGGGCGACTTGCCTCTGGTGGATTTACTTCTCCATGCAGGGGCACCTCTTGAAGCCGGAAACAATAGCCCTCTCCATGCAGCCGTCGCAAGGAAGGACTCGAAGAGTCTACGAATCCTCTTGAATGCTCGACCGTCACCACAGTCCATAGCAAATGTGTTCCCGATGCTCCGCCCTAACTACTCTTCAGTCGAGCGGCTGGACACTACGCGGCTACTTCTTGAACACGGTGCTCGTGGGACAGAAGTCGATCAAGCCCTCGTCGACGCGATAGTAGATACCTCAGGCTCGAGAGATTTGGCTTTGATCACCGAACTAGTTCGACATGGCGCGAACGTCAACCACGACAATGGCAAAGTCATCAGCGTTGCAGTTGTCCAAGCGGATTTGTCCGTCCTTCATTTACTCTGCGGGTCAAAACCATCGTCAATTTCTACCTCAAGGGCACTGCCTCTAGCTTTCGATGCTAGTGGTGCTAGGCATGCCACTACTTTGCAAATCATTGAACTTCTTTTGGCCAACGGGGCTGAGGACGACAGCGCCTTCAAAACTCTTCGAATCGCCGTCAATGGTGGCCCGGGAAATCTAGACATAATAATGAGGCTCATCGAAACCAGTTCGAGACTGCTTGGTTCAGCTTTTCAATACGCTATTGCCTTGGATCAAGCCCAGAAGAAGGCGCCCATTCTCCATGCTCTTCTTCAGAAGGGCATACCCCAGGAAGCACTCGATGAAGCGCTGACAGCTGAAACACGCCAGGTAGTGAGCAGTACCGACACAACCATTCTAGAGCTGCTTCTTCAAAATGGGGCGTCTGTGAACCACCGTGATGGAGAAGCCTTGAGTGCTGGTGTCGCCGCGGGGAACATCGCGCTCATAAAGTTATTATTGAATGGAAAGGATAGTGCATCCAAAGCCAGCATCAAGAAAGCTTTTCGCGCACTCTTTCAGGACTCGACTCTGCGTCACACAAATAGTACCAAGAGCGACATGGTCGAAATTGCTCGAGAACTCCTCGTCCGAGGAGTTGAGCAACCTTCCATCGACTCGGCCCTGCGGACAGTTCTCAACCCTGCAAATCAGTACTCGAATGTCGAGGTGTTTGTAGATCTGCTCCTACAGTACCATGCCAATGTAAACACCGCAGATGGAACTTGCTTTGCATATGCTGCGAGGTTATCTTTTGATGTTTTCAACAAACTCGTAGCCCAGAAACCTGATTTTCGTATCATCGCCCCTGCGCTTATTCAATCAAGACCGGAAGAAGACACTCTCATCACTGCTCTACAGAAACTCTTTGACCATGGCTGCACGTCAGACGATCTGGACGCACACAACTGTGCACTCCCCCAAAAGCCGGCACTTGTGCTAATCCTCCAGCAGTATCCCCGAAGTTCCGCGCTGGTGAAACTTCTCCTGAGCCATGGCTGTAACCCTGATATCACTTCTCCCGATACACTTGACCCATCCGTCGGTGAAGAGTCTCTGCCCGCTCTTCTCTGGGCACTGGGTCAACCTCAAAAGACGATATCGAGCTCAGTCATATTGGCCCTGATAGGCGGTGGAGCATCTACAACCCGAGCATCCCCTGCATCAGAGGCCTCGCCAATCATACTTGCAGCTCGTGAGGGACGTCCAGATATCGTCCAAGAGCTGCTCGAGCACGGTGCAGATGCTTCAGCCCGCGACATACATAACCGATCTGCGCTGTTCTATGCCGCTAGCACCTCTGTTCCGGAAGTAGTGCAATTGTTGGCCCCGAGTGCTCTGAAAGACGACGGCAGTCTCCACGAAGCAGCGCGCTGTCTCCAACTCGAGGCAACAAGAACATTACTCCAACACAACCATAACCCGAACTTCCCCAGCCGCCTGCACAGCGGCCGCAACGCCCTCGGCGAACTCTGCCTCCACGCCTCCGCCACAACCAGCAGCCAACGCACCCGGCTCCGCCAACTCATCCGCCTCTTGCTCGATCACGGCGCAAACCCGAAATTCCAAGCCCGCAACGAGAAATCTTGCGTGCTCCTCGCCCTCGACAACCCGCACAGTACCATCGCCGTCACCGACGCGCTGCTAGAAAGCGAGATCTGGGAAGACCTCAACGACGAAGCACATATGTACCGCGACGCCGCCACGGCCCTCTGGTACTCGCCCCTCTCCTACACCGAGCACATCCCGACCGCGAGCCGCACCCCGCACAAACCGGCCCTCATCTCCCTCCTCCTCGACAAATCCTGCACCCGCAAATTCTACTCCGAGACCGCCGCCCAACAACCTCCCGGCGCCACGGGCATCCCACCGCCCATCGCCCGCCTCGTCGACCGCCAGAAAGACCACGCGCTGTCCCTCACCCTCGCACAAGAAGCCGCCGCACACGCCGCCACCCTCGCCGAATCCACGCACCGCGCACACCTCCGCCGCGCCGCCGAGTCCGCCGCCGCCGACCTCGCCGCCCAGCGCGCCGCGACATCCACGCGCAACGCGCTGCAGCAATCCACGCACGAGCTCGCGCTCTCGCACATGCATTCTACCGAGCGCGCCAAGCGCAGCGACGCCGCGGCCTGGCACGCGCAGACGCTCGCGCAGACGCGGGAGCAGGACAGCGCGCGCGCGCAGATTGCGGAGCGCAGCGCGAGCGCGGCGTTTGCGCACGAGGGGCGGTTGGCGCGGCTGCGTGAGGGGGAGCTGGAGCATAGGGTTGGGGTGGAGCGCAAGGCGCTGCTGGATAAGGAGGCGCTGTATGAGCGGAATGTGGCGAGGCAGGAGAGGGTTACGGAGAGGGTGAATGAGAGTGCGAGGTTGCATGCGCGGTTGAGACAGGAGCGGCCGGCGATTGAGGGGTCCGGGCCGGGGACGTGGGGGAGTGTGGATTGAATGGAATGGAAAGTTAGGTAGGTGTTAGTTAGTGTGCTCAGGGCGTTTGGGGCGTTGTGGATGGACGGTAGCTGAGCAGTTTAGGTTGCACGGCTATCTCTTATGCATGATAGATATTATGAGTAACGAGCGACTGACACACACACTACAACAATACAAATTAAACACCATCGTATATATATCCCACTCTCATCTTCGCCTTCGCCTCCAGTCTTCCACTGCATTCTCCGCTATTCCATCTGACCTGTTGATACCCTTCCTTGCCCGCCCCACCTGTAGCCCCTAGCCCCTAGCCCTCAACCCTCCACCCTCAACCCTCAAAGCAAAAATAGCTCCTCACCGCATCGTTCCAGTTCCCTCGGGGCGTATCGAACAGATTGCCCAGACCGGGGTATGCGATGTCTAGGCCGCCGCCGTCGACTTCGGAGCAGAAGGAGTTCCTGGGGGATGTGTTAGTGGAGGGAGGGAGCGGTGGTCTAGATGAATAGAGAGGGGTTGGGTTGTGTAGTGGAGTATAGTAGTGCAGGGAGGAGGAGTTCGGGCAAGGGGAAAGGAACGATATCGAGTAGACTGGGATATGTTGAGATAGAATGAGGAGGGGGAGATCAGTGTAGATGAAGAAAGAGCAGTAGGGCACTCCCCCTCTCACACCCACGGAAAGGATCACCACACATACCTGAAAACTCTACACCTAAACCCCTGATCCGGCCCAAACGACGACGCAGTGCCATCCAGCTCGGCACAGCTCGAGGGCGCGGAGCCAACCGGCGAGAACTTGTGCTCGCAGCTCCCCTGGTAGTTGATGTGTTGGCAGATGTAGACCTGTAGTCATTAGAAGAGAGAGTTAGGCGAGAGTGGTGGGTAAAAGCTATCGATATGTAGGAGTGGTATGGTATGGGTAAGAAAGCGGGTATATTGGAGAGGTGATTTGGGATGGGTTGGCAGACATGTGATATTGATGTTGAATGGAACTGAAATAGAGATGGGACGGGATGGATTAGTTGGGAGGATTGGAAGACGTACGCCCGCTTCTGTCGCTGATGCAGTTCCGTTTGGGTTGTTGGAGTTTACGTAATCGGGCGTGTTGGTTGGGGTAGGGGCAGCGAGGACGAGGGCGCCGGTGGCAAGGCACACAGAGAGGATGAGGGTTTTGAAAGACAGCATGTTGATGACTACTCTGCGCGGTTTGTAGACAAAGAGTATCCGAGTGAGATTCCAAGAAGAGGAAGAAGTCGCAAACGCTGGAGATGATAAGTCGTTTTGGTGAAGAATCGAACGGGGCTGGCCGGAATGCCCGCCATCTCGCCGTCTCTTTATACCCTCCACGGATGAACTACAGTAGGGGTGTAAGGGCGTGATAGTGTTGATATGTCACCAATGAGATGTGAGTCTATCGTGTTAGTGTTGTTGTGACCGGGTTGACTGCGGGAGCAGATGTCGCCTAGGAGTGTGATAGAACTGTGCGACAGTTACACAAGGGTAGGTGCAGCGGGTTCTTTGCATACGGATATGCCGTGCGCGTTGAACCATCGACAACAAACCGTATGGCTTGGAAAATTCGACTTTCTGTAGTGGCGAGTACTGGCGCATAATCATATGCCGCCATCGATGAGGCTTGTAGCATAGACGGATTCGACCCTGTGCCTCCGCTAGCGGACGTCGAATAGGACCGAACGGCTCGCAGCACATATACTGGTCGCGTGTGACATACGTGTCTGTCACTTTCATATGTGTAGCACGCGCCTGGGGCATGACAGCTCGATGCGTGACCGCGTTGTGATGAAACCATTGACGGACGGAAAGCGACAGAAAGCGGGGTCCCTTACAGCAGTAGTGCAAACCCCTCGGTCTATCTATTGCAGTATCGTAGCAAATACAAGAATACATTGACGCGGCCCAAACGGTGGTATCTCTGCGCGCCCGACCCAAGCCAACCTGCACGGTGGAACGCCGAGAGCTATGATATTCGTACGAAAAGTATTCAAGAACAATCGAAAGAGCGGAGCTTCGCCCATCCGTCCACAGAGCTAGAGGACTCCTACGCGATTGGCCTCTCCGGTTCTTCAGGTCGTTCAGGCTCATACGTAGTTTCGCCAAGCATATTGGACGGCGCGGGAGCCGCAGGAGCAGCCGTCGCGGGTGGCTGCGGTCGGCCAGCAGCAGCATGTAACCGCTGATCCAGAGCCTTGAGTGCCAGTGCCCGTCTCCTCTCTGCTTCTGCACGTGTTGCTCCGCCCTTTCCACCTCGGCTGTTTGGGTTCATGATGCTCGGCAGCCCTCCCTCGGCGCGCGCACTTGCCTGCTCGTTGCCGGCGTCTATGTCCTCGGCGGAGAAGGGCGTACATAGATTGAGAGTTATCAGCGTGCTGTAGATCTGATCAGTCAACTTCCCCATAGGCGTTTGTATCGGCTCTGGGAAAAAGTGTGCAAATGCGAATGTGTCGGACGCGTCTCCTTTGATGACTGAGCCGTCGCCGGTCGTCGCGGAGGATAACGAGGGGCTAAGGCGATAGAAGCGCAGGTAGACCCAGGCGGTAAAGAAGCCGAACCAGGCGAGGAACATGGCCGTCTCCGTACCTAGTGCAATGCCTGATATGGTGTTTGTAACGAGGAAGATGGCGGGGAAGTGCTTCACGCGCATCCGAATAAGGCCTTTGGCGATTGCGACGGTATGTTCCGGGACGAGCTGCTTGAACGAGACGAGGAAGCCGGCCTGAATGGCAATGCCGCCCGAGATGGTCGTGGTACTGTGCAAGTCAGTATTGCGCTGCTACGAAGCAGACGGGAGACTTACAGCGTATCAGCGTTCTTTGACAGCGCATAGCCCAAGACGTAGAGCAGGAAGCTAAGAACATTGGGTATCAGGGAAACGAACAGCACGAATTTGGTAAATTCAGTCGAGCCCCATGCCCGCTCGAGATAGCGGCCGCCGTAGAAGATGGTGAGGCCCGTCACCACCAGACCCAGCACGTTCTGTTCCACTAATGTCGCTAGCAGAAACACCCATGGATATATAACGGAGACGCCCGGCACCACGGCGAGGTAGGGCACGCCGTTGCCGACGCTGGTCAGCGGCTTCTGGACCTTCTCCGCCAGCGTGGCTTGCGGGCGGAGGGTGAAGTTGAGGAGGGTGAAGACGACGACGGCGGCGAGCAGGCCGCGGGTCAGCGGCGGAAGATTGATGCGTGCCATGGGCAGACGTCGGCGAAGGGAGGCGTTGCGGTGCGCAGTCTCGCTGGGGGATTTCAGTCTCAGTGGGCGTGCGTGGGTCTGGTCGACGGTTGCCGGGGCGCAGGTGAGGTGAGGTGTGATAGGTGGTCGGAGAGGTGGTCGGATCGGCGGCCTGGGCGGGCGGCGGACGGCGGACGGCGGGCGATCTGCTCCCTGCACGCCGCCCCCAAGCCCAAGCCCAAGCCCAAGCCCAGCAGCAGAAGCCTGGTGAGCCTAGGCCCCAAGCAGGCGCACCCAAGCAGCCAGCCTTAGCGGGCGAACCAGCAGCCGCAGCCGCAGCCGCATCAACAGCGTGAGCGTGCCTGCCTGAGTCCTGCACAGTGCACACTGCCCACTGCCCGCGAGCCTCAGTCCACCCTCGACGCCCGCCTGCCCTCTCTACACCACACCGGCTTCTCGCGCACGCATCGCCTGCGTCACTCACGCCTCGGCTCCGCGACTCGCCGTCGTCCGCGCCGCCGCTACGCTTTGTTGCATCCTACCGGGCGCGCGCGGCCCTGCGACAATGCGCCATGACAGTTGACATGCCTCTCTCCTCCAACATCGTCAATTATCTCGTGTGGAGATATCTACAGGAAGCTGGTATGCCCTGCCCTCGCTCCACTCTGCCTGCAGTCTGTATCGAAACTCACGTGCTACAGGATACGGCAATGCCGCGCAGCAGCTCTCACGGGGCTGGAACCGCGAACCCGACACGCTCCCCTTCGCGAGGCATGTCGCGCAGCACACCCTCATCAATCTCCTCCAGGATGGCCTCTGGTTCGACAAGCTGCAGGCCGAGGCCGGAAATGTATGGCCCATCGGGACACAGTATGAGTCGGCACTGACTGTGCTAGGGCGAGCAACGCTACCACTTCGGCCGCGACCATGGACGGCCCTACTCTGCGCGCAACGGCGAAATGCTAACCCTCGACCAAGGAGTCCCCGCACACCTGCTGGTCGACGAGTCGAACGGTGCCGTGCAGGAACCGCCGCCCAAACGAAAGCTCAAAGGGAAGAAGTCCAAAGCCAACGGCATCGTGCCTAGCATGAATGCGCAGATCAACGGGGACGCCATGGAAGTTGAGCAGAACGGCAACACACACGTGAGTAATAGCGTGAGAGCCGAGTCCGAAGCCATGGCATCCGAAGCCGAGTCTGCGACCGTTGCCGACTTACCCATATCCACCCTCAGCATCGGCCTAAGCACCGAGATCCAGACTGAGGTGATAGCTGATCTCGCGCCGAACACCACCTTTCTTGCGGATCTCCACGACCCGGAAATGCTCATAGAGCACACTTCTTGGGGGACACGACAACAGCCGGTTCTTCTGACAGCAGGCCGGTCGCTCCTACGCGTCAACCTCCTCTCCAAGGACCCAACGCCCACCATCAGCGCCTATGATCTAGCTCTGCCCATGAGCAACTTTTCAGTCACAGCTCTATGCTGGAACTCGCACGACGAGGTGGTGGTGTCTGCACGGGAGGAATGCATGAACGAATTGGGGGACAAGATGGTCGTCGACAAACTGATCAAAGTGGTCGAGGGCGGCACCGACTATCAGGTCATCTCTGCATCTGCCGGACTTGTCAACACGCTTCAATGGAACAAAGATCGAGATTACTTGCTCTCTATATCGACCGATGGAGAGAAGGGGTCAATAAAAGTCTGGAAGAACAACAATGACGCGTTACCGGCCTGGACAGACTTCACAGAAACGGCCATCTACGACGCTCTTTGGATCAGTGAATCGTCTTTCGTCGTGTGTGGTATACAATTATTCCAGGTGTATGAGGTACAAGAAGACTTGACAGTACAACGGACTTTGGATACCCAAGTAACTTGGGAGACGTTGAAGTACGATCCCACATCCGGTATCATAGCTGCGCTGGGTATGGATGGCCAGAACAGTATTCTGGGAATCTTGCACCCGAGCGACTCGTTGAACCTCCGTATCCAGGAGTATCCGGACCTCTACCCGATGAATCTCGACTTCCGACCTGTCACGGTACCTCCTCTGGCTGATTCCCCAATTGACCCATCCTCAACATATCCAGTCGTTCTCGCCACATGTTCCATGTCTGGCGCGATCCGGGTCTGGGATGCCAACGAACCATTCCAGTGCTTGAAGAGACTCTCCACCACCGATGACAGCCAAGCGTTCAAAGTTGCATTTTCCCCAGACGGGGCCCTGTTAGCGGCTGCGGGTCCAGATGCCGTGACCGTGTGGGACGTACGCAAGAGGGAGATGCCCATCGCTAGCTGGCGGGCGCAAGACTTTGGGCACGAGAAGTGGGATCCCGGGGTCAGTGGTGAATTTAGCCTCGGGTGGGACCCGGATGGGTCAAGACTGTCAATTGCCCTGGGAAACCAGGTACGTGTCTACAATGCATTTCCAGTTCAGTGGCTGACAAATCACAGGTCGCTATCGTCCCTGTGCCGAGGTAGTTTATAACCCACACCTCTGTCCAAATACCGTCGCAATGAGATGGTCGAGTACACCACTTGCTGTTCCATGAGGATGCGGAATGCTTTGCGTCGAGGATCTAGGCGTACGCCACCTGCTGTTCCATGAGGAACGCTTCGCGTCGAGGAGCTAGGAGCACACCCACCTCTCACTGCCGGCGTGGCCGAAAACAGCTCGATTGCGGTCCAGAGTCTCCTCGGAGGGAATTCCGCCCCACCCTTGCCCCCCGATTTGTCACGTGAGCGCGGGGCAAGTCCGAGGGGAAGGCGGAGTAGCGCGCTTCAAGTGTGGGGAAGCTTCGTCATGATAGGGTGACCACAGAGTCCCTCTCCCGTCCCTCGTGGAACGATCGCACTTCAAATCGCGCTACTGAACGCGAATGCTAGAGCTCGGCACTTCGCAGACAGCATGCAGCCGGCCGCTCCAACCATGTGGCTTTATCGCCCAGCTAATGATCCATCGTCAGTTTCAATAAAGGCAGTCTGCCCCGGGCGCCGAAGCAACCCGTCTTAATCACTTCAGTGTACATCCGGTGTGTATTCTCAGTTGATAGATTATCGAATTTTTTGGAACGCAGCTCTATCTTCGTTGCTATTACATTGTTTATCACCATACACATCATCCCTACTCATGTCTGCTGTTCCCAACCTGCCCGAGGATACGCCCTTGATTTATACTAACGACGGGACAAACGGCGCACCGAAACGATCTCATTCACTCTATGACAGCCCGATCGAGAACTTTCGACCGCTGAAGGTTATTGTCATTGGAGCGGGATATTCGGGCATTTACTGCGGCATTCGAATACCAGAAAGGCTGAAAAATGTTGACCTGGTGATCTATGAAAAAAACGCAGGTGTGGGCGGTGCATGGTATGAGAACAGGTAAGTTAACCAGGGGACATTGACGATGCATGATTGGAGAAATGTTGGATATAGGACGGATAACAACTAAGCTCTTCATAGGTACTTAGGCTGCGCATGTGATGTACCCTGTAAGACTTCAGACACCGAAGACTTGAAATGTTACTGACAGGCTGGATAGCCCACTCTTACCAATACTCGTTCGAACCGAATAAAAACTGGTCCTCGTTGTATGCCCCGGCACGGGAAATTCAGGCGTATTTGGAGGGAGTGGCGAAGAAGTACTCTGCAAACCGATTCATCAAGCTCTCTCATGAGATTCAGGGATGCCGGTGGGATGAGGCAAAGGCGAAGTGGCATGCCACTGCGAAGAACCTCAGTACTGGCGAGACATTTGACGACACTTCGGATGTGCTTATCAGCGCAAGAGGCAATCTCAACACTCCAGCGTGGCCGGATATTAACGGACTGAAGACTTTCAAGGGCGAGTTGATGCATTCGGCAACGTGGAATGAAAAGTAAGAAACTCCGACGTGTAGCAGCAAATAGTCAAGCTAAAATATGCTTTAGGTATGACTTCGCCGACAAGCGCATCGCCGTAATCGGCACCGGGTCATCTTCCATCCAGATAGTGCCCTCTCTGCAGCGCATATCGGGAACCCACGTGACCACTTTCGCACGAAGTAAGACCTGGATATCGCCCCCCTTTGGCCAGCAAATCTGGGACAAATACAGCTTTGACGGATTCCAGATCCCGCAAGAAGTCCGGGACCTGTTTGCGAACGACCCGGAGCACTACCAGAAGTTCCGACTCTTAGTAGAGGAAGACGGCAACGGAGTTCATCCCGCTACTATCAAGGGGACTCCAATTCAACTCGGCGCACGACAGATGTTTGAAGAGAACATGAAGCAGCGGCTAGCAGCTGCACCACACATTTTCGAATCCCTCCTCCCATCCTTCTCCCCCGGATGCAGGAGATTGACCCCCGGGCCGGGCTACCTCGAAGCCTTAACGCAACCGAACGTCGCATTCGTCACATCCCCCATCTCCAAGATCTCCGAGTCGGCCGTCCACACAGCCGACGGGCAAACCCACACCATCGACGCCCTCGTCTGCGCCACCGGCTTCCGCTCCGCCGTCGCCCCACCCTTCCCAATCACCGGCTCCAACAACCGCACCATCCAGCAGAAATGGGAGACGCGAGCCACCACATACCTCTCGCACAGCACGGCGGGCTTCCCCAACCTCTTCAACATGCTCGGCCCCAACGCGGCCATCGGCTCCGGCTCCCTCACCATGATGATCGAGACCGTCGGCGACTACATCGTCAAAGCGGTGCGCAAGATGCAGAAGGAAAACATCGGCAGCATGGCTGTGAAGCAGGAGCGCGAGGACGACTTTATCGAGTACGTCGATGCGTACTTTGAAAAGACCGTGTTTAAAGACGAGTGCAATAGCTGGTATAAGAATAAAGCTGGGCAGATTGTTGGCTTGTGGCCTGGCTCGACGCTGCATTGTATCGAGTGCATGAGGAGCCCGCGCTGGGAGGACTTTGATTACACGTATGTGGATGAGCACGAGCGTGGGGACGAGAGTGCGGCGCCGCTGGATGCGAATGGGGATGGTGGAGCTGCTGGTGGTGGTAGGAAAGGGCAGAGGAGGGTCAATCGGCTGGCGTGGCTGGGGAACGGGAATAGTGTCAACAATGAGGAGGGCAAGCATTTGGCGTGGTACTTGTATCCCGAGTTTGAGGATAGGCCGGTGGCGCCGAGGCCGGAGGATAAGGCGAGGCTGGCGGTGCGGCCATTTTCGTATTAGGAGTAGGAGGCTTTGAGATGGTTTTATGGGGGGGTTATTTTCTTAGTATTTGGTAGAATGGCAGTCAAGTTAGCGAGAGCGCGGAATCTCTTTCGTTCGCTTGCTGCGTTGTGTTATCTCGGTTGGAATCGATTCTGTCTGAGGTTTGCCAGGCCCATCACGACCAAGTAAATAGTGTTGCAGTTTGGGTTTTGGCGCATTGCCCGATACGGTTAGGTGGATCGTGGGGAAATGCGGTGCGGTGGGTGATGCAAGGCAGGTCCACCTCAGTTCGTCTGCATCATCACATGCGACGACAACGACCTCACGCCTCAATCCAGGCTATGCGTCTGCGTTTACATACCCAACCGACTGAGCGCCAATAGACAAGCTCAAGCGCGGCTCTTAATTATATCGATCAGCTCTCACTCAATGAATGCGTAACCCACAGCTAGATCCATACTCAACCACGCGGTCGCGAACGAACGTCCCATCCCACATCGGTCGTCGTAGCTAAATCCACCACCACTCCCACCGCTGCCTCACCATCCCGCTCATGTTCACCGCTGCCCCTCTTCCGCTTCTACCTTAACCACTGCCATCCACTGCCATCCGCCGCTATGGCCGTGCTCTCCAAGTTCCGACTCCCCTCGACCACCCGCGTGTCTAGCGAGTCGCTCAAAGCAGTCACAAACGACCTGGTCGCTAGGTACCTGCGGAACCGGACGCGGATATCGCGCGTGGTGTACTTGACGCTGTTCATTGCGCTGCTGAACCGCGTTCGGAATGCTGTCGCTGCGTCGCGCAGTTCTGCCTCCCACAAGGCTTCCCTGCCCACCCTTACGACGGGGCCCGTATCCGGCGAAGCCACGGCACGCAAGAAAGTCGAGCTGAACCGCGAGTTCTTCAGGAATCTGCTCCGGTTGCTGAGGATCGTGATACCGGGATGGCGGAGCAAGGAGTTGCGGTTGTTGATCAGCCATAGTGTGTTTCTAGTCCTGAGGACGATGATTAGTCTGTACGTGGCGGAGCTGGATGGGCGGTTGGTGGGGAGTCTGGTGAGGGGCAAGGGCAAGGAGTTCTTGGTGGGGCTGGTGTGGTGGATGGCGGTTGCGGTGCCGGCGACGTTTACGAATAGTATGGTGAGTGGCAGGGATGGTAATGGCTGCGTATTATGGCTTCAGCTAAATGATAATAGCTTTCCTACCACCAGTGCAAACTCTCCCTCCAGTATCGCACACGACTCACGAACCACATCCACAATAAGTACCTCTCGCATATGACCTTCTACACGCTCTCGGCGCTCGACGACCGCATCAAGAATGCGGACCAGCTCATCACGGTCGACGTAGCCAAGTTCTCGAATAGCTTAGCGGAGCTGTACTCGAACATCGCGAAGCCGGTCCTCGATATGATCATCTACAACTACTCGCTGTCACGAAGTGTCGGTGGCGAAGGCCTCTTCTTCATGAGTCTGCTGGTGCAAGTGTCCGCCAACGTCATGCGAGCGCTGACCCCGCCGTTTGGGAAATACGTCGCGGACGAAGCGCGCTTGGAGGGCGAGTTCCGGTCTCAGCATTCGCGGCTGATCGACTACAGTGAGGAGGTGGCGCTGTACCACGGACATGAGGCGGAAAAGGATACGTTGGATAAGGGGTACTTCACACTGATCAAGCATGTTAACAGGATATTACGGAGACGCTTCTACCACGGGGTCATGGAGGACTTTGTCATCAAGTACTTCTGGGGTGCGCTGGGCTTGCTGCTGTGCAGTGTGCCGGTGTTCTTCAAGGTCCCTGGGACAGGGAGCAGCATGGGCGACCGCACGGAAAGTAAGTCTCAACCTTTTGCCTGCGAGAAACGAAAGCCATGCTAACCTGAACATCGCAACAGGCTTCGTTACCAACCGTCGCATGCTGCTCATGTCCTCGGACGCCTTCGGCCGCGTCATGTTCTCGTACAAGGAAATCACCGAGCTCGCCGGCTACACGTCGCGCGTCTCCACGCTCCTCGACGTTATCGACGACATCCAAGCCGGCCGCTTCGAGAAGAACCTCGTCTCGTCCGCCGCGTCGTCGGAAAACGCCGCCGTGCTCCGCGGCCGCGGCACCGTGACCGAAGGCCCGGACATCGCCTTCGACGCCGTCCCCATCGTGTCCCCCAACGGCGACGTGCTCGTGCGCGCGCTGACCTTCTCCGTCGCGCCCGGCGCCCACCTGCTCATCGTCGGCCCCAACGGCTGCGGCAAGTCCAGCCTGTTCCGCATCCTCGGCGGCCTGTGGCCCGTGTATGGCGGCAGCGTGCGCAAGCCGCCCTTCGCGGACATCTTCTACATCCCGCAGCGGCCGTACCTGAGCCGCGGCTCGCTGCGCCAGCAGATCATCTACCCGGATAGCCTGCGCGACATGCGCGACAAAGGCGCCACGGACGCCGACTTGCTGGCTATCCTCGCCGTCGTGCAGATCGAGGCCGTGGTGGATCGGCCGGGGGGCTGGGACGCCGAGCAGGAGTGGGCGGATGTGCTGAGCGCGGGGCTGCAGCAGCGCGTGGCGATGGCGCGGCTGTTCTACCATGCGCCACGGTATGCGATCCTGGACGAGTGTACGAGCAGCGTGACGCTGGAGATCGAGCGCGTGATGTATGATGAGGCGAAGAGGTTGGGGATTACGCTTATGACGGTGAGCCATCGGCGCAGTTTGTGGAAGTATCATGAGAGGATTTTGCAGTTTGATGGGCAGGGCGGGTATGTGTTTACGGGGTTGGATGCCGAGAGGAGGTTGGTGCTTGAGGAGTAAGTCTTCCTTTTTCTTATTTGTTCTTTTTCTTAGGGGTGGAGACTTGCATGTGGTCGTGCATGTCATGTCGATGTTGGCTAACGATGTGTGTGTTGTAGTGAGAAAGACGAGATTGAGCTGCAGTTGCGCGCGGTGCCGGGGCTGGAGGAAAGGGTGAGGGAGTTGGAGGCTGCGTGATTCGTTCATTGCCATATGTGAACAGCCGTTGACCTCATCCTGCTCCTTCTACCTGTTCTTCGTCATTCGACACAGGTGGGGTTGTGGTCCGTTGGTCTGGCAATGGTATGCGTGCGTGCGCATCTTAGCGGACTACCGGCTGGAGTTGTTGATGTTTTGGTGGTTGTGGATGAGATGTACCGTGGGTGCTCGGTCTAGAGGGCGATGGCTATGGCTATGGCGGTGGCGATAGATCTGTGAGTGGTAAGGTAGGTGTATGCTGTATCAGTACTTGTATGCCACTTGATCTTCCTTCGCTTTTTGTGCTGTTTCGGGTGGCCGTGGCCATGGTCGGCTTTGGATACGGGATGTGCATCGCAATTGTTGTTGATTTGATCTGATCTGGTATGGTGTCATACTAGGTGTTCTGGTATGGTGAACCGTCCATTCTGAGGTCACGAACAGTGTTGCGCTCAGTAGCGCCTGGGTCGCCGGTCGGGCATCTATCTGTACTGTGAGGCGGCATGTAGGTGGTCGTTTGTCCGTATACTCTCCTCTTCTCCCTCCTCATCTCTCGTATTCCCTACCCCCGCCCCCTTTCTCAAGTCCAACGCGACGATGCTCACTCCGTTCTCCGCACCGCCTTTTCTCAACTCCGCGGTTCTCGTATTTTCGAAAACCCCGCTCACCCCCTTTTTGGTTCTTGGACGTTGCTCCATTGGTGCTAAGATCATGGTAGGGCAGAGGATGTGGTGGGTAGCGGATAGAGAGTGGGAGGATGGCTGCGAAGTCGTGGGTGTGTATGAGCTTGGTTGGTTTTGAGCGACCGCTGAGTGGAGGGCGTTTGGTGGAGTGGTGGGCTGCTGGAACCATGGTTGGTTAGGATGGCTACGTGGGACACATGTGATGTCTTGTCGTATTTCTGCTGTCTAGGTATCTGTCAAGATGTCAGTCGGGATGTCAGTCAGGTTGTTAGTATACAGTCTATCAGCCTGTCAGTATGTCTGCCAGTCAGTCTATGAAGAAGCTGACTTACCAGTCTCAGCCGTAAGGCTTTGAAGCTGCAAGATAGTCTCGATCTCGTCTCATTACAGAAGAGGTGACTGGGAGCGGGCGTGTTGTTGAGTCTCGCATAGTTCGGAGTGAGCTTGGTGTCGATGTGGCTTTGATGCTGCGCATAGGTAGGTATGGCTCGTGTGCGGATGGAGTGGTTGGTGGACGCGGTCGCCCCACTGGCGCGTGACGCACTCCTGACATGTGCTATCTCACGAATCGTAGGTGTGACTATGAGGCTGTTGGTAGGGCGCAATTAGTATCGGGTTCCTATGCAGAACTTCCAGCGTGGTGGAAGGAGGGTCTGCACATAAGCAGGGTGGAAGATAGTTACTTCCTGTCTGAGCTGGTTGGTACACATTGAAAAACATAGTTGAAAGACTTGAAAGGTTTACGAAAGATGGTATAAACTCAAGCTCGTGAGTTTCCGTATCAGTTGTGGTCTTTCATGTATGATCAAAATGCTTCCTTTGGTGCGACCCTTCGGGATGCACGACCTGAATCTTCAAACTGCCTAAGTAGTATTTTCATCGCCCAATTGATCACTATAATACAGTCACTGCATGCTGTGCAGCGAAAGTGGAACTCAGCTCGCGGACTTCGACAGCGGGGTGACGTCACGCATAATTGTGGTTATTCATCTTCACCGCCACAGGTTGTCGCTCATTATCTTTCACCTTGATTGCGCGTCGTGTGGCTAGTAAATGTCGTAACGAACGACGAGTACTGAGGTCAAGATGCTCGTATGCGCGGGCGGGAGTGGCTTGGGCTTGGCTGGCGCTCGGGCCACGACGCGTCGCTCAAGAAGTCTCGCCCGGCCGCGTCCCTCCAACGTTCCTTCACCCCACTCCACCACTGCTCTCACCACCACTTGAAGCCCCGCAACTTCTCAGCTCTGCTGTTGCTGCTTCTGCTTCTGCTACGCCTGCCATTCTCACTTACTTCTTCTTCTGCTACGACTTCCATTCTCACTTGCTTCGGCTTCCTGTGTCGGCGCCATGGCGCAGTACAAGGTCGGACAGACGGTCGAGATGACTGATGGCCGCAAGGGCCAAGTCAAGTACGTCGGTGAGATCGAGGTGGCCCCTGGCCAGTTTATCGGCATTGAGCTGTCCACGCCGACGGGCAAGAACGACGGCTCGGTGTCGACTGGGCAAAGATACTGGCAATGCAAGCCGCTGCACGGGCTCTTTGTGCGCTCGACAAGCATTGTCCGAGTCGTCGCCCAAGCTCCCGCCTCTAGAGTTTCAATCATACACCCAGCGCCGGCTTCACGAACGTCAACAATACAACCCACAATCAAATCCCAAGCCACGAGCGCACGTCGAGCAACTTTAAGGCCTCAAACCCAGCGCAAGCCATCTCCTCCGTCGTCACAAACAACCACCACATCATCTCGCAGGCTTGCGTCCTCATCCACATCCGCATCGACAGAGGCTCTGTCAACCAAGATACAGATCCTTGAGAAGCAGTACGCTACTGCCCAGGACCAGCTCAAGGGTCTTGAAAACGTCCGGTCAGAGCGGGACCGATTTGAGAGCTTGATACAGAAATTACAATCAAAATGTCAAGCTTTCCATACCGACGTCAGCGAGCTCAGGCTCAAAGTAAAACAACTAGAGGCCGAAAACACGAGCCTCTCAAAGGCTGGACAGGATTCAGATAGTTATCTGGAACGTGTTGCGCTAAACCAACAAATGGCGGAGGAGCGAGCTGAACGAGCCGAAGAAGAGTTGGAGGATGCCCGTTCAAGCCTGGAAGAGATAACCCTGCAGCTGGAGATATTCAAGAAGGAGACAGACCTCTTTCAGGACAGCATGTCGGATGAGGACAGACAGGCCACGGGATATTACCGTCTACAAGTCGACAACGACTCACTAAGGGAGGCCCTTCGCGACCTTAGGGACCTCTCCAATGAGACCGAACGAGAACTAAAAGACCACATCAAGGATCTTGAAGGAGACCAGGCGGAGTTAGAGAATGTTAAGAAAGAGAAGGCCATCCTCGAGGAGCGAATCCACGCTTCCGATGCTATAATCGACGATCTGCGCCAACAAATCGATGCCATTTCCACGCAGGAGGAACTCATAGAGGATCTTGCTACAGAAAACAATATCTTGAGGACCGAAGTCTCTCAGAAAGAATCCTCGATAAAGCAGCTCGTTCATCTTAAGGAGATTAGCGACGAGCTAGAGGCTCAACACACGGAAGCTGCGGAGGACTTGCAACTCGAGCTCGACGCTAAGGACGTCGAGATTGCTGAGCAGGCGACGAAGCTGGCTCATCAAGAGGCTACAATCGCAGAGCAAGAGAGTTTAATCGAAAAATTCCGTGATCTCGTATTCGATCTCCGATCGAAGCAGTTGGAGGTTGAATCGTCCAAACTCATGAGCGACGAACAAACAAAAGATGTCACCGGACGGTTCAACGAAGTGATGGAACTCAACCGGCGTCTTCGTACAACGAACCTAACTTCAACAATCAAAACTATCACATCAGACCTACGCAAGCTCGAAGCCGACCAGGCGACCGAAGAGCTTGCAATTATAAAATGCTATCTTCCCGATTCCGGGGAAGCGCACCAGTCAGACCCACTGCGTTCTTATTTGCAGACCAAGGCCATCGATTCCAAGGCGCACTTGATTTTGTCACTGGTCAAGGGTCCCGATATCGACCAGTTCTCTGCTCTGACCGTCGAGCAAAACAAGGACGGGTTAGTGAGAGCCGATGTCTGTCACCAACTGAAAAGCCTCGGAATTTCAGCGACACAACTGTGGTCAAGCATGGCCGCCGCGACTCCATCGGAGTTCAACAATTTTGGAGCGCCCCCGACCCGCCACGATTTGCAGTCGGTCGAGAGTACTCTTGATCAGGCTATAGAGTCATTGAAAAGAGATGATTTTGATCTCGCTGAATTGTCGAAGTCCGCACAGAAGGCACGTAGGACACTACGCATGGTTACTTCTTCTTTCAGCAGCACCTTGTTGGGCAGGCCTGAGAGAGAAATCTTGTATAGGGCCGCATCAATCCACTGCAAATACGAGTGGATATACGCAGCCATCCAGTCGTTCGAATGGGGCTTCAGTGCGCTTTTCTCGATCAGTTCGAGGGCAGAGCCTGAACTTCTTCCAATGTACGAGAGATTGTCGAACCTCAGTGCGGACTACAGCAGGACCATGACAGCGGCAAAGGCATTCGTCAGTACTCTGCAGACGTTGACAGACGATGGGCTGTACCCTCGGTTCGCCATTAACGGACCGACTTTGGCCGAAGTCGATACAGACCTTGATCGACTCACCACAACTTTACAAGGTTTCGCGGAGTCATTTCTTACGTGTTTGATCATATATCAACAAATTGAGCACCCGGCCCGATCACAAACCGACGACACTGGTCTTGCAGAGCTCCTTGCCCAGTTATTGAGGGAAGAAGACCTAGAGGCATTCAAGGAACCGCAACAGATATATACTTGGACCTCAAATGCGTCCAACCTAATGAATAACCTCGAGATCGAGCGGATTCCGGCGCCATGGGTCTCCCGAGCTTTAGAAATGGAGTCTACGCGGAAAGAGACCGTAAACGTGAAGGAGAGACTTCGCGAAATTACTGCAAAACATCACGCTACAATCCTCAAGCTGCGAGAGCAGGAAGAGACTATTGACACAAAGGACCTCGAAATCGAGCACCTGCGTGCTAAACATGGCGAGGCTTCAGCCAAACTTGAAGAGCAAGACCGGCTTTCCTCTTTGCTCAAGGATGCGGAGAGTGATCGCGAGCGCTTGCACCAGGATATTATCGAGGGGCAGCAGGAGCTTAAACGACTGAGGGACCAGATATCGGCAGAAAGACTCGATACGCTCGCCCAGGTTTCAATGCCTATCAAAGAAGATTCAGAACGTCGCCCTGAAAGCATAGCATACCCAATGCAACCGTCAAAGGCAGTGAAAACCCTTCTAACGGCTCTCTCGAACGAGAATCACTGGCTCCGGAAACGGGAGCATGCCGACATGTCTGGTTGCAATCTGCAGGCATCGCTATCTGGTATCCGCGATGCTCGAGACTCTGAACACGTGACCGACTTGTTCAAAAAGACGGATGACTTATATGTAACATCTCCTCTCAAGGATAGTCCTGCGTCGGCGCCCCGGACACCGCAACGCCCAGTCACTTGGGATATCACCGAGTTGAACGATTGGGCACCAGACGCCGAATCAACGCCGATCAAAACACCGAACAAAACCCCTATCAACCTTCTCACACTTTCGGTAACTCCCGTAGAAGCGTCTTCCGACCCTTGCGATTCTCAGTTTACGGATCTGTCCCCCATTGCCGAAGAGTTCTCCATGGCGATGACTGAGGACTGGGAAGAGTTCAGCGAGGTTGTTCTTGGAGAGGAGTATGATGAGGAGGCTTTGGAGGGATTCAGTGCCATTAACCCTTGAATAACACGGATCTGAAATTCAGGAGGGTGCGAAGGAGTGGGGAGGACTTCAGGCGTTGGAGCTTTGGATGGGATGGATTGTTCGTTTCTTTGAGCGAGGAATTTTGTTTTTTCATTTTGCATTTTGCATGGTTCAGCACGGTGTTTTGTTTGGAGCCTTTCAAGGTTAGCAATTGGGCTCGATTAGCGTTAGCATTATACCCCCTGGGCGGCAGTCGTTCTTTTTCTGTAACGCAATGGATTCTTCTACATTTGCTATTCCGCTTTGTGCGTGTTTTGAAAGAACTACCCCAGAAGCGAGCGCATATGGCAAGTACAGTCTGGTGCTCAGTTCGTCTTTCCTCTGTTCGTTGAGTCGGTCGACCGCATCGCTGCAGAAGGTGCGCGCTCATTAGGGGGTTCCTGCCGTGCCTACCTAGGTACTTTTATTTTATGTACGTCAGCTAAATACCCTCTCCGTCTTCTCATGTTTTCTTCCAATTCGCCCTCTACCTCCATCACTTCGCCGACACAACGCATTAAGCCACGCGAGATCTACAGTCGGTCAATTTAGCATCGCTCTGTACGTTCACCCGTGGAGCTTCTAGCCTCTGCTGACGTTTCCATACAGCCATCAACCTTAGCACCATTGTTGTCGTTCATCTTCCCATCTCTACATGGGCGGCTACAACACTCAAGCGAGTGTAAGACCTTTTAGTACATCCTTCTCGTGTGTTTTACTCACTCACCGATACAGTTCATCCTCCCGGCAGCCGATTAGCCCCAGCCATCGCCATCCCCAGTCCCAATACCATTACACCTACATCCCTCTCCTTAATTACATACCGTCGATGCCTCGAGAACTCATCCGCTTTCATGCATACCAGGTATGTGCTTCTTCACTTTCGTCTCGAGGTTCACTTTGCTGAACTTTTACAGGCACTGGCGGGGCCTTCTTTGGCTCACAGCCCCTCTCTTCTTTGGTCTCGCGGAGCCATCGTGAGCACTGTCATCGACACATACGAACTGAAGCACCCTCCTCCACCGCCTGCTCCACACATAATTATCTCATACGGCTTGTATACTTCATCCTCATGATGTCGACACTCGTCAACTTCATTCTTCTTCATTCTTCCGACTCGCCTACCCTGCGACGCACCGAGATCTCAAAGGAGACCTAATACCACTACTACTACTACTACTACTACTACTACTACTACTACTACTACTACTACTACTACTACTTCTGCTTCTACGACTGCGGCTTCCTCCTTCGGCGCCATAGCGCAGCGCAAGGTTGGGCAGATTGAGTCATCCGCCATTCTTCGACTCATTCGCCATTCTTCCCCTTCTTACAGATCTTCCTATTCTTCATATCTTTACAATCACTTCAATCTTCCTTTCACGCTCGACCTACCTGGTTAAGGCTGTTCTCATACTTTCTCGCCGTGTCACGTCCTCACTATGATTATCTCAAGATTCATGGTCAACAAGACTCTGGATTTCTGAACAGCAAGATACTTCTGCTCGCGACCTTCAAAATTTATTTTCGATTCCACGAAACCGTACCTACCTGCCACGACCATTCCTAATCGCCTGGTTTTGTCCTTCCTCGCCTTGGTATCCTTTCTATTCTTCGGCATTCTTCGCTATCTTTTGATCATTCTTCCTATTCTTTGGAATTCCGCTCATAGTCTGGATGTTGCCAACGTCAAGCACATCATCAACTATGAGCTTCTCTCCACTATGCACGACGGCATTACTGAGTACGTTCATCGAATTGGTCGCACGGCCCGCATTGGCAACTAAGGCAAGGCTACTTCGTTCTACAACAACTGAAACGAAGACCTTGGCAAGTTTCTCGTCAAGATATTGCTCAAGTCGAAGTAGGAGGTCCCCGAATTTCTTCAACAGTTCATGCCTGAGGACCCGGACAAAATCGAAGACAATCGAGTCGTCGCCCAAGCCAGCGCCCCTCGAGTTTCAATTATACACCCAGCACCTACCTCGCGGACGTCGACTACACACCCAGCCCCCGCTGCACGAACATCACAAGCCACGAGTGCTCATCGAATAAGTTTAAGCCGCCTCTAGAGTTTCAACTATACAGCTAGCCCCCGCCCCACGAACTTCGACTATACACCCAAAATCCCAGGCCCCGAGTGCTGGTCGAACGACGTTGAGCCTCTACAGACAACAACAGTCTACGAGCTTTCAGAATATTCTTTGTTATTCTTCCTATCCTCTGACGAAGACCGCGATCAACATAAGTATACCATCGATGACTCCCACAATAATTCCAAAGCCCAAGGACTTCCAGTGTGTCACCCGGTCTCTCATCCATCGCAGAGGAGTTCTCCATGGATCTGATACGCCATGTCCAAGGAAGCCGCCAACCCTTCTGCATTCCTATCCACTCATTCATCCAGCGCACATTCTTCTCTCATTACTATCATCTCTTCGACCACGAACTTAACCTTGACTATCACATCAGAGATACAAAAGCTTGAAGCAGATCAAGCTGCCGAAGAGCTAAGCATCGTCAAGCATTATCTTCCCAGTTCTGGAGACACGCAGCATTCGGACCCGTTGCGCTCTTATTTTCAAACGAAGACTATCAGTTATAAGAGTTCTTTACTCCCACCATCGAGCAGATTAAAGACGGGCTTGCCAGAGCTGACGTCTGCCATCAACTAAAGAGCCTCGAGGCTTCCGCCATACAACTGTAGTCTAGTAAGTGATTTCGGTTCTCTCTGAACAAATTATCTTGCTAACAGACCGCTGCAGATACCTCTGTCCTTCCTATTTTTCCTATTCTTCCCATTCTTTCTATTCGATTACTCTGCGGTCTGGTTCGACACAGTTCAGACAGCGTGGGGAATATCATTGGTAAGTCATCTCCGTAGTATCCGAACGAAAAGTCTTGCTAAGGAGCTGCTGTAGATACCTCCATCCTTCTTATTTTTCCTATTCTTCATATCCATTTCCCTCGCTGCCTGGTTCAGCGCAGTTTAAGCTGCGTGGGGAAATCCCATTAGTGAGTCATCTCAGTACTCTCTGAACGAGTGGTCCGCTAACGAGCTGTTGCAGATACTTCCATTCTTCCAATTTTTCCAGTTGAGGTACAAAGCCTGACTGACCTTGAGGCGGGCCTAGAAAGTCTAGCAGTGACTTTGCGTCATCTTTCGACCTTTTTACCATTGACCTCGAGTCATACCAGAAATTCCATGAGTCTACTCCACTCGGGACAAGTGATTTTCCCGATACATTTTTTGCTCGTCGTCTGGACGAACTGCTGGACGACAAGAAGCTTCAGGTCTTCGAAAAGACCAGGGAACTACACTCGTGGAACACCCACGCATATGTTTTGATGAACAATGTCGAGATAGAGCCGCTGGTTCTCTATTCTTCCCATTCTTCTCATTCCTCTCATTCCTCTCTATTTTCACATTCTTCGCATTTTTCGGAGCTCTCGAGCCAGCTGAAGATGAGACGCGCGATAGTGCTCCCTGGCTTTCTGACGCGGCTATCTACCAGTGGGACGATGAGTTCGGTGAGGTCGGTCCGCGCAATGAAGAGCTCGAGAAGATGCTGTACAAGGACTTCAACGTGATGCGTCAGTGGTTCGCCTTGGCCCAACAGATCGAGGTCGAACCAAGAAGTTTGCAGACTCGGTCGGGTTCAGGACAGCCGGCGATCAAGGAACAGTCCTAAGAGATGCGAGATGGCGTCAACATTGTTATTACTACTACGAGCCGTTTGGAAGAGCCTGTCGCCAACATTCTTCCTATTCTTCCTATTCTTTCCATTCTTTCCATTCTTTCCATTCTTTCCATTCTTTTCATTCTTTCCATTCTTTCCATTCTTCCCATAGCGGGACCGTTTCCAAGGCTTGATACAAAAACTGCAAACAAATGCCAGACTTTTCACACCGACGTCAGCGACCTCAGGTCGATGGTCAAACAACTCGAGACGGAGAACGCGAGCTTCTCGAAGGCGGTTTATGGAACGCGCGAACTTGAACCAGCAAATGGCAGAAGAGCGGGCTAAGCGTGCCGAGTCTGAATAGAGAAGACGTCACCAATGACGACGCCGACCACACGTATCTCGTTTTCGGCCACCTTCCCCTCCCACTCTGCAGAGCTGACTTTGCCACAACTCGGCACGGGTTTGGAAGCTCTGGAAGCAAAGCAACTTTCCGCCACTTTGCGACTTGCTTTTCCATTCTTGCCATTCTTCCCATTCATCCCATTCCTAGGAGCCCATCCCGCTACACAGAGTAACTCTGCAGACCTTGACAGATGATTGGCTGTATCCTCGATTCGCCATCAACGGACCACACCTCTTCATGCCCTCCATACCGGGTGCCACCACAGCAACATCCACATTCTTGGAACTCCCTCGAGGTGAGGTCAATCTCCTCGATGCTGCGCCTGAAGGAACCACTTACTAACCCGGCCTCTTTCCTCCAGACACGATTCTCCAGCACATTGCGAGGACGGGCAAATGCGTGGAGCGTCGTCACCATTGGTGCGATGGCTGGTAGCTCACGGCATCTTGTGCGACATTTCATCAATGGCCACGGCGCCGACAGTCCAACAACTCCCTCAAAGACAAGCTCGGGCTTGAGCAGAGGCTAGAGCGTTGGTTATACGGAGGGGACCAATGCAGAGAGCGGAGTACACTCGGAGGTACTCAGCCAGCGTCGCAAATAGCACCAATCTAGTTGGTCTCCATGTTATATCGATGTCTTCTTGCCTTATCATGTCATGAATCTACCCGCGGAGAGTAACACAAGCATATCCTCATATCACGCTGATACACTCAATCACTCACAACTTATCCACTACACGTTTCTCATCTTCCTCATATCTCTGCTGCTAATAGTACGTACCCGTTTCACCGTGACTCCCTACATCCACGTCTCCCCACCACGCGCGCAATTCTGCTGGTCACGGCAACAACTCCCGCTGAGGAAATGACGCCGTTGCGACACGCTTCTCCATCAGTGAACCATGTTTCTTGAAATTCCAGCCTCAGGAAAGGAATGTAGTTTCGCGTCACGAAGGTCAGGGTGATGGATCGATCGATTGGATTTGGGTGACTTGACGAGGGTTGTAGACGTTGGAGACAGACAGCGACTCCACGCCGCGCAGCGATGTTGCATATGTCGTTCGCCGAACCAACTGCAATAAACTGACCTGAGCTGTATGCCATGCAGACCAATGATACGCCGTAATTGGTCCAAAGGGCAACAATGTAAATAAACTTGATTAGCAAGGGGAACGAGGATCCTGATAGATACGCCACCGGGCACTTTGATGAACATGTACATATTCAGAACTCCTGCTGCAAGCGGTGCATGCACTACCTATGTACCATGAAAAACCAGACTTCACTTCACCGCTTCCACCCTCCCCTTCCCCCACCACCCATCCATCCTCTTCACACCACCTCACCCTACGTAAACCCAAAATACTTCATATCATCCGCCCCCCTTATATTCACACTATGCCCCACGCCCTGCGCATAAATGCCCTCAACGCTGGGTCCATACACCGTGCGCGTATACCCGCTCTGCGGATCATTGCTCTTGGTGCTCTCTGGCTTATCATAATTATACCCAAAGACGCCAGCCCACTGCTTCATCGTCTCCTGGTAGTTCTGCGGCCGCAGCGTCGCGTCCGCCGAGCCGTGGTAGACTTGCATTTTCGGGCGCGTGCCGTTGTAGCCTTTGTACATGTCGAAGACGACTTGGGCCCATTTTTGCGGGGTGGCGGTCGATTGGCCGTTGGCGCACGAGTTGTTCCAGGCGGCGACGCCGCCGGCGGAGGACGCGAAGCAGCCGGCGCCTACGCCCGAGTAGACGATGCCGGCTTTGAAGACGTCGGGGTAGGTGGCTGCGAGGACGTTCTGGAAGTGTTAGTGTGAGCGGTTGAATGAAGATGGGGGTGGGGCTTACGGTCATCATGCCTCCGGATGAGGTTCCCGTTACGAAGACCTTGGACGTGTCGGCCTTGTACTCGGTAACGGTCCACTTCACCATATTGGCAATGGTGTGGGAATCGCCACCGCCCTCGTGGCTAAGAGTCGCCTTAGAGCTGACATCCCAGCAGGTTCCAGAGTGAGGCGAGCTGGGGTAGATGACGATGAAGCCGTACTGCTCAGCAAGAGTCTTGTAGGGCGAGCCGTTGAAGTACGCCTGGGCGGTACCGGAGCAGTAATGAACGGCAACGATAATTCCGGGAGACGCGGCGAGCTTCTTGGGCACGTAGATGTAGAAGGCGGCCTTGGTGGGGGCGTTTCCGAAAGATGTTACTTGGGAGAGCGAGCCTGGGGTAGGGGCACGCTTGCCGAGGGTGCTGGCGGAGACTACCGACAGGTAGTTTGCGAGAATCGAGAGGAAACGCATGGTGGCAGGTTAGCGCTTGATTGAAGCTCTAGAGATGGCCTACCAAGACTCGTGCGGGAAGTGTGGTCTTATATCGATGCGTAGCGGCATTGTGGGCCTGCGGTTGAAGGGAATGGTAACCATATGCGAGCATACTTGAGCTTCCTAGTAAGAATCCGATGGTCTGAGTGGTGGAATGCCCTGACTCGAAGTTCAATTAAAGTGTATGCATCCCCACACTGTCGGTCTTGGTATGTGAAACAAGGCGCACCCCACCATGATTCGCGGCTGGACCACTCATTTTAATTTGCGAAAGAGAACGTAATTGCGTAGTACGACTTGCCACACTCGATGGGGCAACGTCTCAAGGCGAAATGGAACAAATGAAATATATTAAAGTCGAGCCATTTACCCGGCCCATCGGTTATCTTCGTTGATGAGAATATCGACGCAACACGTGAACTACGAGCGACATTGCTGTGTCCCCACAAACTGCAATATAAACAGACAATGGGGTTGACCGGTAGTGGTTGAATAAATGAGTTCCGTTGCCTACAAGGTTTATTGCTGCAAACTCGGTATTGCATTCGTAGGTCTACTGATTCTTATTTTAGATAGCTTGATGTGAAGTTCGCCATGCTTGAACTGATGAAGCATGGTTGCCGTTGAAATCTCCATTGTTGCTGGAGATAACGAGTAACAGGTCAGCGATAACGTGTATCGAGCTGGCGTAATTGTGCTGGCCGAAGTAAGAAACGCAGACGAGACATAAATGCGTGAGACAAAATGAGAACACGGAAAAAGATTTGAGCATCATGAATCTGGATAGTAAGCATAGGATAACATCACTGAGAGGAAAACTCTGATGTTGAACAACGAAAACAACCAAGCGGTAACCAGATCTCTCTGCAACCGCATGGCGTCGGCCTTGCCAATTGAGACCGCTCGTATAGCCTTCAATGCTGCCTTCATCTGCAGGATCGCGAGGCAGATGTATTCTTCAACATAGTCAACCGCGCTAGGAAGCTTTTCAGGTACTGATACCTTTCGACTTTGGTATATCTAGTCGTGGACGATGGGTTGTGGTTGCTCGAGGTTGCTACGCCTGAGCGCGCAGTTCGGCGCATGTTCTCCGTCGAGAGTGATTTTCCATGCCAGTTCCGGTATGTTCCATCGAACGCCAGGCCTGGCTAAACACTCCGATGAGCAGGACTGATAAGGTACTTCAGCCCTTCACCGGCCAGCCCACACGCCATCACCTCTACCAAAGCCTGCGAGGCTCAAGCCACCCTTACCCTCGTTGACCGGTCTCTTCGCCACCTTGCCCTGGGCCTTCACACCCTCGACTACCTTTTCTAACTGTGTCTCGATAACAACTCCTCCAACGATCATCTCGCCTAGCGTGGCGTGTAGTGTCTCGAAGTTGAAGATCAGATCTAACTCGCATACGTTCTCGAAAAGACCGTCAAGGGCCTGGACAAAGACTTGGATAAAGTCGAGCAAGGCAAGTGGCGATTCGGTGGAGGTCGATATAACGATGAAGTAGAGAGTCGCGTAGTGGCGGTAGGTAACGAGAGAGGGCATGTCGTTGTGCGGGGTGGTGGGGGTGGAGGATTTGCTGCTGCTTGCGAGCAGCGGTGGGAGGCTAAGTAGATTAGGGGTCTTGTCGTGATACAGGCTTGTGAGCGAGATCGTACGGCAGGAAGTTACATGCTGAATTCGGACGGTTGGCGACAAGGGTGAAGATCTCTGATATCAACCTTTGCTGCACGCTGGTTTCCTGAACAAAATAAGCACCGTTCATCGAGCAGCATAGATGACGACATACGAGCTGAGTGTAGAACTTGGTGAGCCGCGGCTGGCCCGCATTGTTGAAGACGAGAACGGCGTTGATCATGCTGTGGGAGAGTCGTCGAGCTGCCGGTGTGGTGTTTCTGCTTCTTGGCTTCCGCCGGCGCAGGAGGTTGCGGAATTGCGGGGGTGCAGTGGCCCGAGCTCAATTGAGAGCTCTCTACTCTCCCTGCTGGGGGTGCGAGTACGTCACACCCACTCTCCACATCAACACATCAACACAGCAACACAGCAACACCGTCTCCTCCCGGGTCCCCACTTCATCACCACACTTCATCAATGTCTTTGAATTCGCTATCTCGCGTCGGCCGTGCGGGCCTTCGCCGTACCATTCGCGTCTCAGTACGCTCGCAGACTCCCACCAATTGCATCATTCCCAGAGCTTCAGTAGTCCCAGCCATACTTCGTTCCAATGTCGCTCCCAGCACTTCCATCCGGACCTTTCACGCTTCAACGGCATACGGTATTGGCATCATGCCTGAGTCTGACAACCCGCCACCCCCGGACGTCCAGGCATCAGAGCAACCCACTGTTCCCACCGACATCTCAAGCGCCGAGTACCACGAGCGAGCCGACGCCTATCTGGAAGAATTGGTGAACAAGCTGGAAGCAGCGCAGGAAAAGCGCCCAGACTTGGACGTTGAGTATTCGGTACGTGTCGCCCGCCGACCTTGATATAACAATAGCTAATCACGCAACAGGCGGGCGTCCTCCAAATTTCCGCTGGATCCGTCGGTGAATACGTTATCAACAAACAGCCCAACAACAAGCAAATTTGGCTCAGCTCACCCATCTCTGGTCCATTTCGCTTCGACTGGGTTGTCGTCGGAGAATCCATGCACCAGAAGGAAGGAGCTGGCGTCGGGGACTGGATATACCTGAGAGATAGCACTTCTCTTAGTGACATCATCAGGAAGGAGCTTGGAGTGGAACTAAGCGTGGACGACAGTGTTCCCCAGTAATTCTTCGGTGGTTGTCGGACTGTATTTGCAGAACGGCAGTATCGGCAGTAAGGAACAAAAGCCAGGGTCCCCGCGGATGAAAAGTAGCATATGGTTGTCTCCGTTGCTCTATACAATCAAGTTCAACATCGTCTTCTTCTTGTAGACTACAGCGTCCAGGGTATGTCCTGAAGTGAAGGGATGCCCTTGACAGCAATGCCCTGCTGCAGTTCTAGATTGTCAAATTTCCAAAGCGAGCGAACGCCCTCAGATGCAACGCCATATATATGCATGACAGAACCCTAAACGTAGACGGAGGTTTTTATCGAACGGAGGAGTCTAGGCGGCAATAGGAGCTGCCTTCGGGGCTTCTTTAGTCTTCTCTTTCGGTAAATCGGCCTACATGATAATTAGATGAAGCTGTCCTTGCTGTGTCGATCTGTAGTGCATACCGCGTCAAATATTATTCGTATCATCAGGCTACAGCTGGGGCAGCGCGCAATATCTTCGCCGTCCCGCATGTCGCCAATGGAGATTTCGAAGCGGTCGCCACAGGGACACGGGTGGTGGTAGATTTGGAGGGTTTCGTCGTAGAAGCAGTCTTCGATCTCGATTTGGTCGTACAAGTTCAGTTCTTCGTCCGCCATCTTGGGCGCGTGGTGATTTCGCAGGAAGCGTGGCGCGCAGTGGGGAGTGAGTCTTTGGAGTGTGGCGGACTTTGCGGGGCAGCCTGGCAGAAATATATCTTCACGTTTCTGATTGGCTAGCTATTCCCACACGCTGGAGCAATGTGCATTACTTCTTATGTTGTATAGTTACAACAAGCCTTTATAGAATATACATTTATCTTAAAGGATTATAGGCCTTGCTTGTACTACCCACATCATCGCAAAAGCGTTGCGGACTTCGCGCGGGCATTTCCGATCAGCCAGCCACCTAGTCTCACTACCATTCTGTTAACGCACTCTGATATTCCGTACGGAATATACGATAGCTTTTGTAAATGAGGATGTTATTATAGGATTGGGGTAAAGTTGCTTACGTAAGATCATTGCGTGGGTGTCTCCGCCAAGCCAAGGGTCCACGTCCACGTCTTCACTGATGCAGCTGCCACTTCACAACCACAAACGACGCCAGCCGGACCACGACTATCGCTCGCTCGCCCGCCCGATAATGGGCACTCACCCCGAAACGACCGCTGCCACAGAACCATGAACGATGTTGAGTCTGCTACGCTTAAGCTCGCCGAGCTACTCCGGCACCCCGAGGACCTCGACAAGATCCCCGCCCTCAAAGCCGAATTCCTGCGCAAGAAGGCTGCCGTCGATGGCCAGCTACGCCATGGCCTGCGCGATCAGCTGGAGGTGACGCAGGCGGGCATGAATAGCATCACCGATGGCCAGCGTACCGTCAATCTGATCAAGGAAGAGATGATGAAGATAGACAAGCTGTGCGCCGAGGCCCAGAACATGATCGATGACTTCCCGCATATCAATCTGGTCGCAGCTACACATCGGAACTTCGAACAGGTCGAGCAGATGAAGCGGGACATCGAGACCTTCGAGGAGCGGCTTGGAGGTCTCGAGTTCCTCCTCAGCCAGGACGACGAGGACCCCGCCAACCAGCCGAATCTACTCGAGATCCACTACGGCCTAACGCAACTGCGAGATGTGCGCGACAAAGCCATGGAGCAGATCAAGGGCTCCGAGGATGCATCGACCGAGCTCATGGACAATCTTGCGCTTGAGTCCGGCGTCACAGTACAAGATCTATTCCTTCGGCTCGACGATGTTATCGAATGGTTCAACAAGCATATCGGGGAAGCCTGCATGAACCTCATCGAGCTAGTGCAGTCGGGCAATGATGGCATGGTAGTGAGGCTGGCTCTAGTCATCGAAGAAGAGGAAAAGGCGGACAAGAAGGCGAAAGCCCTTCAAGACGCACAACGTGAATACAAAGACCTCGCCTCACGATTTAAGTCGATCGCTGCGGGACCCAAGGAGCTGCGTGGTTATAAAGAGAAGTTCCTCAAAGCAATTGAATTCGTCTGCCAGGAGCACCTTGGAGAAACAAACGAGAAATTCCAGGACGATCCAGAGAAGCTTGAAAAGTATTTCAAGTGGTACTTCAACAACTTGAACACTGTCAAGCTGGGCATGCAGTCTCTGATGCCTAAGAAATGGAGGATATTCCGGACCTACTCCAGCATCTACCACAAGCAAATGCACGACTGGTTGGTCGAACAGATCGACGATGAAAGCCTCAGACCCCCACAGCTACTAGCCATCATCAACTGGGCGGACAAATACTACTCCAAAATGCAAAAGTTGAGTATACCAGAAGAAGAGCTTGAACCACATCTTATCGACAACCGGGCAGCCGAGCTCGTGCGGGATTACAGGCAGATTATTGTCAAGGCGGTTGAGGAATGGATGGATCGCATGGCAGCAACAGACAAGAGGAGCTTTTTGGATCAAGACGCCGATGCCATCGAGAAGAACGTGGACGGAATTTTCCAGACGAAAACGCTGGGAGACATGTGGCGCATGTTACGGGAGCAACTCTTCGTGGCCGCGAGTAGTGATCGCACCGATGTTGCTGAGGGCGTCATTGAATCTATGTTCCGGGCACTTACCGCCCGTCAACGGATGTGGCAATCAATTGTAGAAGAGGAACTGACAAAGTATATCTCACCCAATGCCGACCTCGATGGCTTAGTCCCGTTCCAAGACTGGCTCGTGTCAATCGCGAACGATCAAATCCTTTGTATCGATGAAAGCGAGATAGACGTTGTTGGCGGACAGCAGTCATACTTGACTTCGTTCGAGCGAGAAATCGAGCCCCTCGTCTCTCCTGCCTATGCTCCCAACATTGCCACGCAGACTGAAACTCTGCGGTTCGCTTACGTCGATCTTGCTACAAAATGTATCCAAACGTTCTGCACCTCCATCTTCGTGATCGACTTCCGCTCAACCATGGCGGAATTCTTCACACAGACTTGGTACGCAAACAGAGGAATGAGTGCCATCGTCAATACCTTGTCCGATTACCTGGGCGACTATAACACTCTATTCCACGCTACGCTACGCGAGATTCTGATTATCGAATTTGCAGAGCAGCTCATCGCCGGGTATCTAAGCGCCGTGCGCAACAAGGGCGCGAAGTTCCGCCGCTCAGATCCGTTCCTGGACAAGATGAAAGACGATGTCATCACAGCGCTCGAGTTCTTCAACAAGTACCCCAGTGGTCCGGAAGTCAAAGAGAAATTCCGAGCTGTCAACTACCTCAGTCAACTATTAAGCACAGAGAAGAGCCAGATACCGTTCCTTTACGAGGAGATTAAAGTCCAGTACTGGGACGTTCCGATGGCCTGGGTTGAGGCGGCTCTGAAGTCCAGAGACGATTACGAGCGTAGCATGCTGCACGGCGTGAAAGCGAAGGCCGCGGAAGTCGAGGTGGAGAGGGGTATGGAGACCATCATGAGCAAAGTGAAATGTTAGTTACGTTGATTGTCACGACTGTAAGAGTTCTGCACGACTGTGGTGTTTGGCGTTGCAGCGGATTTGGTTGGGGTCAGTCATCTGCATAGATATCGAGTCTAGCCGGCAAGTCGATGTCCTGTGTGCTTTCATGCCTTCAAATGTTCAACATCCCGAACCATAGTTTCGAGCGATCGCATCTGGCGTTCTTTACCAGCAATGCCCCATTTCTTCATGCGGTTTCCTCCGACTAGCGAATACGAAATGGAGGCCCTTCGCCCCCGAGTCAGCATCGACGTCAGAATAGAAACAGTACATATGTAAGCACACTCCGGTCCGCAGTATAAGTTGACGACTTCCCTTCCCTCGTTGTCGCGCTCTCGTCGGAAAACTTGCGACATGCCCCACAACCTGTCCGTTGCGAAACAGTCGCGAAGTCCAGCGGCGCAGCACCGCACAGCCAAGCACATGAGGAGAGACAGACACGGAGACAATAAGGGGCCGTCTGATGAGCGAGGCGATGGATCCTCACACCTGCCAGATTGCAGTGCATTTGTAGCGGCCAAGCCAACCTCACCGTTTCTTCGCAGCTCGCCACCTCCGTCACCGATGACCATGGAATGCCTACGCGGCCCGGCCAGGCGAAGAGGCCTCCCATAACCAACCATCCAGTGCAACGACAACAATGCACGCAATCCATCCTATCGCACAGCTCCCGCGTCCAAGAAATCATTAATCAATTTCGCGCAGCGCCGATGCGCGCGAAACAACGCCCAACAATCTGCGCAGAATGAAGTCTGTTTCGGAACATGACGTCTGTCGCTATCATTTGGCAGAATCCTTCAAGATGAAGATCATCTCCTCCGGCTGTTTCGAACTTCGTTGGCTATCACGTGGGCACTGTCCAGCTTTCGCCTAGCGCCAGGGGCAGCGGAAAGGAGGATGCGCGCACAGAAGCAGGCCTCTGCCGTCTATTGATAGCTTGGCTGCAAATCTGCAATCTCGCTGGCACCGTTGCATGCGTTGAGCGTGTTGGTTTCTCCTCGAAGTCGTCTGCGCCAAGGGCCTTTCATGGAGCGTTAAGCTCGACTTGCACAACTTCCTCGACGCGTTAAAGACGCCCAGGGTCTTGCAGGGGGACCGACCAATCAGAAATCGAGTATCTAATTACAACGAGGAAATCGGTCGCGATCATCCCTAGACGCAAATTACCGTTATCATTTGATTTGATGGATGGGGCATGTGGGTAACAAGGAGGATCTGTGCTGCTAGCACTTCTGCTAATGCACGGCACGGAGAATTGTTGACCGAATTGCACGGCACGTCGTCAGTTAGGAAGCGGATGGGAGGCGAGGCTCTGTGCGGCGGCACATCCAAATCTCAAGAGACAGATATAAACGGACAGCCTCGCCGCCAACTCTCTCTTCTTTCCCTCATTATCCTACGATCTAATCCACAGTCTTTTACAGCTGTAGCCACTCTTTGCCCACTCGCTTTATCAAGTACCACACTCTTTTCGACCTTTGTCTACCTACGTCTCCCGCTATCACCACCTAAACAACTACCCACCAAAACCAAACCAAACCAAATCAACCATCATCATGAAGTTCTTCGCCATCGCCGCTGCTTTCGTCGCTGCCGTTGCTGCCCACACTTCGGGTATGTCACTGCGCCATGCACCCCAACATACCAACACCAACATCACACTAACTCCTCCCCAGAAACCTGCGCCGTCGTCACCGTCACCGTCACCCAGCACATGCCCACACTGCCCGGCACCGTCGCTCCCACCTCGGTCCTCTACCCCACCGCCATCGCCCCTTACCCGTCCAGCTCCGTGGAGGCCGTTCCCGGTCCCTCCGGCACCGGTGTCCCCGACGTTCCTGGCGTTCCGGGTGTGCCCAGCGTGCCCGTCCCCATCGGCACTGCTCCTGCCTCCGGTGCTCCCTCCGGCACTGGCGCCTACCCAACCTCGTCCACTCTCCCGGAGTTCACTGGCGCTGCCTCGCACGCCCAGATCGGCGGCATGGTCGCTGGTGTTGGCGCGTTTGCCGCTTTCTTCTTGTAGATTTCTGTCTGCTAGCTATTGGTAGGAGATCTGGAAATCTCTGAAGTTGGTTGTTCGGGGATGAGGAGCACGACGGCTATGCGCTCGCCTGTGGATGTTTTGTGAGGGACCGACTGCGCGCGAGTTGTTGCGTTCTTGTGGCATTCGTTGTTCTAATGGAGCGCTGCGTACTGTTAATGAGAAGGTCGTCTTGTCCCCCAATACGCATTGTATATACCCTGTCTGCATCTCGCGCTGTCTAGGCCGTGCAGCTGGCAATTCGAGTACATACTTTTTGCACAGCTACCTTGGTTCGGTGACGTGATGATAATCGAGTGTTCTGATTTTTTATGCTCTTACTACTTACATCTGGGGGGCGAAGAGTCCTGGTTAGGTACCAATTATCCACCATCCGTCGGATACCTACCACCCTTGTTTTGCTTTCTTGACGTACAGCCCTTTCAGGCATACCGCTCTTTTTCTTCTCAAACGCAAACGCACATACATACTTCCAGCACGCAGACGCCCTATATTTTCTTATGACACTACTTACTTGGCAAAGCTTCTCAAAGCCATCCTCACGCCCGCTTTCTCGCGCAGGTCTATTTGCATCATCCTACATATGCACGGAATATTGCCAACACGAGAGGACATGGCGTGACTGGGGTGCCTTGGATAGATCTCGGCAGTCACCGGCTTGTGTGTCGCGAGCGAGTGTACGAGAGTGCAAGAGCGCGAGTGAACTAGTACTCATAGTGACCGATGTAACGTGGAGGTGCGAACGAGATGCGGCGTTGGGTGCATTAGCATATTCTAAAAGGGGAGATATTTGGCCTTGAATTGGGGGCTTTTACCGCGCAGCCCAAGAAGGCCTTGTTCACGATTCAAGTGCCACATAGTTGAAGCCACTCGCAAGGCCAAAAAGCGTTGATTTGAAGCCCAAGAAAACACCTTTAAACCGAAGAAAACACCTTCCGACTTGAAGAATTCTCTTCAAAAAAAAGACGGCTACCTTGAATAAGCAATGTTTCTACATCTGAGCTTTTTCCGCATGAAAAGTAACTTCGTTGTTGCCAGCTCCTTATTGGGGGCGGTAACAAGTCCCTCGAACCGTCCACTACTCTGTGTGTGCTGCAGACTCGATTGGGGTTTGCCGCTGAAAGGGCAGTTTGTAGATACGGTATCGTAATTGCAAGTATGCAAATCAATGTCGATTCTATAGACAACTAACCCAGTCAGCAAACAAACAAGCGCTTCTTTCCTTCTATCTGTAACCCATATGAAAGCCCATACCAATCTACACCCGCTCCTAGCTACCCGGCCCACACCGTCTTCCCATGATAATTCCAACTCCCATGTTCGTTTTCCCCCACACCGACGCGCTCATATAACACTGCTCGTCCTCGATCCACCTGTAGAACTCCTCCGACAAGTCACACCAGCGGAAGTCCTCCCCGCGGCCTACCTCTACTCGCGCTTGCTCGGGCGTGAGGTCGTGCCTGTGTTGCTGGAGTACGTATCTGCAGCGGACTTCTGTGTCGAGCGTGTCGCGCCATCAGCAAAGGTGAAGGCGGCGACCTTTCTCCGGAGGGGCGCGTACAGCTCTTTCCATATCGGGTCCCATTCCCACGCGTACTGTTAGAGGAGCGTTGATGCGGATGGGGGTTCGCGCGTTGTGGAAGAGAGTGCTTGGCTGAGTGCGGCTTCTAGTTCGGCGAGGTCGGAGGGTTCAAGGTGGTTGTCTAGAACATTATAAGTTCGCTGGTGGGCTGTTGCGGCAGTACTACTGTTGTCGGTGCTCTTGCGTTGGCGCAGCTGGTCCTCTAGTTCTTTAAGGCCTTTGTTGAGCTGGGCTATTCGAGCGTCGTCTGCTTTCGCTGCGGACCATAAGACCATAACGTTGGTATTGTTGGTATCGTTGATTCTATTGCTCTGGATTGTCAGTAGAATGTGCTCGCGGTCTCGGTTCAGGATATTCCTAATAAGTTGGACGAGGTGTGGTTACCTGCGTCAGGCTCCCGTCATCTTTGCCTGCTTTATTCGTGGGCTCCAGCGAAGCAAAAACAGATACTAGAGTCGGTAGAAAAAAGAGACTCTACTGGGGGCTGAACGTTGAGATCGGTGAAGTCTGATTGTACTGAGACTGAGACTAAAGTATTGGGTCATAGCGAGTAGGAACTTGCTCGTACTGGCATATGTGCTCTAGATACTGGAGTAGATGAGTCCTGCTTCTCAAGGTGGGGCTAGATGGCGGAGTACTACCGTCTTCCACGAGTGATGATCTGGTAGCACTGCGCGCGTTGATGAGCTACTGGCGCTTCGAAACGAGCATGGGGCCATCCAGTTTTATATGAGAGAGCTGGTATCTTCCGATTGCTGTTCGCGAATTCTAAGTTGTTTGTTGTTGAAGAAAGAACAAAGATTGTGTGGCCTCCGCAGATGACTAGTTTTTGATGGTCCGTGCGTTAAGCGTCCTGTCCGACCCTGCCTCGGCCGATCCATTGATCGGACTACGTCACACCACCACCACCGCGCTAAGATGCTATAGTGAGACTCCAGCTCTGTATCATCGCGCTTCATCAAAGGCCATTGACCTCCTTTCATGCAAGGTTCGCATTTTTCCAGCCCTACCTGTTGAATGATATCTGACAGCCACTGATGTTTCACACCAAGGCCCCGCCTTCTCCTTCTAGTACACCTTTCTCTTCTACACTACTCGCAGTACGGAAAGATTTCTATTATCTTGTTGGATCTGTCTTCGGCCTACGTGTAGTCTCAGCACAGGAATGAAGCCTTGTGCACCGAGCCGAATCCAGCACGAAGACCATGAAGAGGCAATCCGATCGATTATGCAAATTCATCTGGCATTCACTATTCCCAATGTAGCTCTATATTACAAAGATGCAGGGGCGGGCAACCCGAATTCATCGAACGCCATAGGACCAACCGAAATGCAACCACCCATATTTAAGCAGCGACCTTAGACTATCATCACCTTCTGACAACGCACCATGTTCGTCACTGCGGCTCCTCCAACTCCGTCTTGAGCTTCCGCTCAAGCTTTTCAACTATTCGCCTGTCTTTCACGATCTCACCGATCGCCGCGATGGACATTTTTTGGTTTCTTCCCCCTCGACCCGGACGTTTAACGTGTGTCCAATAGTGGTCGTGGTAATTGTCTCGTCGACTAAACGCTTTTAGACATTGTGGTATCCTGCACTTGAAGCTTCTCACCCCTTCATGGACTCTCATATGCCTTCTGAGGTGTTCAATCCTCACAAAGCGCAGTGGACAGGTCTTCCCATTGGATAGTTCGTAAGAGCACTTGTGTTTCTTTAGCAAGGGCCGGCGGACCAGTTGGTACCTTCCAGTAATCTCATCTCTCTCCATATCATCGAGTTCAACGACAGGATTATCTCTTTCGAACGTCACCATCGCCATACGCCGTCGTCTTAGTGCGAAGTCGTCCAACCGCGATCGGACCGAAGCATTCGCCATACCGTCGCTATCATCTTGGTGCATTTCGATGTGGTTTGTGTCTTTCAACTGGAAGGATCCGGCCGGGGGCGGAGGTGAGAATGGTGAATCTAAACCAATTGGTGTGTCAAAACTTGTTGGGGATACCATCAAGACTAAATTCGAATTGTCATGGCTTTCTCTAGGCCAAATTGAGACGGATCCAGAGGAGCTCCAGGTCCCAGCGTCGTAGTAGGTTGCCGGCCACTCTGTAGGCGATAAATCGGACCAGGCAAGTTTTGCGGTTGGACTAGCCGTTTGATCGAGACCAAAGAGTTGACGCGTGTAAGTCTGCGATGTCGAATAATCGCTACTGGCGGTCCACAGGTCGTCCTCGGAGCCGAATGAGGCGGGGTTTGGAACCATCGGGGTGATATCGTACAGAGGCATCTGATCGAAATACATCTCGTCGGTGTGGGAACGTTTTTGGGTTACGGGAAAAGCAGGTATCGTAGGCATCCACTGGTCAAGAACGCAACTTCGAGAACGACAGAAGGGCGGCTGCGATGGGTCCACCCGCTGTTGAGACATGCCGCGTGCTAACGGTTGCCGGACGGCGTTGGAAGCGAGAAGTTCGAAGTCTGTGGCGCCGGGCATGGTCGACTGTTAACATTTTGTCAGCTTGGCTACTTGGAAGAGTTGTAACTGGAAACTAAAGCATTACTTGTATCGGAAATCGGCTATTGCAGTAGCGTGTGATACCCAGGGTAATACATCAAACTGGAACGTGTAGCGAAGGATCAGGGCATGGTTTGTGCTTTGTATCCTCGTTAATGTAAGTACTGATGCGCATAGAATCCACACGACTCATGATATCCCGTAAGCCATGGTGGCGCTGTCACAGACTCGGTCGAGCTAAGGTGATACCATTTTTGGTACTGCCCCGACCTAAATTACACTTCAGAACCCAGGAGTAAATAAGCGCATCACGACTACACCATTACACCGACCAGATGGATGCTAAATCAGGAGGAAACAGCAGCAAGGAATCTCGCCTTAGGTCCAGTCGCGGCACGGTGGGAACGATCTATACTGGTTTCCCACTCCCTCGCGGCACTACGGAACGGGTTTTTCATCATCGACCAGTCTAGCAAAATACGGCATCGGAACAGTTGCGCCCTTCATCTTCCAAGGATAGTAAACAAGACGGATATTCCATTCTGTCGTTCCTGGAGGTAATTAGTGGCTGGCAAGTTGGTAGGACTTTTCACCTTATATTCTAAACTACCTTTGATCATCATTTTCAGATGCACAGAACGCCGATAGGTTCGAACAACCCCACCAGGCCTATCATCAACTTTGTCAACTTTATGAAAGCTTTCTTCGGCTTGGACAGGACTTCCCTGGTGTGTGGCAAGCCGTAATACCGGTTCCTTGGGTTCTACGGCCCCGTACATGTACGTCAATCACAGCATATATGTGATTGGTCGGGATCGCGACAGACATGGCTGCATTATTACCTGGAACCTGGCCGTATTTACTACTTGAGCAGAATGCGGTTCACCGAGGACACCGCTGGACGCCCTGAATCATGACCTAGCACCCAATGTACCTGCATGAAAGTGCTTAGAAAAACCACCGCCAGATGGCAGCCGACCTGCCTACTGTGAAGTTTGGCGATGCTACACCTGGCTCCTGTCCGAATTTTCTAACGCTTCTCCGAGGCAAGGCACGTCGATCCACTGCGCCGTATCTTTCATTGCGGTGCAGGCCTCTCCTTTCTTTTTGTTGATGACCACTGATAGATATTTCTGCCTATGGTACTACCCCGCGCCTAAGCAAGCCAATGGCTCAGCCAAGGTGGCAAAGCAGTCTGCAGACGTAACCTTGGATATTCTTGCTTTCGTCACGTGTAATTAATCGGTACCAAGGTCTACGGCCCGGGGTGTGGGTAGGTTTGATATGCTTGCCTATTTTGTGCAAACCAAGGTCGAGCTCTCCCCCATTCTTCGCTTATCCTTGCAAATCCGTACATTCCGTGCGCAGGGACGAGTGCTAGTATCGCTGTTATCCCGGTCGGGAACGTTCGACACTGGGTACCATAAGAGGCTTGCGGAAGCGAGATCTTTACTAAGACAAACGAAGTTAGTTATGAAGAGGGGAAACGCAACTCGAACTCCGCTACCAAGCGACTCACATGCGGGTGTTCCGATCAGAGTTTCTTTGTTCTTCTACATAGATCTACTACTGGCACTAGGCCGCGACCCCTAGGCTCCATTCAACTCTCCGATAGGAAGCATATCTCTCCGACTGCGACAGGGGCTGTCATGAGATTTCTGGCTCGATCTCGGTCCTTCCGCTGACATGCAAGTAGATCGGGACACTACCCTTGTATGTGGCGGGCTTCGCCGTAGACGTGCATGAGGATTTCGAGCCTTCGGCTATTCAGAGCGCCGAATCTTACTTCATTCTTTACAAGTTCGACGACATACTACACATCTCTGACGCAAAGTCATTCGTAAATCACGTTCAGCATTCTCGACAAGAGAAAACGCCATTGACAGGTGTTTCTGTCTCTGGCTGCGATAGCTAACATTTGCTCCGCGGAGGACGCCACTACACATGCAGCCTGCCCTGGATAGTCAGCGATATTGGCATGGTCATTTGCCCCTTATAGTAGTGGACGGTCTGCGTGCTGTTGTAGTGTGAGATGTAGGTTAGCAGTGTAACACAGCAGGACAGCACGAATCGCAGAGTCCGGGGACGCGCATCCTGGGTTCCATAAAAAGACACATATTTTCTACTCCTAGACCAAATTGGTAGGTTAGTATTTCCCAGAGCGATACGATTCGACAGATAATACCAACCACATGGAAACACGAACTTCTCTCATCGGTGAATCATGGATCCGTCGGTCGGCGAGCACAGTCCGTCCTACATGGCACAGCTGTGCGGCACAGCAAGCCCCTGGCCCACATGATGAGCATCAAGAATTCCACGGCTTACAGTTACGAAACCTGAGAAGCAGCGAGGAAGATCTCATGAGCCCGAGACTGATAGCCCGTCAATAAGGCGTGTGTCCTAAAAGGGCATATCAGAAGGTATTATGTGACTTCTGAATCCATTCCACTGGAGATTGCTCTCATGCGTCTGTGGCTTCATTTCTTTCGTTTCACTCGCTGCGAGCGAGACTAGTCCATATCACTGACAAAGTTACAGATATAGAAACGCGCTGTCCAGATCAGTCCATTGCTCGAGTGGATGTACGCGCGTGGATGCAAGCCCATGCTAGACCGCCCACCCGTCAACCGTAGCCCATTGTAGTGATCGTAACGCGGAGAGTCTTCATCAAAGGTGACGGAGAGTAACAATACAGGGACAAGGGATGGCAGTTTGGTCTTCCGCAACTGTTCCCGAGTCCCCGCACGCGTTAACAGACATGTAGAGTGACACCAAACGGCACGAACCTAAAACGAGTACGAATGTACGGCGCCTACGATCCTGGCTGATTGGAACCGCCAGTCCCTGATGCTCTAGCGTATCGGTTCTCTCCCATCGCTCCGCGGAGCACACCTAGCACCCTCACCCGCCTCTCAGCGGCGACAGCAGCAGCGATTAGCGTGGCGAACCAGGCACGGAAGGATGAGCCCTGGTCTTTGTTACGTGATAGTTGACGCATGGGGCCAATCGCCACATCTAAGACTACACCAGATACCGCAAGTGTCTTACCTCCTCTCGATACCGGATTTGAGCGGTTTATATGCAGCTGTCATACGATGCTTTCCTCGCTTACCCGCATCAAATATCACTCACGTGTACGGAATAAAACGAACAGCGGATCCTCGCTACCGAAAGAGTTGCCCTTCCGGGGTTTCGTCCGGAGGAATGCTCGGAGTAACGACGCGATCGTATCGATCTGAGGTTATTTGGGTAACTGCAGGTACATTCGATCTAGCTATGACGACAAACATCGGAACGTGAGTTGTATTTGGTATGTCAAGACAAGTCATTCAGTCGTTGCTCACTTATCAAGTATCCTAAATCTACCGCTACTGAAGCGAAGATGAGCATGCAACATCTTCCTCGTCTCAATCTTGTTTTTGTTTTTGTTATTTTTGACATTTAAATATAACAGGAAGTCCATTGGCCGCTTTTTCTGTCGAGGCACAGCATACGGAATCTATGTATGTGGAGATCGTCATTTCGGGTGGCGGATCAAACACTCAGACCGGACTGGGATAGCCTGATATTTCCGCTTGACCCTACGATGTACGCATCACATAATTATTGAGCAAAAACTCAAAGCCTCTAATTCGAGCCATCAACAGTATGTTGCTTGCAAGCATGCTGGGGCGCTTAACCGCTTCGACCTTCCAAACAGGGTGAAGGACATACACAGGTAAATCCATAATTCGTCACAGGTACATCGGGATGGGGCTAGGAGCATATTAAATTCAACAGAATCTCAACATCTGGAATCAGTGGCTAGCAACGCAAGCAGCGCAGCCGCTGTCATCCCCACATTACTGTGGAGCCGCCACCGCACCAGATTCTCCGCCAACTGAAGGTTCCGCATTGAAGAACTTCTTGATCCTCGACATCCAATTCTTCTTCGTCGGCTCTACCGGATCGGATACGAGCTCCTCTTCCTGCACAAGATCATCCTCTGGCTCGAGACCAGGCGGCGACTTCAAGCCCAGCTCTCTAAATGTTTCCAAAGTCTGTGCTCGGGAGGACACAGGTCTACGCTTGTAGTCCATCGGCCTTAACAGCCGTTGGTCCACTCCCGAGGTCTTCCTCTCAGTGAAGGTGGTTGGGTAGATCCGAGTTCCGTTGATAATGGTGGGTTTGGATGAGGCCATGATTGCTGCGCGGCGGAGACCCGAGGGGCTGACGCGGGTCTCGTGGGGAACTTGCAAGGTGTTGGTAACACCCATTTTTAGTATGCCCTAACTTGAGGAAAATGCAGGATGCTCTAGTTTGCTAAAGGGCGCGTGAGGTTGGTGTTGCTTCTCCATGTTCAGCGGATTGGCGCGGTATATAAGTATCCAGGGAGGTTTGTTGGAGAGAAGTTTGTGCAGCTTGGTGTGCAGCTCACAATGTAGCTTGATCGGTCATTGTAAGTATGGTGCTCGGTAGCTAGCCTTAGTTTGCCCATGCTGCCAGAGCAGCACATTGTGTAGAAGCGCTTCCTGCGCGTGGCTTATGTTAGAAATGGGACACAATCTATGACAAGGCCAGAGCTAAGCTTGAGCTCCACTCGAGAGATATTTGACCGGTTAACCCGAATTGCTAATCCAAGGCACTCGCTCGGAACTTTTCCTCCACACGAGCTATGGGCCAGTGATCCATGAACAGGGGATAAGAAGAAAATCTACACTCACTGAAGTTCGATTTACTAAAATGACTTAGAGATTGGCCGACCAGCAATGTTGTCCATACACAAAGCAAAGGGCTTTTTCAACGACACCAACAACGGATTTTTACACCCGGAATCCCGGCTCACAATACACTGAACTCACAATGCCCAATCGTTCAAGTAACGATATATAGATATATACCGGCCCACGTGAACCCGTGTGCAGAGTCCCAAACCCTCCACATTCCCTTCCCCGTTCCCGGTAACTCCATCTTCATTGTCCCCCTTCCCCCCAAACAACTTCAAGACATGTCTCTGACCACCACGATAGTCTCGCTCTCCACGTCGCCGCCTCAACAGGAATCTTACCCGCTAATCGGTATCGTCCACTTAAACAGCGTCGCAAGCGACGAACCATCTAACCATGAGCCTATCAGGGAACATGCAGAAGATGCCGCCTTGATTGAAGCTATTCCAATCACCCGCATCAAGAGCCACGAGACTAATGGTCAGCAGAACCTTTTCGAGCCGCCTGAGATCCGTGTCAGCGAAGAGTTGCAGCGCAACCCGTTCGATGCGCCGGGCCATCGTCTAGGTTCTGCCGACGAAGATGACTCTGAATGGGCTAACGTTCGTGCAGAACCTCCAGTTGCTCCCATCAACATACCCATCCGCCGCGCCTCCACCCGTATCGCCGGGTACGCGCCCTCGCTCCGCTCATCCACCAGCCGGCGCCGGCGCCGCCCTCATAGCCATGTCCTCCGCCCGATCCACCACCGCCCCACACATACCCCGTTACCTCCCCCAGTGCTCGGTCCACTGGCCGCTGGCCCCCGAGGCTACGTGCGCAGCCCGCTCGCGGCGCGCCCGGCGGGCTATGAGTCGCTGCGCGACGACTACGATGTGCAGTACACGCAGCGGATTTCACTGCGCGCGTTTTTGGCGACGCCGAGTATACTGTATGATGAAGATACGTTGCCGGGGAGGGCGTTGAGGAGGGTTTTTCTGCGGGTTGTGAGGGAGGAGGTGGCTGTGCATGGGAATGGGGGTGGTAGAGAGAATGGGTTTGGAGAAGGGGAAGGAGAAGGACAGGATCGGGAGGGGAAACCGGGATGGAAGAAGACGAAGAAGCTGTTTGGGAGGGTGAAAGGGTGGTTCGGTAGGAGGAGATAGACTTGGTTAGCCCAGGGCTGTAACTATGTTACTCAGCGTCGGGTTAGCTGGGTTGAAATGTAGACTGGCCTTTGCGGTGGTTAGCCCTAGGTGCAGCAATTGGCTTCAGATTGAATACTAGACCATGAACGAAACCTCAGTGCACTGTGATCTGATCCATTTTCCACCAACGTATAACACGTCACAACTCATCATGCATAGGAACCACCTTATACCTCACAACATTTGCCACCTTCTCACTTTTGTCCCTATGCCCGCCCGTGTCTTCTTCAGCCAATACCATCTTTCCCATTGCCAACACCGCCTCCTTTTCCGCCCTATCCTCTTCGCGATTCCGCTCCTCATCATCAAGCATGCGCTCTACCTCCTCATTAGTAATTCCCAACTTCACGCGCGCAAAATGCGAGATCGCATAATCCGGTATCGGGCTCCCCCGCAGCGACGCGTTGACGCGCATATTCTCGTCTTCGTCCATCGAGACTTGGACGTCAATCTTAGGGAGAAGGTCAGAAGAATAAGTAGTGTGGGGGTTCTGGGCTTACAATGGGCAGACCTGCGCGCGCAGGCGGAATGTTACGGATAGTGAGCGTGTGCAGATGCACAGCATCGCGCGCGAACGACCGAACCCCAGCGTACATCTTGATGTGCGCTTCTGTCTGGCCGTCTTTGATAGTCGTGAGCTCGATGGACTTGATAGTCTCTAGTGCCGTGCCTCTGAGGATGACCGGCTGGACGAGTTCGTGAGCTGTTCCGATGCCTGCGGTAAGAGTCTGCATTAGCATGCTTCTGGACTGGAAGCAGAGAACTATATGGCTCAGGAAGTAGCGACGTACCTATCATTACCCGGCTGATTGTGAAAAAGTGCATGTCGCAGCCATCAGTGCTACCATGCATGAATATGTCCGCCAAAGCTGCTGCGCTAAGCGCTACTGTGTGTTCAGAAGGTATAGTGGAGTTGGTGTAGACGGGCTTTCCCATGAAGGATTCCAGCATTGCGCGGATTTTAGGAATGTGGGACGAGCCACCCTGAAGGGTGATGTAGTCGATGTCAGTTTTGGTGTAGTTTGGGTATCCGCTACTGGTTTTTTCGATTTCGGCGTGAGCTTTGACGACAGTGCCGTTGACAGCGTCAACAACCCTCTTGAAAAGGAGGTTGTTGAGTTCTTCCTAATCAAAGTTAGCGTGGTAAGATGAGGGGAGCCGTTTGTTAGCAACATACAAAGCGTGATCGAGATATTGTTGTGTGGAAGTCACCGACGGATATCTCCGCTGCGGTCTCGGAGGAGAGTGTTCGTTTCGCATCCTCGGCTTTACTATATAGTTTCGCCATAGTTATAGGATCCTACGACGGTAAGTACAAGGCCGCGAGTAATTATTGAATACGGACGTTATCCATTAGGCTGCCCATCTCCTCTCTGTATTTTTCAGCCAAGTACTTGGCCAGATTTTCGGTGAAGTCGTTTCCACCGAAACTGACCTCGTGAATATTCCCTTGGACTTCATATACCCCATATTCGAGCAATACGACATTAACATCTGGAAGTGTAAGTGCAATACTTAAAGGCTATGGCAGTTGCTCATACTCAAGCTGGTACCCCCAATATCTACTACGAGTACTAGAAGCTCTCTCGAGTAGTACTGGTCTTCGTAACCTATCCATTCCATCTCTCCGGTCGTATCGTTGTAGACCATGGGTCCTCTCCTCTCTGGAAATTCGTGAAGTTCTTCGAGTCCATATGGCATAAGCGGGGTGATCGCGTCCGACTGCGTGCGGATAACCACGAGACCTGCTAGAACTCCTGCCTCTTTTACCGCTTCCTTTGATACATCAATAGCGGTACAAAATTGGCGAAAACATACATATTGGCATACCTTTTGTTTGTCCTCGAACCAGCTCGGAACAGACACTACAACCTCTTCGATCTCTTGTCCCAGACGATCTCGCCCAATATCTTTCAAGCGGCTCAGCATTATCGCAACGATTTCCACCGGACTGTACTCTTTCGTCTCGCGACCGACTTGGACTGCTATTACGGGCAACCCATCTCTATCCCTAAAATCAAGATTCTTGACACTCGACGTCAGGACACCCAGCGATAGGCTAGTAAGATTGTGTTGCACATCTTCAAAACTCAACCCGAGCAAGTCCCTAAACCCCGAAAGCGTCCGTTGCGGGTTTGTTACTCGTTGCTGGAATGCCGCGTCTCCGATCAAGATTTCTGAGTCGGTAAACGCCACGTAACTTGGAATGGTAGCGACAAAGTCCGTTTTACTGTTGTTTATGCTGCGCTATATCAGCTGCGGGACCTTGTGAGTATTGCTGGTGTTGAATGTACAAGGCGACGCGAGAATAAGTATTTCCAAAATCAATCCCAATTATGGGCTTCTCCTCGCCTTTTGCCAACATAGCAAAGAGCACGAGAACGAGAACAAAAATAGTCAACCGTTGGGACGGATGGAGTTGATGGGTTGACATGGAGCCGTAGGTAGATCAGTTGGGTATGACGTAAATCGGGGAACCTGGAATTCGACAAGCGGAAATTCTAATAATTCAAGTTGAAGAGACGACCAAGCGAAGTAGACAGAGTTATGGGAAAGATATTTTCTTAAACCTTGTGTTCCGGCGATCTGTTCTTCCAGAGTCCGTAACAATTAGGCAGCCGTTTAAGCAGCCCTTGCGGCGAGGACCACAGTAGTCACCCAATCCAATCAGGTGTCCTGTGTAAACCCGTCCTGAACGAAAGCAAGTATTAAATGTGTAGGGGCTAATCAATATGATATCCGTAGAAGCGATTGCAGCCGAGAATATTGGAGCTGGGATGTGCTGCGGGGAGACGGAATGCTATGAATTTGGTCGATTAGTCAGTGTTCGTAGTAGGTAACTAAAGAACCTAAACCGCTTTCGCTTTCGCTTTCCCTTACTATTGATTTACAATCGCAACGAAAAGGCTCAGACCGTCTTTGCCCATCTTGGAATAAAAGTTAAGACTCAGGACTTACAGATATTGTGCCCCTTTCCGCTCCCGTGTCTACATATTAGTTAGCCAGTTGGTCCTACTCTGTCACTAACTCACCCCCTAAACATTCCCTTACCGTATTTCCTTTTCGCAACAATGACTCAGCATCTTTCAATTTGTGTTCCTTTCAGTTGTATCGCTCATCTTGATTCTTGAATATGTAGTAGGGGAGTATACATAAATGATAACTGGGTATCTACCGGCCACTCACTTACTCTACCACCATTCTAAAGACCCATGTCTCTAGCCTCAGTCGCATGCAGATATATCCTCATATCAATAAGTTCCCATCTTCTGCGATAATCCCCGCGCAGGACGTTGGACGCCGCACAAGTTCTGCGCCCGCATCCACGACACGAAGAACCGGGGCCTTGGTTTCTGAACAGTCTAAGCAGCGTGTAGATATATGTTGGGGACGAAGGTCCAGCCTGATGGAGGTACGGAAGCAACAATCAGCGGGCATCATTCATGAGAGCCGTTTATTGCGTAAGAGACATCGCCGAGTTGATCAACCAATTCGCTCGCTGACAACGGGAGTGACTTGAGAAAGTTCGAGTCCCTCTCCGTTCAGCCATGCGCGTCCCGAATCATCTCCCTGATCGTATTGTTGTACTCCACGAGTTGTTGCAAGAAGTCGGCAGCCTCCACCAGCTCGCCACTTCGACTAAGAGAGCTGTTGCTCATTGGTACAAGCGCCTGGAGATCCTCCAAACCGAGCTTGACGAAGTCTCGACGTTTCTTTTCGGATTCAATGTGGTGTAATTTCTTCTCTTGCTCGGTCAAGTGTTCGCGCGGGGGTTTCTGGATAGCTGACGCCCGCCGTTTCTTCTTGTTAGCCTGCTCATCCACTAAAATCTTCCGGTTCTTCCGTGCGCGCGCAGCCGACACGTTCTTGCCTGTAGGCGTAGTCCTTTTGAGTTTTCTACCCGTTATGGTCTTCGCTTTCGGTCGTTTCCTGGCGGGCTTATCGCTATCCTCATCATCACTAGTGATGTTATCAGGGCTTGTCTCCTGTGACCGCCTTTTAGGTGTTGTTTTGCTAAGCACAACGGGAAAGTCTTCTCGTTTGATAGCAGTCGGAGATATCAGACCCTCGTCGCTGTTTACCAGAGGCATCTCGAGGTTGGGGTGGGCCGTCGCCACATTTTGCAGTAGACGAACAGTGACATGGTCTTCTGTTTGCCGAGGGGAGGACACCTGATAACTCCCTGAATTAAATGCATCGTCTGTTCCGTAGGTATACGACCTCTGTAACTGAGATTGGCGACCCTCGAGTTGATTTATGTCCTGAGCTACGTGTCCCTCGTGATGTCGTTGAGGATTCAAAGATGCAAATTGAGCTGGATAGGGCGCGTCAATCGATCCGTTGCGGACATGGTGGGATAGAGGTGGGCTAAGCTGGTCTGTCAACAAGTTACGAGGTGCAGCCAGCATAGACATGCTCTGCAGGTTGTGGGCGGGGAGATTGCCAGTATTCAAACTCGGAATCGGCTGGCCGTCAAGATTGTATGCTCGTTCATGTGATTGGGGAGCCCGTGCTCTTCTATAGAGTGCGTCGGCTGCCAGCCAGTCATCGTGTGTACTGCCTATCCAATTGGGAGCGGAGAAGTGGGGATCTGCTGACAGATTATGATACAGTTGTGTCTGGTCTGGTATTGTGGTAGAGACGGCATGAATCGTAGCTGGAGGGGGTATGGAACTCCAGTAGTCAGGCTGAATATCGGGGGCCTGGGTGGCGGCGGGAGAGATGGCATTCGGCCCGAGGGAGAAGAAGTTGTCGAGATTCTGAGCCTCGTCGGGCAAGAGGAGACCGCCAAATCCATCGTTGCTGAAGGCGGCTGAGTCGTGGAAAACTCTCTCACCAAACTGGTCTGCGAGCAGTCAGTAGCTGGCTGCGAGAACAAAACAAGGCCACTTGCAGCCAAAAGGTGATGGTGCGCCATCCATGGACACAGCCTCTTTCGCAGCAACACTAGCTAGCAGCGCGAACGGCTGTACCGCGAGCGTTGCCAGCTTGCTGATATGTATGCGCAATCGTGGGTCTCGATCAGCTCAATACAGCTGGCCCTCCCACAGGTCATCTCCTGCGGGATCACTGGGCGAGAGAACGGAGCCGACGTGTACAGGCCACAGCTCAGGTATAGGATAGACGAAGGTGGGAGGGTCGAGCCGGTCCGATGCAGCGTGTGCGCACGCGCCGACGGCGTGTGGAGTAGCGGTACTCGGGTCTGTCGCTGTCGAGTGAATGGGCTGTCGGCCGGGACGGGGTGCGAGTGAAGGGACAGAGTGGGTGGGCGCGTTGCCGGTGAAAGGTGTTGTTGGGCGACTCTGGAGGTTGCAACCCGTCACATGCCAAATTCCTCGCCCGCACCTGGCCGCCGCCGGCCACCCCGGACGCTCGGGCCATATGGTGGCGTCGCGCCAAGATCCGGGGAGTCCACGGGTGCCTAGGTGAACCACGCCGCCCGTGCCCAACGTCTACTTCTATCCCGCGCATGCCCCGGCCCCTCTTTGTTTACTGTTCTACGCCCTTCTTCTCCTGTGGAGAACACATGTCCACTGTTTCGCATGCTCGGCACATAGCACAGGGGTTCGGACTGCGCCCTGCTTTCCTCATCCCGCACACGGCATCGTCGATGATCAGACGCGCTGCCACTCCATCCTCTTATCTGCTTTCTTCTTCTGTCCAAGGCAAAGGAAACACTTCCCTTCTTAGCGAGCGGGCCGTGGGTGTAATCTGTAGTTAACAGTTAACCTCGGTTGGATTCCGACGTCCGTCTGGAAGGACTCCGTACAAGAACGCCAATCCCCCACGTTACCCGTCGTCAATATTGGCCGTCTATCCTATTGCGACCTGTTCGTACGCATATGGGGAAAGCTACCGAATCTATGGTGCGCATGAGGGTTGCTAAACCGTGAGTAACAGTGCTCGTCCAATCACCACCTGGACCCAACATTGCAACGCGACCTCGAACCGTCCCGCCTTCCGTCCAACATGCATACAAGTATTGGAAACTGACCTCGGCCTGGTCTAGGATCGCGATTGCCTACATCCTAGGGCTGCTCTCTGCGACAGGTCCCCGATTCATCAAAGTGCTGCTTTTGCTTGGAAACAGAAAGTTGAGTTTACAAGCCGCATGGCTTCAAGTAGGTGCACACTTTTCATGCATGTCAGGGAGCTATAATCTGTGCACACCCTCTTTTCGTGGGCTGATACATGGATATCATGTGTAATCCAATTAGTCCCGTTAGGCTGTGAGCTGTCTAACTACATGTTTATGCGACCCACGAATGGTTCTGCACTTCCTCCCTCGCACTAATGCTAAAGCGCTCTTTAGTCGCGAAACATCCTACTGAAAGCAGTGGAGTATAATCGTTTCCCGGCATTCTGTGGTGTTCTGATTGGAGGCTCAACGCTACTGCAAGTGCCTATCAAAGCCTTGATAATCGCACTACTACGTGTTGTACGGAGTCCCAACACGGTATTCGATGGTTTTCTGGCCAGGAGACTGGCGAGGTTCATTGCTACCATTGTCTCAGCCTCAGTAGCCTTTCGTTTACTCAACAGTACCTCACTGGAAGTCGTCACGCCTAATAGATATGGGATCCCACAGCCCCTCAATCACCTCCAATCCATGAAACCAAGACCGTTTGAGGATCCACCAGAATGGGTGTATCGAGACGGCGTCGACGATAGACTGATGCCTGCGTCATCGGTTCCTAGCCATGAACTCGCCGGGCGTACCATGGATCTCACTTTGTTTTCTGTTGTCCGAGCCTTGGATATCGTTGTCAGCAGCGTATGGAATCGTCTCGCACCCCAAAAATCTTCACAACTTCACACAATTGCTCGAAGCACTCCCGTTACTCTCTTCAGCTTCTCCGCAGCTACCATTATGTACGCCTGGTTTTACAGCCCCAGTCGGCTACCACAGGCCTACAATACATGGATATCAGCCGCTGCGGAACTCGACCACCGTCTCATACTTGCACTCCGCCACGCCCGTTATGGTACGTGGGTCTACGGGCGGGACACGGGTATGGCCCCACTACTAGGGTCCATGTGCCGAGACCATGGTCTACCGGTGGAGCTAGGAGACCCCGCCAGAACATGCCCGATCCCATGCGAGGTGGTCCACATGGGATGGAGTAAGAGCTGCGAAAAGCACGCTCTCATCCGATTTTGCAAAGGATGGGTATTCGCCGCCAAGATGTACGCGCCTATACAAGTCTTTGTATTAGCCCGACACATAAGGGCAGCATCTCGACCGGGGAGTCGCTTTGCTGGACTCAGTCGTGCCGTTCTTCTTCGAGCATTAGTCGACATGACGCGTAGTTCTGCGTTTCTTGGGACCTTCATTGCGTTCTTCTATTATGGTGTCTGCCTCTCGCGGACCCGCCTGGGACCGACAATCTTCTCCAACAAAACCGTTACTCCACAAATGTGGGACTCTGGGTTATGTGTGCTAGTGGGATGCCTTCTATGTGGCTCGAGCCTCCTCGTTGAACAGTCCAAGAAGCGGCTCGAGATTGTTCTGTTCGTCTTGCCTAGGGCTGCCGCTACGTGGTTCCCTCGCCGTTACCTTCCGGAACATAGGTGGAAAGAACATGTCGCGTTCACTCTGAGCGCGGCTGTGCTGTTAACGACTGCTCAAGAAGACTCTACACGTGTCCGGGGTATGCTCGGGAGTGTACTACACGGTATTATGAAGACGGACTAAGTGTTGAATTGATTCATTGTTTTACATCTTCCCACCGAAACGGGTGGTAGCGATGAAGGTAAGTGAACCTCATAATCGTACATTGATATGATGAACATAATAGATCTTGCGCCGATGCGCTAGTGTGCGCTGTGTATCATCGCGAACCCGAAATACACACAACAAAAATAAAAATCAACCATCCAGTGCGCCTTTTCCCCATGCTCAATATGGTATCGTGTACAACAAAAGGAACCGTGCTTTGAACAGAGTCATTCACGTCATCCCTCACATCATCCTTCGTACACGCGGTCCCAAAGCGGGCTTTTGTCCCTCTTGTGATTCGTTCCTGTGTTTTGAAGAGGCCATTCTGTCTTCGAGCTACGCGGAGCAGTAGGGTACTGCGACAGGCTCGGGTGACCTCCGTACGTGCCGTTCCCAGCGTCAGCGTATCCGTGGTGGTATTCGGGACCGTAATCTTCGGTATAAGCATGATCGTTGCTGAACGGGTTACTCGATCTAGGCTGATCTATGACAGGAGCGGCCTGTGACGTTATTTCCGTGTGATTTCCGAGATTGCTGCCGGTGGAGGTATACGAAATGAGTCCGCTTGAACTACTGCCATAGCTGCTGCCGAAGCCAGTGGAGCCGCTATTCCGATGGTCGGGCATGGTCTGGCGCTGCAGCGTTTGTGACGCTGCTTGGGCAGCTGGACTATAGTCCACTGACGGTACTGGCTTTCTCTTCACTTGCGCTCCAGTCGGCAGAGATGCAGGTATGAGACCACGCGGCGGACTGTGTCGCGATTGTACGGGAGGTAGATGCATATCGTCCGGTTCAGAGAGCTCAGCTACCGAGTGCAGGCTCGTATAGCTTGTCCGTGTCCCTCTTGCACGATTGGAGCTGTGCGTGTGGTATACAGGGGCCAATACTGGCCTTTGGTTGATGGCGTTTGTTGGACTCGCTGCGATATCTTCGGGATCGATACCGTCGTCGTCCCAGTTTGTTTGGTGCATGTCACGCGAGGAATATTCCAAATCGGGGTTCAGTGGAGCACGATAGTCCATACGATCCGCCGATTTTTCCTGGAACGCGAAGCGGGGGATGAAGCCTGGTGACGATGGGGGGATGGTCCCATTCATATGTCTGCGGCGACGACGACGGAGTAAGAAACAGCATGCTAAGGCGACTGCAGCGACAGTCAGGAGAGCTAGGGGTATGCCAACGCCGAGTCCGACTTTGGAGCTTTTCGAGAGGCCTGAATTGGATGATGGCGGGGAGTCTGGGTCGGATGCTGAGGTTTGAGAGGCTGAGGATTCTTCTGATGCTGACGGCGACGATGTTGCAATTGAACTTCCTGACGACTCTGTGGCCGACACAGCCGACGTCGTTCCTGAAGATGAAGCATCGCCTTTTGAGCTCGTAGGAGCTTCCGTCGGCCACGCGGTCTCAGGTCCGAATTGTTTAACCAGATAGGTTTGTATGTCGCTCGGGAGGTCGAGGAACCAGTCCGGCTTGTTGTTGTCGAGGAACTGCTTGTCCAAGACGCTCGACATGGCAGGAAGATTCGTGACGACGACATCGCGGAGTGATTCTGGTAATGCAGTAAAGAGAACTGCTGCGAGCCGGATACTGCGAAACCCGTTAGATTGAAGAATTGGTGAATTGGCAGGTAGATTGCAGGACGACTTACGGATTGACATCCTGCCTCTTTACAACCCCGTCTATTTCTGTGACTTTCGGTGCCGGCGTGATAACTGGCGTAGGTGCCCTCAATACCGCACTCCGCACACTTCCCACCAGCGCTCCGCCCGCGACCAGAACTTTGATAGATGACGGCATAACGTCACCAGTGACGGATTGGTGTCCAGATCGAGAAAAATCAACGATATAAAGATGAACCAGCACGAAAGAACTCTCACAAAACGTAGCGTGTGTGTATGTGAATGCGACAGAATAGCTGCTACGAAAGCCTCATAATCATCAATTCCAGAAGCAAGCCAGAAACCCGCAATCGCGCGGTGGCCAACTTCTCTTTATCCCACCCACCGACCGCCCATTACCACATCACCGCACCCCCCTGTCTGCCCGTGCAGCAACCGGGCTGCCGTCTGGTCTGGCTGTCAGAACGACGCAATGGCGCAACAACGGCAACGGCTGGCCGCTGGCCCACACTCCACTGACACCATAGCCCTCCGCCGCTCTCGGTAACAAGTCGTGATGATCGCGCCGATCAGGGTCCTCGGGTAGGGGAAAAGCATGGCATTTAGCAGGGCCATGCGTATCGGACAAGCAGCAAAACCGGATTTTGGAACGCGGGTCGTGTGGCGAGTGTGGCGCAGGCTATTGGTGTGGCAGTGGTGGCGCCGAAGCGAGGGCCATGCGGCAGCGATCGGCGTAGCTCGTGTATATGAGTGCGCGAAGCGAGGGGCTGATGGGACGATCTAGAATGCGGGCTGTAACTGTGGGGTTCGTGAGTGGTGGGGAGAGCATTTTCTCCGCGGTTGTCCTGCATTGTTGCAAAGATCTAGATGGAGGAGCAGGGAGATATATTTGGAGCAGAGGGGAGGAAGTTTGGCAGTCGATGAGAAGGTGGGCGGAGAATTCCGGCGATGTTGATTGGATGCCAGGTACTCCGTACGGTGTCTACAGTTGCCCTGAAGATCGATCGCAGAAGGAGATAGCGCATTAATCCTTCGTACGTTCATACTCGTTTGCAAGAGAGCTGTTTCACGAGGTTGCCCTATATGTCGATTAAAGGCTCTTGTTGACTTGTTTGATCAAAAATAATCATCGCCCTGTGTTTTCCCAAGGACCTACATACTATCCTTGTTTCTTTGTACTAGGTAGTACACTTGACAGCGTCCAATACAGATAGAGAGCTGCTAAGCCGTGTACTTACTGACCCACGCATCCGAACAGGAAATCTGCCGTCGTTCGCTTCGCTGGTATGCACGATACAGCTTATAACGTCATAGACTTTTCAAGCAGAGCCTATTCAAACCGCGTAGGTGAATTGGGCTATTTAATAAGCTACCCATGGAGCGATTTGCTGTGCATTTCAATTGAATATTTAACTCTCTGCTGGCTCCATGGCGTGGAAGATGAGCAAGGTGATGACGAAGTAAATGGTCACGTGTGGGTGCTCGTCATAGATTGCGCTAACATAGCCGGGCCGGCGTAAGTCCGGAATGCCAACGTCACGTTCGCCCGTCATCTCAACACCATCAAAGCAACCCTACGCAGTTTAAACACCTCCCCAAGCTAGCATAGCGAGCCAAGATTCTACGGTTTCGTAATCACGGACAGGGCACTCACGGGCTTCGCATTCTTCACCCTTTGTCATATGTCGCTCTAGACGCCCCTCTACTCGGATACATGCACGTCTGATCATTTTAGATATTACGACTTTGACACGACTATGCGCAAAATCCGTCTTTGTACCACGAATGTTAATGTACCAAAACTGTAAGGCCCGAGAGAACTAGATTTTCGGTATCCTTATTTAGGTCAGTTGACGTGGTCACCAGCTTCACAGGGACACGTTTTAGAGAGGTTTGCATATTTCGTATGCGCTAACGTCATGGGTTTGTTCTGGTACACTTCGCAGTCGACTTCACAGAAATTTGTTTGTTGAAGAAGTGGCAGCATCGCTCGCAAACAAATGGCTAGCGAACCGTTATATATTCCGCAAACACCCCCTGAATGTTCGCGTTCGTTCGCATTCATATCTTATGCGCACTCAATCGCCAACGTTTCTTTTGTGTATTCAATTTTTTAATTCAAGCAAGCCCAGTCTTAAGTCCCACGCGTTCAAATATTTCACTATGCACAGTTCTCACACTCTTCTTCTGTTTTCTAAGGACTGTATTAGACCCTTGCGAGCACTTGCACAATGTCAGACTCAGAGAAGCGACGCCGAGAAACACAAGAACGTACCCGTGGACTTCTACAAGGAGAGAGACCTCGCAACCCAAAGCTCAGTGAAGCGAGTACCAGCCGACTTATACTTGAGGGCATAGTCGAAGAGATAAAGATTCTCAGACTTCGTATGGAGAAAGATCGAGAGGTAGCTAGGAAGGACCGCTCTAAGCACGGTCGACATGAAGATCATGACGAATCGCGGGGGCGGCATCACAAACACTCTCGAGGGCATCGGGATAGATCACGTGAACGGGAACGCAGCATCTCTCGTGAGCGCCCCCGGCATCGATCCGGCGAACACAACGAAGACCGCCCTGCTCAACGAGATTACGATGACTCCGACTACCTGCACCGGAGGAGGGAGCGGGAGAACCGCGAATTCGATGCCTTAATTTCTGAAGGCAACCCGAGCCAAGGTCCTCTTTACATGATGAGCGGAGGCGCCGGTCCTCCTGGGACAATCAAAGATCCAGATCGAAACGAGCACAAAGAAGATGCGAGTCCTGCACCAAGACCCCACAGACGGGATCGCACCCGCGATAGACAACCCTTGCCATCTTCAACCCCCTCACGATTGCCTCCCAAAGTAGACTCCCAGAGGTTCGGCTCTGACGGCCGACCCCTGATTCGCACGAGCAAAGGCTGGCGCGAGGCATCCATGGGCCCTCCTCCCGTGTACAAGCCCAAACTCGGCCCTATGCTGGGTTTCGGCTCGCACTTCAAGAAATGCCACGACTATGTGAAAGCAGAGAAAGCTCTGCAGGAGCGGAGGGAGGAGCGCAGAGCGCGGGGATCGTTCGAGGAGCGGCGTGCGAAGTTGAAAGCGGAGAAGGTGGCTGCGAAGGCGGCTGCGAAGGATGCTGGGAAGGATGGTGAAAAGGGTGAGGCTTGCTATGTGGGTGAGAGCAGAGGGAATGCTAACGCTAAAGATTACCGTAGCTCCACATTCCACAAACACTCCGAAGGAAGTTCCGAGGCAGAAGGAGAAGACAACTCAGAAGGAGATCAAAACTCCGAGGAAGACGACAGCGCGGACGGAGACAGCGAGTCCGAAGAAGAAGAAGAAACGAGTGACGTTCCTCTGCGGCACGGAGTAGCTTCGACCGCGCGCGGCATGTCCTCTGCCGAGCTCCTTGCCGCCCAAGAAGCCGCATGGGAAGAAGCAAAAGCGCGGCATGAAGCCGAAGCCCAAGTGCGAGCGTTCGAGGACATGCAAGCCAGAGCAGCTGCTGCGGCCACACCAGCTGTTCCTACGCGGTCCGCGCCCACGAGACCTGCACCTGGAATTCCCGAGCTACACATTCATTCCCCCGTGGCCGACGAGGCCATTGACCCTGGCAGCGCGGTGCAGCCGCCGACCTACAAAGCAACGCCGCACAGCCACGCCGTCGAGCAGCGCGAAGCGTCCGAAGCATCGCCGCGATCCAAACCCACACCGAGCTACTCCAACGACCCTACAAGCCAAGCCGTCGAAGACCGCGAAAGAACCCAGGCGCAGAACATGCTAGGCAAGTATATTATCCGCATACCCATATCCAATCCCATCCCCCTGAACAACCAACCCGTGACCAAACCCACCTTAAAAACAAAAGCTAAACTAAACCCTCCCAGACGTGCCAAACCGGCACGAAATTGACGCGCAAAACCGCCAGAATGCCGTGTCTTCGTATACGAACGCGACGGAGTGGTGGGAGGACGGCGAAGAGCCCGAGCCGTTGCCGCAGGGGCCACATGACGATGAGGAGGCCCGGTTCTTCGACGAGGACTTTATTGCAGAGCTGCGCTCTATGACAGTGTTTCCGTCGCCGGAATCGCCACGGATTGCTGGTAGTGGTGGTAGTGGTGGCGGAGAAGTAGAAGGCGCAGTGCCTATGTCCCGTAAGTAAACTGCCTCACTACTCTATGTTTTCCAGCAAGCCATCGCCCGATAAGAAAACCAACGCATTCAAGACTATCTTCTCACAAACACAACACCTTGTAGCACTGACCCATTCATCACGTGACGCCCAACCCTTTATTCCCCCCCTCCAACACCCACCCTACACATGACACGCCATGATATCGGATTCTAACAGCATTTAATTACCTTGGATTTACAGCAGCGGCAGCAGACTCTAGCCGAAGGCAAAGGTAGGCTACTCGGTGTATGCTGTGCCTGCGGACTGCGGTCTACGCCATATGCGCGCAGGCGGCGCAGTGAATGGGTAATAAGGAGCTCAAACCCTGCATGTCCCAGCATCCGTGTAACGTATACAGCACTGGGATGCTCGAGACTCGCATGTGGCGTGGTCATAATCCCGTCACACACGTCTGGCGTACGGGATATTTAATAGGTCTCTCGTGCGCCTCATCATCAAGTAACAACCATTCACATTTCAACTTTACTTAGCCGTAATCACTAGTGCTTCATTTTGTCCAATCGTTATGGCAACCTTCGACATCAATACGACCGACGTCGACGTTCTCAATGTCTTCGGCGCTGAGGCCAAGGGTAAAACATGTGAGTGGTGTCCGCTCTGTCTGTTTGCCTCTTTGTCTTTCTATCTAGTGTTTCCGCAATCATACACTAACAGAGGCAATCCTTCCAGTCCTAATCACGGGGCCCAGTAAGAACGGCATTGGTGCTCAAGCAGCCATCTCACTAGCCTCAGCATCGCCCTCGCTCCTCATTCTCGCAGGTCGCGATGCCGCAAAGATCTCCCCAATCTGCGATGAGATCAAGCAAGTCAATCCGGCGGTGCGAGTCATGATTGTGCAGCTCGACCTTGCCAGCCACGAGTCCGTCCGGAAAGTTGTCGAGTCAGTTGAAGCTATCACCAAGACCGTCGACTTCCTGATCAATAACGCTGGCGTTATGGCCACTCGCAGCTTTGTCTTGTCAGAAGACAGTGTGGAGAGCCAGTTCGCTATCAACTACCTGAGCCACTTCTTGTTCACTAATCTACTCCTCAAGAAGGGTGTTGTCTCGTCCAGCGGAGTCATTCTAAACGTGGGTAGTATAGGTTACACAATGGCTGACATCAATTTTGAGGACATCAACTTCCAGGTATGTTCGGTACTCTCCAGTCTCCATTTAGTAATTCCACGAAATTAACCTTATCTGGACAGAACGGTGAGAAATACAACGGCTGGAAGGGCTATGGTCAGGCGAAATCCGCCCAACTCCTGGGCACGCGTGGCCTCGCCAATCGTCTAAAGGGCAAAGATGTTGCAGTTTTGATCGCTCATCCCGGTGGTAATCTGCAACATAGGCCTTACACATGATTGCTAGCTGATGGAATTCTAGTCACTCTCGAAAGTCAACTCCTTGCCAATTCCGCAATCGATCAAGCGTATTTTGGAGAAGCTTTCGCGCTCGCCATTGAGCGAAACAATGGTGAATATCTCGCTCGTGCCTGTTACTGCGCAGCGGTATTAATGTGTACTTTTATAGGGCAACCGTTGCCGCAACACGCCAATCCGGTCACGCTCAAGCAAGCCGCTGGCGTAGTTCTGTTCACCGCCCTCAATCCGGAGCTCAGAGGTGAGGTTATCAATGGTATTTCGGGCGATGTGTCCGCTAATTGAAGTAGACAAACCGGCTGCGTTCATCGTCGACAACGCGATTTTTACCGAAACGCGCGACTATGTGAACAATGACGCTGACGCGGATAAGCTCTGGGCTCTTAGTGAGAAGCTTACGGGAGAGACGTTCACTTTCTGACGAGTAATAACAAAGTAGTTAGATGAAAGATTATGGCTTCCCGCGTCCGGAATGATTCGATTGCTGCTTTGCGCAATCCTTGGGCATTAGTGTTTCCTTTTTTGGACTACTCGCCCTCGTAGCGATCAATGAGGTCTTCTTCTACATCTGATCAGCTGTTTATCTCGTGCAGAGTACCTGTACGTCTGGTCAATATATACATAGCAACATTCGGGTGTGCATTGCTGTTGCTAAAGATGCGTTGTCTTCCCCGGAGTCTGATTACTCTCAATCAAATTTCAAGGACCCCAGGAAGCCACCCAGCGTGAAGAAAGACAGCGAATATGATATCCTAAACCGAACATAACGGGACCAGAATCCATCAGAGACATCCGTTTAGCGCCCTCAGACCTGTCCAACAAGAGATGGTGTATTATGATTGGGAGGAAATGAACGTCCTGTCAGTTTGCGGTGGCAGCCGCAGTGTCTCATGCAGGAGGCAGGGACTGAGACCAACAATGACCATGCTAAAACCCTTTCCCTGTAGACAAGCACCGCCTGGTACTGCGAAGCTATCACATATTGCTCCGGATCGGGAACTGTTATCATGTGATGGGATGCGTTCGCCACAATGATGTGGTGCGGCACAGCTCGATTTCTAGAATGGCTACGCCACCACCCTGCATATATTGTCGCGGTAAAGGTATGCAGTTGTCAAAGGGTGAGTGCACAAGGCAGTAAAACAGAGTATTGTGTATTGTCGTGTTCTGTTGTTGTGTTCGTGCTGCCCTCTCGAAGGGCCAGCAGCAGGGTCTATTTACATGACGTATCTATGATACAGCTGAGGTAAGAGGTACTCGATAAGTGAGGAAGTAGCGCCAGAACACCATTACGTGATCTGCTTCTCCTTATAACCGCAACATATATTAGGAACGCTGCGTATTCCAAATCGCGGTACTACACTCCCCTGCAAAAAAGACGACTGAAGCTGCAAGTTTATCGTCAGAGAAGACTCTGTACGTTCTGTCACTGGTGTGTATGTTCGACGCCTTGCATATCGTTTCGGCTGGTCGGACTCGTTCTTGATGTCACCCCAGACAAGGGAAACTGGCACCACGTCTACGCCGCATGCCAACTGCGCCTGTGGAATACTGCACGAGTTTATTCAGATTAGCAGGCATCCCAGTACCATCAATTGGTTGAGTCTCCCGTCCGCTTCATGCAGAGCGTCTCGCGCCGCTCCCTCCCTCCCTCCCGCTCGCCTCTTTCCTCTAGATCCGGCAAGATCAGCTGTGGGTTCCCTCTCCGTGTTCAATCTGTTATGTACTACCTGGGATGCTTCGTGATGTATTAATCATTGCGGCGTTTGAATGCTTTATTGGGATGACTCCCGCCTTGTGAGCTAGCCCCCTCACCGTGGGCTTTATCAACCGTCTACGACCTTGACCGGCTTCACCATGCCGCTCACCTCTTTACGTCCAGTCGGCGGTGGCATCGCGTTGATTGTGATCGCGTCTATATTCATTCCTCTCACCGTGCTTACAGTTGCACTTCGTCTGTGGGCAAGACAAAAGCTCCGTCAGAAGCTGGAACTCAATGATTATCTTATACTCATTGGTGCTGTATGTTCATCTAGAATACTGCTTTCGAGTTGATTCAATATCTGCCAAGTGGGGATTTACTGACGATTGCTAGATCTTTGCGGTCGCGAATGCTGTTCTGACTATCGTTGGTATGAGAAGCGACCTCTTCACCCCTTACTTGATGAGCTCACGAAGAGTAGGTGTGATATACGGTGGAGTTGGTCGTCACCAGCAAGAGGCCCTGGCCTTGTACCCAACTCTAGCGAAGGTATGTCGTTGCACAACTCGCTATCCCAAATTCCTTACAGTACTAGGTGACGCTTGGTTTGGCTCTATTGTGGACTCTCGCGAATACATTCGTCAAACTATCCATTATACACCTTTACATGGTCATATTCAAGACGAGAAGATTCCGATATGCTAGTTACGCCGTCACCTTTCTCACTATCGGATACTGTGTCACGAATTGCGTGCAGAACCTCCTTACCTGTAGGCCAGTGGCTTTCAACTGGGATAAAACAATTCCCGGTGGCCGCTGCAGCACTCAGCGATCCCCCTTTCTCGCCTCAGCCATCATCAACATGAGCATCGATGTCATCATCTTCGCACTCCCGATGCCCATGTTGTGGAGACTGCATTTGAACCAGAAGAAGAAGATCCCACTTATAATTATATTCGGTCTCGGTTTCCTGTAAGTGTGACATCATGACTGATGATTGAACCAGCGGCTGACATGCACATTCCCAGTATTTGCATTCTATCCGCCATCCGAACCAGCTCGATCGCCCGTCTGAACTACGTGGACTATTCGTACAGCGTACTACCCGATGGCATATATAGTGTGTTGGAGCCTTGCTGTGGCACCATCAATGCATGTCTGCCGATGCTCCAGCCTGTCGTTAGCAAGATTGTGCAAACAAGATTTATCAGCCGGTTGCGAGGCATTTCGCGAAGCACTGCGCCAGCTCCAAGCCTAGCGAAAGTGCATAACAGTAACCCTGGCACTATTGGAAGCAGTGGAAACAAGCAGCGGTTCATTCGTATTGATGAAGAGATCACAATTACCCACGAAGATGAGTACCCGCTTACGAACATATCGAGTACTCGTGAGCGGCGGCAGGAATTCTAATGGTGCTTTAGGAGCTGAGCGAGAGTATCAGGCGTGGGTGGATTGTTACGCGATGTTTTCGATATAGTCTCTAAGCCGATTACTATTAGTATCGAAGACGTGAATAAATTGTGTCGTAGTGGGTACGCGAGTTCCCGTCGGAGAGCCCTCATGTCCACAAGCGTATATCCACTGTGCGAAGAGTACAGACTGTGATGCTTAGCAACCTATTCTTACAAATGCTCAAACAATCCTTGTCTGCGCAGTAGTATCGTATATGTAAAGAAGCTGTAATACTCGCTACCTTACAGCATCCTATCCAGCCATAATCTCGCACTCCGAAATGCCCGATACAGTACACGCATAGGTCAGCCCAGAGCCCCGAACTATCAAGCAAGAAATACCCATAGAGTCGCCCAGACTCCCTATAACGCTGTGCAGTTAAATCCATACATGCATCGACACTTCACTCCGTACAAAGACCGACGAGACATGAAATTCCCGTTCACTTCTTCTTCGGCCGTCCCTTGCCCTTTGCTGTCGGCTTGACGTCTTCCTCGCTCTCATCCTCATCATCGTCAGCAGCCGCACGTTTCTTACCCTTCGACTTCTGCGGCTGCACTTTCTTCGCGGCGGCCTTTTTCTTAGGCTGCTTGACGTACTTGTCTTTAGTGAGGTCCGCTTCTTCCTCGTCCTTGGCCTCTTCCACGACTTCGCCTTCGTCGGAGGCTTCGATGGCTTCTTCGAGATCGGGCTTCTCTTTTGCAGCCTTCTTGGGTGCGGCGGTATTGGCTGCTTTCATGAAAGGTAGAGGATGGGACTGCTGGTTGTACCTAGTAAAGAGTTAGATAGTTATAGATTGAAAGGAGGAGCAGCACTTACAGTCTCGTGAAGGTCGCTTTGGCCTGCGTCTCGATTTTGACCTTCTCCTGAGCCATAGAACCCACGCCCAGTTCCATGATCGCGTCGAAGTCGTCTCTTGTCAAGAAGTAGCTATCCATGAGCTCAATGAGCTCTGGCACAGCTTCTTTACCTTCTTCAGACAACTTCTTGACAAGCTGGTCCCAGAAAATGGGAATGTACTGTTGTCGGACCTCGTGCCGGTCACCCGAACAACGCAAGCGCATATGTGATTGGATCTCCTTGACCATTCGGGTCAACTTCTGTTGGTTGCTGTTCTTCCCTAGCCAGGAGGTGAAGCGAGTCTGGTTCCCAGCCAGACTACCCGACACAAAACTTGCGGGCCGGACGAAGCTGAAGACTGCGTGTGTGGGCATCAAGCTCCACTGTTGTTGTGAACCGTGAATCATTCGATCGACTAGATCGCCATCACTGATACTATCCGCAGCGTCGGATGCTAGTTCCAGCATCTTCAAGTTCTTCTCTTTCCCGTTGTAGTTCAGTGATCTGATAGGATTCGTGCCAAGATAATTCTCCTGCAGCATGAGGGGACTGAACTCGTGGTCGTTAAAGTAGAGCTCAATCTTCTCGTTCAGTGTAGCCTTGCTGCTAGCAGCAAATAAGCCGCAGCCAAGAATCTTGTTTACGATATCCCATGGTTTTAAGATCACGTGCTTCTCCCAAGACTTAGACATTTCCTTGCCCTTGCCAAAGTTCATGACGTCTTGGTCTAGCCTCGCCGTGGAAATCATGTTGACAACCTGACGAATGTCGGCATGACTGCCCTCGATTAGGGCGTTGATAACAGGAGGCGGCATTTTTAGTCCCTCTCTGAAAGCAATAGTCATCATGCGGGAGCGGATCTGATCTACCGTAGGTCGTCGAAACGGCAGGTCGAACGTGACATAGTCGAACGGTTTCATCTTTGGCAGCCGCCTGTCGTTGCAGATAAGGATCATGGGGATTTGTGACTTTTTGCAGACTGCCGCGAGCGCTCCAACACCACCGCGATCTCCAGCGGACATACCATCAACTTCATCCATGATGAGTACCAACTTCTTCTTTGATTGTTCAACCTTTTGGCCATCCCCTGCAAAGTATCCAAGCAAAGATGTTGTGCTGAGGACACCTTTCAGGCCTGATTCGACGAGCTTCTTGCTGCGAGTATCACTGGCGTTACTTTCGACTATGTCATAGCCTTCAATCTTGGCTACAAGATGAGCAGCTGTAGTCTTGCCGATCCCAGGAGGGCCGTGAAGCATTACTGCTTTGAAGACACCGCTTCCATCCGCGCCAGCCATCTTGAATCCTGTCCTCTGGTTTTTCGGGAAATTCTTGAGCCATCGTTGCAGCTTTTCAACCGTCGTCTTGTTTCCGCAGATCTGATTCAGAGAGGTGGGAGCATACTTGGTCGTCCATAGTCGAGAGTCAACAGACGGCTCTGCAGTTTTGTCAGCAGCAGACTGGCCAGCAGAGGCAGCCTTGCTACCTCTATTACCATCCGCAGTTTTCAAAGCTTTCAAGCGTGCCTGGTCTTCCTTCTCCATCTCAGCTGCCTGCTGCTTAATCTTCTCTTCATCTTTTCGCTGCTTTTCCTTGTACGCAGCTTGGGCTTTGGAGTCACCAGCATTACCAGCAGCTGAGAGTTGCTCGATGAGCGCAGTCAACCCGTCCTCGTTGATGGTTTTGATACTCATGTCACTGATTTTCCGTAATTTGCTGGGCCCTGCGTCTGAGCCCAAGATCACAAAGCTAGTCTTCTTGCTGGGCGCACCCGTGACTTTTCCACCATGGCGTTTGACTAGTTGCTGAGCTTCTTCCCGGCCCCAGCGTTCCAGAACACCAGTGAAAACAAACGTTAAACCTGCTAGGCAAGTCTCTGTTCCAGATGGCATTTCTCCTGATGCTCCACTGGCCGGTCCTGGCGCCCCACGTCCTGCATTCGCTTTCCAGTCGAACTTCTGTGTGTCGTCCTTTGGAGGCGGAGTAGGCGGGCGCACTAGTGGAATATTGTCGTATATTGCTTGGATGTCCCCATTCTCGGCTGTATCCTCCTTCTTTACTTTCTTTTTAGCGGGAGATTTGGCCGGCGTGGCTTTCTTTGCACGACTCTTTTTTTGCGGCTCAGGTGCTTCCTCTTCTTCATCCTCGTCATCGACCTCCGGGGATTTGCGCTTTCGGCTCACAGTAGAAGTCTTCTTCGGCTTGCTCTTGACTGCTTGCTCTTCTCCCTCTGGCTCAACGAAGTCGTCCTCCGCATCTATGTCCTTCATATCCACATCGAGGCCCTCGGGGTCAAAGTCATCATCATCCATGATCGTTTTCTGTTGCTTCGCTGGGTTCTTGGGTGTTCCGCGATGAGGCAGGGCGATTGGCATATCATCGTCGTCGCTATCAGCAATCTCGACATAATCATCCTTCTTGCCATTCTTCTTGAAGCCTTCCCCAAATATATCATCGTCAGCATCGAGGTCGTCGTCTGGAAACTCATCATCATCGTCATTCTCCATATATGACTTGACGGGCTTCTTCGACCTCCCAGACGCTCTGCCGTTGGTGGCTGGGGTAGCAGCTTTGGAGCTTTTGCCCCTTGCCTTTACCGGTGTTGCCTTGGGTGTAGCCTGGGGGGCAGATTCGACCGGCTTCCTCTTTACCGGCTCCGAGCGCTTAGGTTTGTTCTTGCTCCCGAAGAACTCGGATGTGGTCGTCTCTTCGAGCGGGGGAGAGGGTTCGCGTTTCGCTTTCTTCGGGGGAGGTTGTTTCGGCGCGGCTTTCTTGGGTCTGTCCACAATGAGTATCACAGCAGCAGAGGCAAATGGGCCAACTGACTTGACTTCCTCGAAATCGTCGTCATCGTCAGAATCGTTGATTACACGACTCGGTCGGCCTGGCCTCTTCGCTGTGGCTTTCTTGGCGGCGGGCTTCTGTGACTTGAGGTTAGCTCTTCTGTTGCAAACACCCAGGGTAATGCCGCAGCCAAAGGCTGCATGAGCGATCGACCTTCGCGCCATTGTCCGGTGAGGCTGAAGCAGAGAGTGCTGATGTATAAAGACGGAGATGCAACGAAAGCGGTGAGGCAATCAACCCATTTGAACGGAGAGTGGACCATACCTCAGCTTTCTGCGAGCTCTCACCACCCTGGCTCGCCCGCGCTCCGCCGCCGAAGAAGCTCCTAATATCGGTCGGCATCGATATCGTACACGGATCTAATAGTGTACAATCAACAGTTCGACGGTGGCGGTAATCGTGTCAACGGTCGACGCGTTGTGGTTGTGTTGTAGCGACAAAGGAAGTTGCTGACGAGGGGTCGGTTTGGGCGGAAATGTCCAAGGCATCACGACGCGTTCGCGAAATCACTTTCGCGCCTTGCGCTTGCCGCATTGGTAGAGTGATTACCAGCCACAGGCACCAGCCACAGCTTGGCGGTATGCACGGATTTGAGGTCGACTTCACGACATGAACTGACGACCTTCTCCTTCGCACAAGCACCATGCCGCCGCCTAGGATACAGCAGAGCCTGGCAGCTCAATTGCGCCAAATGTCGCTCTCGGCACCACGGCCACGATGTACATGCACTCCCACACCGCACCAAGCCCCGCTCAGCTCAGCTCTAACGAACCCCAGTATTCGCGCAGCCATGCATCACGCAATTCCGCACACCGTCCCTCAAGCCCATCCTCCGTCCCTTCTCCACCACGCCCCTCCGCCAAAACTGGCTCGCCCCCAAAGGCGGGGAGTCGCGCAAATCGCGCAAAGGCCGCTGCCGCGTCCCGACCGGCGGCAGCATGCGCGGCACGACGGTCGTCTGGGGCGACTACGGCATACGAATGCGCGACCACGACCGCCGCATCTCGGCGCACCAGCTGCGCATCGCCGAGGAGACGATCCGAAAGCGGCTGCGTGGGATGAAGTTCCGGCTGTACATGCGGGTAGCGGCGAACATTGGCGTGTACACGTCGGGCAATGAGAGTCGTATGGGGAAGGGCAAGGGCAGTTTTGATCGCTGGACCGCGAGGGTGGCGGTTAGTAAGATTATTTTCGAGATCCAGGGCGATCTGCATGAGCAGATTGTCAAGGATGCGTTTAGGCTTGCGGGGAATAAGCTACCGGGTAGGCTGTCTGCGATGTGAGGACATGGGAAGTTGCTGACTTTCATAGGGCTCTATGAGTTTGTGAGGAAGGGTGATCCGGCAGTGATGGGGCTTACGAAGGTTGGCGTCAATGGGCTCACAGAAGCGGACCTGTTGAGGCCTCGAAGGAAACTGCCTCTTGAACAGACAGCGGATGGGCTGCCGTCTACGAGTCCTTCATGAACTTGTTCAGCATCTCTGTACCATATAGCGTATATCATGGGACCGGATCAGCACACTCTGCGCCTCCGCTCGATTTCCAATTCATCACGGATTGGTCATTGACAGGTTAGACGTAGCAACAGTGCACACTACTCACAACGCTTGGAAAAATAACCCCATCGATCCCGCTATGCTCACATGCTCCCTACACTTTATACAGCGTATCCAAAAACCCCTTCGCCAAATCCACCACAACACTCTTATTCGGCAAACTCCCCGCAACCCCATACAACGCCGCCGTATCGCCCTTAACCGCGCCCTTCGCCCCCTTCCCCTCCACAACCCTTCTCCTCTCCTTCTCCCTCACATCCTCGGTAACCTCAATCAGATCCTCGATCAACTTATCCGCCGCCGCCACAATCGGCAACGTAACCGCAACATGGATAGCCGGCGGGCTCTGCAGCGCATTCAGATGCCACCCCTTCTCATTCATGCCATCAGCAATATCATAGATATTCAGCGTGTCGGACAGGAACGCGACGACCGAGACGAGCGGCCGGCCAATGACTTTGAGGTCGACAGCCAGTTCGGGCTTTTCGCGGAGCGCGCTTTCGATTTTCTTCATGGAGCCAACGATCTTGTGGCACGCATCGATGTAGCCGGATTCGCCCTGCTTGACGAGACTGGCCCAGCAGCCGGCGATCAAGGCGCCCGGGCGCGAGCCGGCGATAGAGGGCGACGCGTAGACGCCGCCGGACCAGTCCGGCGAGATGAAGTATTGGTATTTGCGGAAGTCGTCGGAGCGGTACAGCACGGTGCTGTTTCCCTTGGGGGCGAAGCCGTATTTATGCGTGTCGCAGGAGATGCTTGTGACGCCCTTCAACTTGAAGTCGAATGACTCGCTCTCGAACCCGGCCTTGGGGAGGAGGGGGATGATGAACGAGCCTAGACAGCAGTCGACATGTAGCGGGAGTTTCTTCTTCAAGGCGAGTTTCGAAAGGCCTGAGATATCATCGATGATGCCATGGGGGAAGTTCGGCGCAGAGCCGACCAGAAGAATGGTGTTGGGGTTGACGAGACGTGAGATTGACGGTAGGTGTACTTTGTAAGAAGGGGCTTTGCAGGCGACGAGGTGGACCTTAATCTTGAAGTATTCGCCGGCTTTTCGGAATGCAGTGTGAGCCGTTTCTGGAAGGATCATCTCTGGCTCTGCGACGCCTCGTTCCTTATAAGCCTTGTTGCGAGCGCTGAGGCAAGCCATGAGGATGGACTCTGTGCCGCCACTTGTTGTAACACCTACCGCTTCCTCTGGAGCACTAAAGAGCGAGAGGACCTATGCCTGTCAGCTTCTCCGCTTTGTGTTTTGCCCACTTACACATAGGTGCAGTCATACCATTGCAACAATCTCAGCCTCCATTTTCCTAACACCAGGAAACACATCCGGGTGAATCGGATTAGAAACCGTGAACTTTCCAAAAGCTTCCGTCTGCAACCTTATCAAGTCCGCCCCGCCATGGTATACCGCCCCACTGACTCTCCCATCCTCCCACCTTGTGTGTTCCAACCCCTCCAGATCCGTCAACGCCTTGCGCACCTGCTCCTCGCTCCATCCTTGCGCTGGAAGCGCAACGATGCGTTCAACACCTGGACCGCTTGGTACCAATTTCCGCTCGATTTTCAAGATGGATTCGGCGACTTGCGTTTGGACTTTAGTGCGCACACCAGGGAGGCGGAGGAATATGCCATAGAGGGTTCGGCGAAGCGAGGTATAGACGTCGGCAACGGAACCGGTTATGCCACGACCTTTGAGCTTGTAGTACAACTTTCGAGTCCAGCGAAGGAGAAAGAGGATGAATATGATGTTACGGAAACTACGACATATCACATCTTAGCGGCTACTCGATGGAGGAGGTTTGCGCGATAGAAACATACACGTCGAGGTTGAGGGCGATGAGTTGCCCGCGCGCGGAGCTCTTCCGCGCATTGTTGAACGTCTCGCGGAGACTGACGGGGAGCCTCGAAGAACCCGGCATCGCTCTTCAAAATAGGAGTGTAGTAATGGAATATGACCGACACATTTGCGGTCAAAAATGACACTGGGAGTATGAAAGGACGGTTTGACGTCGCACCGTGAAGTTGCGCTCTGCAGTCACCAATCACATGTTCATGGGAGAGTGGACCTCGGAAAGCTTGGAAGCCGAGGGATCTGAATTGGTCCGAGCGCGCAGTGCTAGTCAGACAAACTGGAAGGTCGTTTGGAAATCTGGTGACATCATGGGGAAGACCTTGCGATCTTTACGTATTACTATATGTCCCTAGTGAGTCTTGAGTGAATTTATAGACTGAGCTGGTGGTACGTTATGTAAGGTAACACTAATAACTGTCGGACAGCTCCAACCCCCAGCGATCCATCTATGTGCATGTAGTCATTCACGACTTATCGAAGCCAGCTCGATTTGGATATCTTGAGGTCTACTACGATTGAGCATGCCAACGACTATGAGCTACCATTGCAAATGACGGCATCGATGCTCCGCACTGATCACAACAGAACAGGTCGCCATCTGCCATGTCTTCGTCTTCTGACTCCCACTGGTCATTCACAGAGTGTTTGGCCTCTTGAGATAGTGTGGGCAGATCCTCTGAACCACCCTTATCTCCATTAGGTATTGCTGGCAACACGGCTTTGACTTCCTCCATCTTCTCCTCTACTTCCATCACGTCTGTGTCCTCGACTCGCCACTGCTTTAGCACATCGTCTTGTCGTTTGAACATCTTGCCGATATCTCTACCTACGCCACCCTTCTCGCTCGCCGCGTCGGCCATATTGGTAGCCGCCACATTCATCAAACTTAGATTCCAGCCGCTCTTTTCAGGGTGTAATTTGTGGAAGAGAGGAACAAGCGTCTCGGTGACTAGTCGTTCTGAGACCGTGTCTTTGTTCTCCTTGAGGCTAAAGACAAAGTTTGGCATAGGCGCCGAGCGGGAGATGCGGGCGAAGGATCGGTTCCGACTCCCATCCGGGGGACGCGGACGAGTCGATAGACGGATGGTTTTGGGATAAGCAAGCCAGCGTCTAGGGACAGTAGTTGGACCTGGGACAACATCGTCGGGTGCGGGCGTCTCCTCGTCGTTGTCTAAAAGATCAGTGTGCAGTCTCGCAAGGAGGCTCTTCGCCAACATCCGCAGTTCCCTGATCACCTCACCCAAGGTGTCTAGGCGCAGATAGCTGTCTTCGATGCTAATCTGCTTGGGCACCTCGCGTGCCTGCCCAACCTCGGCGTCATCACATCCATTAAGCAAGCCCCAAATCTTGGGCCCGATACCATGCGGGGTACCGGGTCCACTTAATAGCTGCTCAAGCATGTCAGGGCCCATGCCGGGATGCCTTCTCGCATCAGCCACAAGTAGGTCCTCTTTCGTCCCGCCGTACACCAAAGCTGTGTCAAACTCCGCAGGTCTTTGCAAGACATGAGCTCGAAGCTTGTTTGCTATCTTGAAGCCGATGCCTGGAATCTTACCGACTTCATGGCCATCCATAAAAGAGGTGACATTGTCCAAGTCCTCTTCAGAAGAGTATGGCGGCAGTAATGTCGTTTGGTCGTTGGGTTTGTGCAAATTGCCAACGAGCTTTGCCAATAGTTTGTTGGTGGATATGCCCACGGCGCAAGTGTATCCTTTTTCTGATTCGAGTTGCTCCCGTAAATACCTGGCCAGGTGGGATGCCAGACGTAGGCGGAGGCTTAGCGAATCCTGCGAGGCGTCTGCTTTGTGTTAGCGCCTTGTGGACCTAGTAGAAACCTATCGAGACCGATGGCAACTCAGGTCTCTGGTACATGGGGCACAGTCGCGTTGTTTAATTGTGTCCGTAGGCGCGAATCGTACCAGTCGGTGAGACGTTTTAAGATTACAGTTATTCTGCGCAGTAGCTCCCATCGTGAGATTACTAAATGGTCATGGTAGTGCGTAATGCTTACCTAGTTCCTTATTAGGCGGTTGCGGGTAGGTGTGACCAGCTAGTTCAGAGGCGTCGAAGGTGAAACCTACAGTGGGATCATTTTTGGAAAGACAAAAGTACGAGTTGGCCAGGTCGTGTGCGTTCAGTAGGCCAAGGTTATGTTCGACAATGTCTGACACATCCATGAATACCTGTGCATCAAGGGTTCAATTAGGTTCATTACGTACGAGCCTAGAAGATGACAAGAACGAAACGGGGCAAGTTCAACGAGGCGGAAACGGCAGCAGTGGCAGTGTAGAACAAGGATAAATGCTGAGGACGAGAAACAATATTACCTCATCGAAGCCCAGACGCTCGCAGCGTGAGTTCCACGAGAAGGACCTGAGTAGGTTAAAGAGCTCCTTCGAGGCATTCCTAAACCGTGTGAGATCCTCGCCTAAAACGATGACCACGTCGGGACAGGTCTTCTTCGCGTCCTTGATGAGCTGTAGCTTGTGCAAGCCCTGGCGCAAGTCAGCAAAGAAGCTGACCCCGGCTTCATGGTACCGCGTCTGTACGAGGCCGGATGCCGTTGCCTGATTCGGCAGACCATTCTACTAGAGGATATGAGAACTGCAATGTCTCTGCTCTGCATTTGTGTACACAGGGCGTGTTGCAGCCGAGTCAATAGTTGAGGGAGGAGGACGAGAGAATGGAAGAGGGAATGAAAAGGCCTACCCGTCGCCGGGCCTCGTAGTTGCATGTGACAACGATCTGTTTCTGCTGCACGGCCAACGGCAATGACCGCAGTGCCGGAGTTTCATTCTCGAAGACTGAGGCATAGAAACAATCCTACGCGGACAAGCCATGTAAGCTAGGCTGCTTGCTGGTGGAGTGGACGGACGTGGATGACTGAGCAAGGCCTACATAGTCCTGTAGCCGGGGTGAGACAGCACGTTAGCCATGGTCCGCGGGTCAACGTGTCTATATGGAGAACCGGGCGCGATTACGACGCTGATGATGCTGCTGATGGCGAGGCTCGGGACGATCGGCGCTTGCTGGCTCCGCTACGGCTTGCCTGACCAGGCCGGGACAGTGCTTACAAAGTGGAGGATGGTGGAGTCGAGCTGCCGCTTGGGCTGCCGGTGTGGGTGGCGAGCACCGTCCATGGCGATGGGCCGGCAGCGGGTGGACGAGGACGCTGGGCGGCTGCACAGGTTCAGGTGTCGCAGGTTTCGCAGGTTTCGCGGTTGCAGGCAGCAGGGCACACGGGGTGGATGGAGGTGGAGGAGCGGAGGAGCGAAACGTCCCAACGGCGCGTGTGAAGGTGAGGCAGGCGGGGAGTGCCAAGCACGGAGCACTCGCGCGCACCCCCCCATCCGGCAACCCACACCTGGGCAGCACCTCTGTCTCCAGCGATCCAGCTCCATGGCCGTCGTACTCGTAGAGTCTCGTACGCACCCGCTAGATACTCGCCGCGTCGACTGCTCAGCACCGACCTCGGGAGCGTCTCGACGGCTGGGCCTGTGCGGCTCCTGACAGCGGCCCCGTGTCGCAGCAGCAAGCAGCAAGCAGCAGCAAAAGTGCCGGATAAATATAGCACTGCGGCACGCCCAAAGCCCAAAAATATCCGCCATTGGCTGGCCGCCGTCTGCTCAGCAGCTCGGCGTCTGCGCGCTCCCAGTCGAGCTGTGCGAGCGAGTGCGCCATCCCCATCCATGATCCGCCGTCTGCATCCTGGCCTCCTGGCAGCTGCACGAAACCACCTCCGTGCTCCGCTCTGCGCGCGGCCGACAACTGACAGCCTCCAGAAGCCATGGCGAGTCGCAACAGGCCGCCCGCCCTGCGCTTGTGGTGCTATATAGCCTCCGCACCCCCGATCCAGCGAGCCCATCGCCTGTCTGCACGCCCTCGCTGAGCCCCCCGGTCCCCATCAGCAGCCAAACCGCCAGAATACGAGACGACGCCGTGTGCACCTGAAGAAGCCCGCTGCCCGCCCACACCCACTGCGCGCTGCCGGCTCCCCTCCCCTCTTGCTCCCATCGCCGCCGCCGCCTGCCCCGACAGCCCTGGCGCGTGGTCACGAAGCCGTCTCGACCTGCGCGCATGATGCTCTCGACCATATCACACTCGATGCCCCCGTCTCGTGCCCCGCCGCCCACCATGACCACCTCGCTGCCCTTAATACCCCAGCGGCCCCAGCGCCCCAAGCTGCAAGTCGACACCCACCAGCGACGAACTTTTGGCAAGGGCTCCAGCTTGCGCCTCGACACTCTGAGCGCCGTCTCGCCCACCGCACGCAACACCTTCCAGAACCAAGACGCGCCTGCTCTCGAACAGCCCGCTTCCGCCCGCCCGTCGCGACCACGGCTCTCCATCGACAGCGGCTGCCAGGAAACATCAAATCCTCCAAGCTCGACGCCCACCTCGGCCTCGACGCTTTCGTCGGCACTCACATCGGCCTGCTCTAGCGGGTCGGCTACCATCCGGATACCCTACAAGCAACCCCACAACCTCACCTCGATACTCAGCAACAGCCCGGCCTGCCAACTTCTACCGCGCAAGATGGCACCTGCTCGCCCACTGTTCCCCGCCGAGAAGCGTGTATCATTCCGCACTCCTCTCGAAGAAGAAATCAGGACCGTAACGTACACCCTGGCGCACTCGGACCTGGAGTCTTCCATCTCCACTCTATCCTCCATCGCCACAAGCGCGTCCATGGAATCAGACTCCTCAGTTACCTCGGTCTCCGCTACCCCCGCAGCGGCTTCGGCGGATGTCCCTTCTTCGCCGTCAATCCCGTCTGCATCGGCGCACTCCAGCTCAGCTGCCTTCTCGTCACTAGAAGGATCACCGCGGCCGAAGGGGCCCCGGATAGGAGACAAGCGAGACTCATCCGAGTCTGAATCAGACAGTGATTCGTGTCCAGAAACGCCTGTCGCCGGGCGGCGGAAACGTACGCGGGACTGGCGGTGGACGCTGGCCCCGCTGTCTTCCGACAAGTCGACGTCAGCTTCCGCTAGCGATACCACGACTAGCGAGGACAGCAGCTAATTATCACCACCATCATCACTACGGCGTTCGGGGGCACGGCACTATTAGAAGACTCGGCCAGGAGAGGCATTTTGGCCTCGGCGTTTTTCCCCCTGCATTTTTCGGTGTTGTCCTTTTATGATACCTATACGCATGACTACGGAGGCGCATGTTATTGTCCCTTTATACACACACGCACACTATTCGACGCCTATATACGCACTCTACATCTACACATCGCATTACATAGCATTACATAGCATTTAGCAGTCCCGCACGGGACTGCATCCTCATAATAATCAACCACCTTCTTGCCAAAGCACACGACGACTGCAAAACACCGTGTTCATGATTAAACTGTCTAGGCTAGCTTGCATGCCTGTGCTTTTCTGACATTTAGGTAGGTAGATGCCCGAAATACATTACGGCGAAGCGAAATGGATACCTTCACCTCCCTGGCAGAACTCATTGCCGATAGGTATTATAGAAGACTTCGCGATCCTTTTGACAGCCTAGGAGCTTTTAGCACTAGGTAAATAGTCTACTTGTATCTTTACAAAGCCCTATTGTGTATAGCATACTAGGTATTGTATGTGTATGGGTTGTAGAGGTAAGAGGATAGGCTTACCTGGGTGCGCATCGGAAACGAATCATGACAGGAAGGTGCTGTCTAAATTAGAAAGCGAGCCGGGACGGGTATGTGCAGCGAGCGTCTAGCCTGATGCGGGAACGGCGGACGACGCTACGTTCTCCACGTCCCTCTCTTGCGGAAACAGGATCTCCAGAACTAAGGCTGAAGACGCCATAAAGTAAACGCTGTGTATAGAACTGTAGCTTTCTATAGTTGTATTGCTGCGTTAGTTAATCCTTTTGGAGGCGCACAGATTTATCTCTTTAGTTCCGGAGATTCCGTTTCCGCAAGAGGACCCTCCACCGTGGAGAAGTTTTGCGCAAAGCTCGACAACAATGGCATCTGAATGTCTGCGTATGTGCAAAGTACGTTGACAGGGCGCAGGCACATGTGAACTCAGTGTGCTTTTGTTAAGCAGCAGCCGACAAAAAGCACTTTTATTGTTACTAACGTACTTCACGAGTTCGCCGCCCACACGGGTTCGCCGCCCACCGAATTTTACTAAGGAAAATCAATAATCTAGAGCTTAATAACTCTTAACCTACTTAATAAAATTCTCTAAAAATTTAATATATTATTTCTGTATATATAAGCTTTCTAGTTCTAAGATTACTAAGCTCTAGCTAGTCTAGAAGAGTAGATAGCTTAGAGCGCACAGATAATTTAAGCTTTTCTTTAATAACTTTCTAAATACTAAAGTTGTAGCTTAGTAATCTAGGAATCTAAAAGTTTATATAGATGCAGCTTAGTAGTAAAAATTTTAGAGAATTTTATTAAGTAGGTTAAGAGTTATTAAGCTCTAGATTATTGATTTTCCTTAGTAAAATTCGGTGGGCGGCGAACCCGTGTGGGCGGCGAACTCGTGAGGTACGTTATCAATATCACTATCATCATTACAATTGGGGCCCACAAGGTCGTTGTCCAACAGTATGAGTTGGACGGACGAGTAGGAAAGAATGGAAAGGAAAGGAAAGAAAAGAAAAACAAGACCTCACAAGACCCACACTGGTGTATGTATACAGTGTTTGTCGCGGTGAGTGCAAGCAGTGCGTAAGGAATTGAGGATTGAACTGAGGTTTTATTGTGTGTAGCTACGAACGGTAGATATACATGAGGGGCTGTAAACAGCGCTAGTGCAGGATGGGTAGTCGCACCTTAGCGTAGGTGAGGCGCCACTACACGTGAGGCAGGAGAGACTCCAAACCGTAACAGTGTTCCGCTACGCCATGTCCCAGCAAACTAAACCAAAAATGTCTCTCCGCACACACCATGGTCAAACTTACCTACCGAGCGAGCCATCGATACCCGTCCGTTTCGAGCCCGCACATCCACCCAGCTGCTCTCACCAGAAACTAATGCGACTCCTGGATCGTCCCAACGAGCTCGCGGAAATCCTCGCCCGCATACCTGTGAATCACGTCGTTCTCCGATGCCTTGTGCCTTTTGGGCGGTATGACTACCAAAGGATGTCCTGGGAGGGGTCGTTTTCTCTTGCGTTCTTGGTCGGTCCGGATGTTCCAGATGAGTCGAGGGGCAGAGGCGGAGGCAAAAACGAAAGCAGGTAAGGCTAGCGTGCTAGCTTCTCCGGCCTCGTTTGTGATAGAGGTAGTGGCCGGAAGGCGATTGTTGTCTGTTGTAGTTGTTTGGGCGGAGGTTCAGAGGCGGCGGGAGGGAGGGCTAGGGGCAGTTTCTGCTGTGTTCGCTTTGCGGGTGGTGGTGTCTGCAGGTAGCCTGCTTTTCTCTCTGTTCCTTGTTTGTTCGTGTCTGTAGGTTTAGAGGCGGCGGGACATAGAGCTATTGGTGTCGTCTTCTCGCTTGTCTCTGGTGGTAACAGTAGGTAGTCTGATTTTCTCTTTGTTCCTTGTTTGTTCGTATCTGCAGGTTCGGAGGCGGCTTTCGATGCTTCTGGTGCAGGCGCTAGCGATGTTTCTAGCGATGCTGCTAATAATGCTATCAACGATGCCGCTAGTGATGCCGCTGGTGATGCTGCCGGCGATGCGGCTAGTGATGCGGCTGGCTTTGCTATTACCGATGCTGCGAACAACTCTTGCGATGCTAGTGATGCTGGCGGGGATGGTGATTCTGGCGCAGCTGGCGATGTTGGCGCTGGTGCTGATGCTAGTGGTCTTATTATTGTAGGAGGTTTGGCCTTGCTCTGCCGTTTTCTCTCCCGTTCTTCAAAATTTGCCTTCCTTCTTGCTGCTCCTGAGGCGGCTTTGCATAGTATTAGTCTATTACCAATAAAATGATCAAGGGCGTCCTAACTTCGAAGCCTTCACAGCGAGTCTATCGGCCATCACGTTGCCTTTATCACCTGCATGACCTTTCACCCAACAGTATTCTGTTTTGGTACCCAAGCACGCTCTGTTGTTGATACGGTCGACAATTCAATCGATAAGATCCTTGTTTTGTACTCGTAGGGGTTTGACACCCTTAAAGTGCTTAAGTCTCCAGGTATCTTTCCACACTGTTGTAGCGTTGATGGTGTACAGAGAGTCGGTACGAATAAAAAGGTCTTGCGTGAATGATGTCTCCTCAAGAGCGCGGGAAACAGCTGTAAGCTCAGTGCGTTGATTCGTTTGCGCGCCGTTAAGGGCCTCCGACACATTCCTGTTTTAGTTGTTAGTTGAGCAACGTAATGTGTCACGGTTTATAGCTCTTACCCTATGAGATGGATAAGGATACTACTCTTATCTAGGACTAGCGCTGTCTGTGCTTTCGCACCTACAAATTCTGTAGCTTCTAGATAATACAACCTCAGTTCAATCCTCAATTCCCTACGCACTGCTTGCACTCACTGCGACAGTTATGAGCCCGGCTGCAACCTAGGACTGTTCTCACCTGCTGCAATCGTCACTCTACTCGAGTCGCACGTTGCTATACCGCGTCCACCACAACGCACCTGTTACCGCGTTCACCCACGACGCATCACATATACGACTACAGCTATCTGCAATGGCTGCTGAGTCTGACCCCGCTGTGACGCGCGTCACAGTCATACTGAACACGCCTGACGACTGGTTTACCTGGCTGTTCATTCGCCGAGACGTTGCCAATCGCCACGGTCTCTGGCAGTATATCAACCCTGACGTAGCTAGGGAGCTTCTCCCTAAGCTGACGGAGGCTACCGAGCCTCAACTCATCGACTACAAGGCTGGAGCTATCAGGCTCTCTGACCTAATTGCAGACGACCGAGAGTCTTACCGATGGGAATGCGATCGATAGGAGCGACGCCGCTCTGAGTACCGCACCCAGAAGAAGGCTTTGGCCGACCTGAACACGGACATTAGCAAGACGATTGCTGTACGCCACATACACCTCATCAAGAATTACGAGACACCCTACGACCGACTAGTCGCTCTTAAGAAGTTCCTTTGCCCAACAGACGCGACTCGCTGCCGCGAGCTCGCTGATAAATACACTACACTCAAGACTGCTCCACGAGCTGCGAAGAAGGTCGAACAATGGCTATCTAACTGGATATTCATCACAGCTCAAGGCAAGGCTGTTAATCTGCCAGAGACTGACGGCAATCGACCACAAGAGGACTTTCTAATCGCCTGCAAAGCACTTGATCAAGAATACGCTACGACTTGCCTGCGCGAGATATTCAAGCATGAAGCGCGAGGCACTACTGCTGAGATCTCATCTCTGGAGACCTACGTCGCCGAGATGACTACATATCTACGCCGTACGAAGCCTCACTCTACTAGCCTGGCAGTTACTGCCGCTGAGCTCGGTATCGCGCACCCGATTGAGCCTCAATCAACAGGCAATCAAAGACAGCGCTACCGTGACGGCGCACGACCAACGCCTACCTGTATCTGTGGAAAGAAGCATTGGTACACCGACTGCTTCATCCTAAATACACGCCACCCGGAGCGTCTGAAGTCTTATCAACCTGCAGCTGAGGCTATACGCAAGGTTAAAGAAGCGCGGAAGGATTCTAAGATCAACGCGCGCATCACGACTGCTCTTAAGAGGTGAGCAGCCCGCCAACCTCAGAGCGCTGGACAGAACGCTAGGTCACTACGGGTTGACGACGGCAAGCCACCTGTCAATACCAACACGTTCGTGATATCAACTAGCCCATTACTTACGACACTTGGCCACGACGGCCACGACGGCCAGGACGGTATCGCGATCGACGCTCTCACCGAGTCTGTCGGAACTTTTACAACAATGGCTGTTGATGACACTACTCAGACTAACCTACTTAATCGATGGATTGTTGATCCTGGATCCAACACACACGTTGTCAACTTAGAGACATAGAAAAGCTAGAAGAGGACGAGCGACAACTCAAAGCGCCGCTCTGTCAATGCTAGCAATAGCTGTATTCCTATTACAGCTTGGGGCACGATGGACCTCGTAGCCCGTACGCCACATGGATTGCTAACGCTAGAGCTAACGCACGTTGCGTACGTCGAAGGCTTTCTCACAAGCGTCCTAGGACTCGCTCGCTGCCGTACAGAGTCAATTCACTTCGACTCTGGCCGCGACGTCCTGTACATGCGACAGACATCGAACGTCATCGCGCAACTCGAGTACAATAGGGGACACTAGCTTATTGATGCAGAGCTATCACGCCGACCCCCTCTATCACTTCTACATTCACGATTGAGTACCTTTGGAGCATCGTACCGCCCGTCGTACGCGCCAAAGCCTACTAATGTCGTCGATCGACGTGCTGCTCATCTGATATGGGGCCACCTAGGCCGGAAAGCTATCGATCAACTCGAACCAAACGTTACTAGCGTCCAACTGACAGGAGACTATATAGACTGTCTCTGCCAGACGTGTATCGAAGCTCGAATGACTCATATCATCTCGAGGCGCCCGGCTAAGAGCCGTGCACAACGACCATTCTATCGAATCGCGATAGACTTGATCTACATTATCCCTATGGGAGAGGAGTGTATAGACGGTAGCAAATACGCTCTGCACTCCATGGACGAGTACTCAAAATGGCATGAGATAGCTACAATCAAGCGAAAGGACAAGCCGACTTTTACACGCTGGTTCATGGCCTTGATTCGCAAGATTCAGCGCGTGTACAATGCTGACGTAGTCGCTATCTAATGCGACAACGAAAATGGATTTGGCAACGATCTAATCAACACTACAGACGAACTGGGAATGCTGTACGAGCCAGCTCCGCCTAGCACAAAAGAGCCGAATGGACTCATTGAGCGCGCAGGCGGAGTCTTTACTTAGCGAGCTCGCGCTATGCGCATACACGCGAACCTACTAAAGAATCTATTACATAAAATGTATCGCACAGCTGCGTACATCCTCAATCGAACGCCTACTAAAGCACTAGGTTGGAAGACACCGTACGAGGTCGTATAGGGACGAAAGCTACTCGTCGCTTATATAAGGCCTATCGGCTGTCGCGCCTACGTCTACAACCGCGATTTGAGAGCTGCTAACAAGCTCGAATCGCGTACTCTTATTGGCCACCTAGTTGGCTACCAAGGCACTAATATCTTCCGTATATAGCTGCCTACAAAGGATACTGTCATCGTTACACGTAACGTTGTGTTCGAACCTACGCTCTTTTTCGAGAAAATAGACGGCTACGCCTCTACGTCAGTAATCGAGGAAGTAATTAAGCTACTCGAATATCCAGAGATGCTACAGGACGACGATATTAGCATCGAAGACCTGCTGACAGCTCGTTAACGCAGACGCTCAACAGCACCTGTGACCTTAGCTCTAACAGCTAGAAGCTCCCATGTAGGGGGTGAAACGAATAACGACGTACTCGAATTCAACGACGTACTCGAATCAACTTAGCAACAGCTGCCAACTTCTAAACCCTCTAAGGTTGACTCAACTCTGATAGTACCTAAGAATTATCGCCAACGAGGCTAGAGAGCTCTACAGGACGTTAATCTCGACTCAACCGACACAAGCCTTATTATTACAGGCAAGCGCAGTCGAAAACCAAGGAATCTAGACAACTTTGCTATTTAGTCTTACGCTACAAGGCTAGGACCTAAGCCTCTAGTCAATTACCTGCAAGCGTTTTCGACCGAGATTCACTCAATACCCGCTGGAGTAGATGAGATACCGCGAATCTATCAATTACAGCTGCTGCTTTCGCCGAAGGCAGTGAAGCAGCTTGGTACACACATGTTTAGCGATCAATTCCGACGCGCTATGGAAATCGAATAGCGAGACCTACGCGTTAAAGACGTCTTTGGCTAGACAGATCAGTCGAAGGCAACTGCAGACGCTAAGGTGCTACCTCTGATGTAGGTTTTCACCTACAAAATAGACGAAGATGGATATCTCTTACGCTTTAAGGCTCGACTAGTCGTTCGAGGCGACTTTCAAGCTTCGCTCGAGAACACGTACGCTGCTACACTCGCAATCCGCAACTCTCGCGCTCTAATTGCGATCGCCAATTACTTCGATCTAGAGCTGAAGTAGTACGACGTCTCTACTGCCTTCCTAAACGCTTAGATCGATCGCAAGCTATACGCTAAAACACCTAAAGCCTTCCGCCAAATCGAAGGCGAAATTATGATAGTGCTCCGCGCTCTGTACGGCCTAAAAGAGTCACCTGTACTATAGTACAACGAGCTACGCCGCAAGCTTATCAAGCTAGGCCTGAAACTAGTTAAGAGCTTCCCGTGTTTGTACACGAATCGCTAGCTCATCCTATTCGTCTACGTTGACGACATCGTTATGGCATTTCATCAGTCAAATGCTTATCTCCACAGGTCCTTTGAGAAGGATCTAGTGAACCTATACAACATCAAAGCTATAGGAAACCTCACCTGGTTTCTTGGAATTTGCATCGTTCGCGATCGAGCTCTGCACAAGACTTAGCTTGTCCAAGACGCCTTCATTAATAAGGTGTGCGCTCGATTTAGTATTGAAGCTGTAGGCAAGGCTCTAGACGTCCTACTAATAGAGAACTGGCTGCCGCAGTCTATCGAGGAGCCTAACGCTACTCGAACGAAGCTCTATTAGCAACTAGTTAGCTCCTTGGCATACATTGCTGTCTGGGGCAGGCCTGACGTCGCCCGAACGCACGTCGTCTTTGCTTGCTACCTTACCAACCTAGGACAGTTACACGTCTCGAAGATCCGCCAAACCTAGCGCTACCTGCTTAGCACGAAGGCTCTCGCTCTTGAAGCCTCTGCTAGCGCACAGGACATGGCCGAGTATCTCTCTGACGATCCTCTATATCGCGATTCTCTCTTCTTTGGATCATTTGACGCCTCGTACGCTGACGAGCCTGAGACTCGCCGAAGCTCTCAGGGTTACGCGTTCAAATTCGGTGGACTTATGATTGACTGGAAATCGACTATACAGCGCACAGTCACAAAATCAACTACAGAGTCTGAATTGCTCTCGTTATCTCTCGCTGCCTCGCAAATGGAGAAATGGATGCGATTCTTTACTAGAATCAACCTTACGCTCGACTGTACACCTACAATTTGGTGTGACAATTAGCAGACTGTTGGTATTGTTACGAAAAAGCACGACAAGCTTCATACAAAGGTCAAGCACGTCGACATCCACCAGCTCTGGATTCGACAGGAGGTCACTGCCTCACGAATCAACGTCTAATAGGTTCCTACTGATCGTATGCCTGCTGATGGACTCACAAAGATACTACCAAAGCAGAAGTTTACAGAGTTCGTTCGCCAACTCAACCTCGTTGATATCACTGAGCGCCTAAAGGGCCTACGACAGGCTGATTGGGACGACTTCAACACTCTCTATATGCACTGATACTGATCAGCTGTCGTCGACTCCCTGCCTTTGAGTCTACGCCAGCTGGGGGGTGTGTCACGGTTTATAGCTCTTACCCTATGAGATGGATAAGGATACTACTCTTATCTAGGACTAGCGCTGTCTGTGCTTTCGCACCTACAAATTCTGTAGCTTCTAGATAATACAACCTCAGTTCAATCCTCAATTCCCTACGCACTGCTTGCACTCACTGCGACATAATGCGCATTATCACGGCCTGTAATCCAGCGCCCGCAGTTGTGAGCTCGGTAATGCATGGTACTGACCTGTAATCCTTATGTCCAAAATACACGCCTACGCCTGCAACAGCATCTGCCTTGCCATTTCGTAAAGCGCTGCCGTCGGTATTAGCAACACCACCACCGCGGGCGATCCAATTCTTCACATAATCAGATTCTAGAGACCGTTAGTAGTGGCAAAGGCAATCATGAGGGTAGTAGGGTTGGACAGACCTAGACTGAAGTCGTTGTTAGCCAGACCCATAGCTAGAAAGAGTCCGGTATCCCGCGTGCTATACGTTGCAGAAGTATTAGACACGGTGTAGCTCTAGCCATGTTGACCTACTGACAAAACCAGCTAAGAATGAAAGCACACTAGGAAACTTTTGCCATGATTGATCCGAGGTTCTTTCCCAACATTCCTAGACGACCTCGGGACCCCGCCCTGGCCCCGAGCCCTGACAAAGGGATGGCCAACGCAAATGAGGACCGAATGAGCTCGCGAAAACCCTTGAGATCTCGGAGAAGGAGGCTTGTCGCAAGGAGCTCGCGAACCTTTGATCTTGCGGAATGAGACTTGTCGCAAGGAGCTCGCGAAAACCCTTCAGATCTCGCGGAAGGATGCTCGTCGCAAGGAGCTCGGGAACCTTTGATCTTGCGCAAGGAGCTCGCGAAAACCCTTGAGATCTCGCGGAAGGATGCTCGTCGCAAGGAGCTCACGAAACTGGGAATGAGGCATGTCGCTTGGTTCACAGGGGTAGGTAAGGGCATTCCGCTATGCGAAGGGCAGTTGGTGCTCTCTCTTATAAAAGATCGATGTCCATGAGTAAAACTAACTGCATACTTTTGTCCACGAGAAACCGCAAAGCCACAGGCGCCTGAGGGGAAACATGGAGCAAGCTATCGACGCTTGCGAATACTTGGTGGATCACCAGAATAACAGCTGTCCTTGGATCAGACAGTGGGACGAGTATACGGACACATCCTTTCCAGCAATGTTGTGGGGCGTGCTTGCAGAAGTCCGGCGACCGTGTCTGCTAAACGAACACGTAAGATCTTGAATTTAAATACCTTCTCCAAATGCTCATACATCTAGGATCTGGTTTACCATGAAGCGTACGATATCTTTTGCGAACAGCGCCGCAGAGATTTTGTGTTCTTCTCTAATACCGTTGGAGTTTGGATACTTGGGACCCAGAGTCGCCACACGAACAACGACGGCGACAAGACCAGCCGCTACACAGTCCTTGTACCGGACGAAGAGTCCTCAAGATTTCTGCAGACGTATATCGACATTCGACGATCCTCACCTGAGGAAGGTTCTGGCCTTGATTTTGCTGATCGCCCAGGTTGTTGGGTTACCGCCAAAGATTGGCTGATGCAAAAGTCCGGGTTCAGAAATCCTCGTGCTAAAGTCGGGCTCGAGCAATGGTGGCATTTAAGAGGCGGGCATTTTCCTCGTATGAAGCTACCGGTTGAACTGCGCATCATGATCTACGAGCAGACTATTGGACCGGAGATCCAGTTATGCCATGAAGTCCGCCAACCTGTTGCCTCTCAGGGCATTTTACAGGGGCGCTACATGGCCGGCTATCTCACTGATAATCCATATGACGAGCTTTCCTCAGACGAAGAAATGCCAGAACTTCTGGACGTCGACCACTCCAATTCTGAGTCAGAAAACAACAACGGCCTTGTCTCTGAGGAAAGGGAGGATGAAAATCACATTGTCGACACAAAGGCAGAAACAAAAGATGGGTTTCCTTCCTTTCAGTCGTGGCCTCGGGATGTTCATGTGTGCGTGCGAAAAAGAGAATCTTCCAGCGCTAGCTCACCGCCCTGGTTGCCACTGCTCTTCGTTAGCAGGCAGGTTCGTTTTGAAGCCCAAAACACGATCAGAACAAGCACATACCAGCGATTCTTCAATCCGCGGACATTGAGGGAAACGATTCCACTTTTTCAGGCCATGCCTGAGTTCACCACGTTACGTTACGTTAGGGTCGACTTTAACAACAAGCAATATCTCCGATTCCTTGGATGGAGAAGTGCACTGGGAAAAAGCTTTGTGCGCTGCGATATATCTGGAAACACCCCGGTCGCTATCCTAACGAGGATTCCTACCTTGAAAAACCTGCATCTTCACTTTAGCACACATAGTCCATTCTTTGGTTATATGGATGATGTTTTTGCAGGTGCACCTTGGTGCGGCGACCCTTGGTCTAGCTTGAGACCGGGATCCAATTCCCTTGTTTCCTACCAGAAGGTCTTTGTCGACTGGTTCTTCACATTCGGCTTTGAACAGCTACGGAAAATTCCGACGATCACTACCTCAGGTCACATCAAGTCTAGCACTTGGTCAAAATGGTCGAGTATTTTCAAGAACGAATCCGTGACAAACCAACAAGATTTCGCCGAGGACATCGCGAAAATACTGGCTGTGGAAATCGAAGAGCTTTAGGTTTCAATGCTTCTTCTATCACTGAGTTTATTCGTTCTAACCATCGAACAGTCCGCCTCCTTGTCACTGCTCCCATACGTGCAATTGGTGGGAGTTATATGGGCCAGATATTGCAGCTGATCAACGCCAATGGAGTTGCGAAGATTGAAGGCGGTCTCAACGGGTTCGGCTGGGGGTTCTGAATGTACTAGTCGACGTGGTGTGTATTCAACATACATATCCGATAGGTTCTACGCGCTTTCATAAATCATGTAATTTGGAGTACAAGTTAAAGGCATAGTAATAACGATTGTTCAAGTGGTCAATCTCAAATACACGTCACTTTGAATTCGACGAACTGCTGGCCCATTATGTTAATGGTATGGTTCAAGTTGACTTGCTACCATATACTTGCACTGCCGCATGAATGTTATCACATGCTGAAACATTGAGGATTAAAGTTCATGGGGTCCGTGATGTAGAATGAAGCAGCAAAAAGAACGGACAGTCGGCGAATGCTTTGTTGACTCGAAGCGGCGTTCTGGAGTATTGGCGGCGACAGAGGCTTGGAAAGCCATGTGAACAGGAGTGCGGCACGCGCTGCACGAAGATGTTTGAGTTGACTCTGTGCACATGTAGAATTTAGATATGTAAGGCTTTTGTTGGTTATACATAAACTTGAAATGCAGAGCCCCTCATAACTGATGGCACATAATACGTAGAAATTCGGACATGCGCGGACCAAAGCAGCAGCAAGGTGCGAAACGTGTGCTTTACGGTCAAGATCGTGTAGGACTTCGTCGAACATAGATATGTTCGATTCGAAGGCTGACAAACGGCGGAAGAGGCGGGTCGGTATGAAAATCCATTGGTTGATGATTCACCCATTATATTCCCCACTCAGATGAAGACCACTCTTCATGTTCTCCGAGCACCGTTTCCATGGTCCATAACTCGCCGGTCGGAAAGTTGCAACGAACTAAAGAATTCCCGGAAACGATATCGCTGAGCGCCTGCGGAAGTCCTTCAAACATGTAGCATGGGTGTAGCCTCCTTTCGATCCATGATGGCTTAGGCAGAAGTTGGCGACTATAGCACTCGTCCAGCGCAGCTTGCCAGGCAGCATCCCGCTGTACTATACCAAATACTTCGGACGATTTCTCAAGAATAGGTTCGCCATCGATAACAAGGGTGAATGATTCGGGAGGCATGCCGAGAGAAGTGAGAGCCAAGGCTTCGGTGATCCATGGGCCCATGAGACGAGTGATGTGGTGAGCCTCGAGACCGACGAGTATCCCACCTGTGTGCACAATTTCCTTGCCAGAGAAACAGCAAGAGTCTCGTAGGAAGATGTTTGTCCAGAGGCTGGCCCGTCGCTCGATTCGAAGACGAAGATTTTTCTGGCATAGTGGAATGAAGCCCCTCGCATGGTATTCGGGATGTGCTATCGTGGTCCTGTCTTCTAAGAGTGTGATATGTCGCAACTCTATCCGTTTCGTCGCTTGAAGAGACTGAAGAAACTCAATAGCCATAGAGGCTACGGACAGACAGAATTCGTTGGATATTTGTTTGATTTCGTACGATGGGGAATCGGACGGCCAAATGCCCAAGATGGTGCGCATTCTGGCGATTTTATCACCATCACAAAGTGCCCAAGATGCTGGGCGTAGGTTTACCAGCTCCTTGGGCTGTTGATGGTGGCATATTTGACTCCCAGTAGGGGTCTTCGTGGCTGCAGAGTCAAATTTCGGATGTTCCGCGACGAGGCCCAAAGTAAACTGAACGAAGTCCCGAAACACAGAAGGCGCTTCTCCTAGGTCCATGTCTTGCAAACGGGAAATCCGACCATGCAACCTCCAATGATCAAGGATAGGGCGGAACTGTGGATAGCTACGAGCTACATCATCCGCCATCTCTGGTGTGAGAAGGCTCGAGACTCGGTCGAGCATGCCCAGTTTTTCCCGGTGCCATGTACGCATGACAATATCGCTTCTCCCGAGTTTTGGAGTTCAAGATAGTGAAAGTGATGGTATTGTTACCCAGAGCGACTCCCTTCATCTCATCGGCGACCTGGCGACAGGTGGACATGAGCGAGAGATCAATAGGGTCCCGTTTGGCAGTCTTCAGTTTCTTAGTTTCGGAGTTGCAGATGTAACCATCCTCGGTCCACACGTAGTATTTGTAAATCGCATCGCGCAATTCTCTCGGGATTCGGAGGAAGAAGCAGGGGGGCTTCGTTGTTGGAGAAAGCGGGAGATCGTGGTCGGTCGAAACAGGCAGGCGCTCTCCAGGAAAAGCATCTAGTCTGTCTGAACTCATCTCGTCGAAAAAACCGGGCAATGGTTGAAGATTGAGGAGGTGACGGTAGGTAGCAGGCAAGATTAATAGCACAAGTGTGCTAGGCAACAGGTCGTTGAAGCCACGTAACGTGTTTAAGAGATCAATTTTGAGCTCACCAGTGCTACGGTTCGGCTGGGGGCGTACTGATACGATGGTCAAAACTTGCCGATGTGGATTAGAAATGTGATGGTGGCAGTGGAGAAAGCGAGGCGGGGAAGAATTCGATGCGTTAGCATGCTCACTTTTTTCGAATCAAGGTCACCAGTGCCATGGGACTCGTTTTTTTTAGCGGGAGGGTAGCCCGCATTTTTATCATTCTATGGTTTTTTGGGGTTTAGCTAGTACACAAAGATGAGATCAAAGCCCCTCGTATCTCAGAACACAAATCACGTGGTTTTAAAAGGTAACACAAATCTGCTGTTCGTGATCTGGAAGCAATTAGCAAAGCTGGAGCGAGGGAGACTCGGCGCAGTCGATGGGGGGCTCACTGGAACAGTGCGCGGTCATCGGCGGGACCGCCTCCACGGTTCAGTTCCTGATGGTTTGTCAGCAAGCATGCATTGGGCCACGTCATGCGCATTACGTACAGCGGGACCGCCAAGCATCTCGAAGAGCCTGCCACTGCGTTAGCTCACATCGACTGCGCAGATATACGACAGCCCCGACTCACCACGTACGGCTTCCCACAGCGAATATTTAATCGAATGCCCACACACCGAAGCGTTCTGCAGTACAGTGTTAGCACCTCTTCCACGAGCGATGGGCGGGTTGGGTACCTCTTCTCCAACCTACACTCCATCGATCATCCGACATGATTCCAGCTACACCCATCAACCGCGCCGCAGTGCGCCTCTTTTCCCTCAATCCGGCGGCCGCGATATCTGTTCAACGCTCATATCAGCAGATGCCTTTTTCCACGACCATGCCCAAATAGCTTACCGCGCTGCATCCTCCTGCTCGACGGCTCAATGAGCGACGCCGACGTGGCCGACGCCATCATCCTCGCTGGGAGACTCAACCTCGCGCAAGTCGCCAACCAGCACCGCGACATGACCATCGCAGTGTGCAACGCCACAGGCGTTTTCAAGATTCAGGTGGAACAAGGCGTGTACAAGGTCGACACCACTATGGCGATCTCTGTAGAATAGGTTAATATCTAGTGTAGCTTTTCTAGCTCTCTTACTTACGCATTTACAGGGTCGGGCTCTAGTTGGTGCGATGGACGATCGAAGGCGGGGGCATGGGGTTAGATGTGCAGGGCCATCGGCTTGCTGCGCTCGCTCAGCAACCTCATACTCAACCTCTGAGCGACGCGCAGCAGCAATTCCTCAACGATATCTGGCAACTAGACAAACAAAGAATAAGCAAAGCGGGTTGGTACAGAGGATAGTAGCGACGAACCCGGAGAGCGTGAAATGGATCAAGAAGGTGTTGAGGGCGATCGAGCCACTCATGGCGGAAGCGGACAGGGGGTAGATGGTGTGGGGAGCTGCTTGATTAGTGACACTTCGACCGGCATGTGGATTGTTGATGCTTACCCATCGTTGGGGGGGACGACGGCGGCGCTGTTATGGTGGTTATGGTGTTAACAGAGAATTGGGCAAGGGATTCTATGGTCAGGTAACCTACATGGAGAGCGTTCGGCGGAGAAAGGCGGGCTTAGTGGAAAAGAGGTCAGCGGACGAGAAGGTGATGTTTGGTAGGAACGACGCCGGCAATAACCAAGAAGTTTTGCATCGAAAACTGTCGGGGATTGTGGGCAACGCGCATGTGCGGAATGTTGAAGGATTGAACTGAGGTTGTATTGTGTGTAGCTACGAACGGTAGATATACATGAGGGGCTGTAAACAGCGCTAGTGCAGGATGGGTAGTCGCACCTCAGCGTAGGTGAGGCGCCACTACACGTGAGGCAGGAGGGACTCCAAACCGTGACAAAAACTTACCAGGAATCCTGGGTGGCTGTGAGCCTAGTACATGTCAGTATAAACATGCAAAGGAGGAAAAGGAGCTGGGTGGGAGACTGGTGTTATACGTACGATAAATGGCCCGTAGAGTACTCACAGAGGACGACGCTTGGCGGAAATCGATCGTTGAAGTTGTCTGGAAACATGTTAGCAGGAGCCAGAAAATTGCCGCCAGACGGGGACTCGACAGGAGGGTGGACATACCTGAGCTTGAACCTCGGGATTGAGATTTTCCGAATCCGAACACACAAAATTTCACAAAGGAGTGAACACAAACATGGCCGAAGCCTAGGGGGGGAACTTGTATATTGATACTTAGGTAACTATTTACTTGGCTCTTGAGACTTTCTCTTCTTCTTTTTCTTTTTCGTTTCAACGCGTTCAGCAGGCGCCGTCCTTTGCCTTGGAAATTGATACTCGTCACGCTTCGAGTCATCCGCGAACTGCTCCATGCCAAAGTATCGAATAGCCCAGGCCGTTGCTGGCTCCGTATCGACAGTGAGGAACCTCACCCAGTTGAGGTGACTTGTTTCATTGAACAGGAGGGCTCGTTCAGTCTTCAGATGACTGCAGTGGCAAAGCAAATGTTCGGCCGTGTGTAGGTGCTTGCGGCAAAGTGGACACTTCGGGCTTATCTGTGAAATAAAGCAATAATTAGTATGTAACGCGGCAGTGCACTTGGTTTGTTGGACTCACCGAGCGATCCGCTTGGGATAAATAGGCGTTCAGGCCAATAACTCCGGTGCGCATCGACATCAACATAGTTGACTGTGATCGGGTCAACCCGTCATAGATCGATAGAGAGTGCTGTGCAAAGCCTTGCCTGTAAATGATCGCATGGTCCTTGCGGCCACGGACCTGGCGGATTCGTAGGTAAAGGTTCCAACGCGCGGCAGCTTTGTTCAAGGACCATAGGGCTCTGCAATCCTTCACGAGGCGAGCTCGCTTCTTGGGTTTCGCCCACGCTGCCTCAAACTCTGCATTGGATTGGTATCGGCGACGTGAATGCTGGCGTACGGCATCCCAGCCGGCCTGAGCGTTCTGATAACGACGAAAATAGGGGTGACGGTCCGCAAAGACGCCGCCTGTCGCGGACCGCACGCGCGTGATGTCGAGCTGTCGATCCGTTGACTCAGTAGACTGCCATTCTCGGACCCATTGATTCATTGCCATCTCCTGCAGCTTGAGATCAATGGGAATAACATGCATCTCACTTTCGAGAGCTTGGCGCTGGACTTTGCGTTTACCTGAAAAGTGCACTAGACAGTCCCTCTGAAGGTCTTCGAGTTTTTTGATCGACTTGTGTGGAATACCCCACTTGACTTTCACCTTATCATCCCAGATAAACCAGGCCGGACATGTGTAGGTGACGGTGGACACAATGTTGCTCAGATGCAGCTTGCGATTAGCGAGGAACCTGACACCCCAGGTAGGGCCCGAGATGCGCTTGACATGCCGCAGGTATTTTCGCACCTTCCCGATGATCTGTGACGCGGTTAGCGAGACCTAATGTTGAACTCAAGTTAACATACCGCGTCGATATGAGCACTCCATGTCAATCCCTTGTCGAACATAACTCCAAGAACTCTTAAGAGACTTTGGCATGATCTCCTTCTTGGCCTCTGGGGTGACATCTTTGAACCCGGAAATCTTGGGTAGCTCTTGGAAGTTAGGAGTCGTCTTGTCGTGTAGATTGTGGAAATGCATGACGTTATACTTATCCGGCGAAAAAACAAGATTGTTCTCTTTCGCCCAGTCGAATAACTGGTTGTGGAAAGAAGCCAATAGCTTGCAATTTGTCGAGTATTTCTTAGATACGGCGAGAATGTAAGTGTCATCCACATAGGCAAATATCAACAGTTCAGTCGTGGCCTTGTTCTTCCCAAATTCTTGCAGAAGAGGAGCGGCGTAGAACTGGAAAAGAATAGGAGAAAGGGGATTCCCCTGGGGAATTCCGACATCGATCCAGTACTCCTCAGACACAAAACCTGGAATCTGGACAACTGTTCGTCGATTTGATAGGAAGGACCAGACGAATTCCACAATCCAGTCTGGGATCCCAAAGCCGAGCAAAGTGTCGAGCAACTTCTTCCGGTCCACATGATCGTAAGCCCCACTGAGATCGAGACCGAACAAGCTCGCTTTCAATTTACGCTCCCATGCCATGTAGGTTGTGTTGAGCAGTTTTTGCAGGGCTTTCGTTGTGTTCTGACCTGCTGCCCCATATTGGAATTTGGGAAGCAGGTTGTTAGGAAGGTGGACGTCCTTCAACCGGTCGGCTACTATTCGCTCCAAAAGCTTGCCAATTGTGTTGAGCAGGGCAATAGGGCGATAAGAGTTAGGATGCTGATCGTCTTTCTTGAGGTTTTTAAGAAGCATGACAGTTATCGTAGCCTTGAACCGGTCAGGATGGAGTCGAAGAGCTAGACACGCGTTGAAAATATGCCGCAGGTAAAGTTCGATGATCACTGCGCACATCCTGAGGGCATCATATGGCACTTTGTCCAATCCACACGCTTTACCACGCGGCAGGTCTTTCAGAAGCTTGAGTAACTCTTTGGATCCCACACAATCTTCTTTAGTTTTTGTAGATCGGTACTGTGGTCTGTTTTCATCAAAGTATGGCTTGTCCAGCAATGGGCGCGGTGATGGCGACTGCGAATGCGGTGCAGAAGGTGGGACAGGTGCCGGTGACTGCGGTGAAGAAGCTGGGACAGGTGCTGGCGACTGCGGTGACCAAGTAGGGTGCCGGTCGTTTAAACCATCCTAGAACCATCAGCAAGCGTACTCAGCGAGCATCACACGTAATGACGCCGGGGGGGTCAACGTACATCAGTAGGAACAACGGTATTCTCCGGCAACAATGGGGTGTTGGTTGATACCCTCCGGGTATGTGACCAGATGGACTTCACAAAACAGTCCACTTTGTCCTTACCGTCGATATATACCTTGTTACCAACTTTGAGGTTTGGAAAATGCGCGATCGGCTTCGGTAGGCTCCATTTCCGGGCCTGTTTCGACAAACGGTAGACAACGTTAACCTTGTTGGCCGCTTTATTGATAAAGTGTCGCCATCGGAAATTCCGAACATTCCTGATGGATGAATACTTTGTTTTCCAAGGCTTGGAGTAGCAAACATCAACGGTGGGCACGGTTTCCTGGATCGCGGGTATGATGGATTTTTCAATAACGGCCGCTAAAATTGCTTCCACGGCAGCCTCGTCGTTGAGTGGCGTCATTTCGATGGTCGAAAGTCCTTTCTTGACGGCATTGTTGAAGTCTTCCTTGGAAGCCGACTTCCAAAGGTAACGTATAGCAGGATGTCGTGCTACATTGAAGTTCAAGGAGAACGCAGACACACGATGATCCGACTCGAATCCGGGAACGCTGTCTAGAACGCTATAGTCAGTATGTAGGGTATGCAAATCTTTGTCCACAAAGACCAGATCGACGACGCCGGTATCCCGGTTGATGCTCTTCCCACGAGAATGTGATTACCCCGGGGACGTTGAGGCACCTCATATCAGCGGCTTCCATTTCTTGGACGAGTTCTTTTGCCGTTTGAGTCACACCCTTCACCCCTTTGCCGCCCCAAAGCTCGTGGTGCAAGTTGAGATCACCTAAAACCACGTGCATCTCGCCTGGGGTGTTGCAGAGCTTCATGAGTTCAGTAACATCAAGTTGCTTCTCATGGTTCTAAATATTGTGAAATGCTATTCGCCCGATGGATGACCGAAGGTGAAGAGTAGCTGTGATGCCATGGTTCCGGTGATCTTTGGGAGGCGTTTTAAACTCGTAATCTTCTCGACGGATTGACGTGTGAACATAGAACGCCACCTTGATCAATCGAACAGGGTCCGGTTTCTTTCCCTCTTCCGGTGGTTGTGATGTGCTGTCGCTGCCTGGTGCTCTTTCCTTCGGTTTTCGGAAATACGGAGCAACGTATGGTCGAAATTTCGGGTTGTCCTCCTCGGTAAGGCGGAAGCCATCGGCTGTCTTGAACCACATGTGATATTGGTTTGGTGACGTGAAGGCAAAATCCAGAGGTGGTCCCTGAAAAGCAATAATGTCTGGCCGTCGCACCAGGGTCCCGATGTGCGCGCGAATGGCCTGGAGTCGCTTGTTACACTGCTTTAAATTGATGGACCATATGAGGCATTTGCCATTGTCGTGTGCGGAGATCTTCACCTGCTCGCCATCGGCCGTGCTGAGAGTTGCTGATATTGAGTCGAACTATTCGACAAGTTCTTTCGTCACAAATTAGTTTACACATTAGATAGTGGAGTATTCAAGTGTGTGTGGGAGAGGTGAATGAGAGCATACCTTGGCTCGCCCACCGCGCCACGCATCAGGAATCCGCTGCGAACTCATATCAGACAAGGTCTTGTGGTCACTTTGGGAATTGAGCAAACATACTGACTGGAGTTTCTTCGCCTTCAACATGGCGATGTGGAGCCCTTGGCTGGAATATAAGGTCGTTACGAGCTATTCGGGGGTTGATGTAGGTTGGGAATAACAAAGATGTGGTCTTGGGAAGGGATAAGGGTCAGAGATCATGGGTGACGGGTGACGGGTGCGAGATGGACTGGATAGAAGTAAATGCTCCGCGTGATCCTGCGACGAGCTACATTTTTGCGAGTTGGATGAAGATGAGATAACTTAGCGCCCTGATGGGGAAAAATCGATGGACAGTGTGCGTTGGGATCCTTTTAAATATGAACTGGAATACTTGAGATTACATATGTGACAGCACATAATTAACCGTCAGGTTTGCCCCCTGGCATCAGGCCTGTCAAAGGGAGAACATGTAAGGAGAAAGCAATGTAGGAACGTAAGACAAGAAGAACAGGTACGCAAGGCAAGAATGCACAAGCAGTTGTTTCCATGGGTGCCAAGTCCAATATCCCGCCCATACTACCTTAGCACCAGCGTCGCCAGACGCGCTTAGCAAGGGGGGCTACCGTAGAGTCCAACGAATGCTTAGCAAGGGGGGCTACCGTAGAGTCCAACAAATGCTTAGCAAGGGGGAGCTACCGTAGAGTCCAACGAATACTGACCAGCCTTTCTCACCTGCACGGCTACCAGGGTCGGCGGGAGATAGCGCATGGCCTGTTTTTAGCCCCCTTTTTGCCTGCCTAGGGTAAGATTTGACAACTCACTAAAAATGTCGATTTGTGGTTGCACCAAGGCGCTGCCGGCCGGGCAGTCTCCGAGTGTTGGAGCTATGATGGACATTTTGCGTGTGTGTGGGTGAAGAGATGATACAAAGGTAAGGACTGAAGAAGCGAGAAGAAGACTTTATCAGAGTCATCCTGACAAACCATGGTTCTGAGAGGCTCCACAAAATGGCCACCTATTCAGCTTCCGCTGAATACAAATGAAACTCCCCTTAAACATTCGCGCAAACTTTTTTTATAGCATTGAAAAAATCTAAGTGGACAACAAGAGAGGTCGCTAGGTTCCAGTACTACGGTAGATGATGACGTTCCAGCACAGTACGCTAGCCTACATGAACCCGCGGGACGAGAACCTAGCGCGAAATGAAATTCCATCCATGCAGACTGCTGCGCACAGGATCAAAAATGCAAGGGGAATGTTAGGGAAAAATGCGAGGTAAACTGCAAGGCAAAAACGCAAATTAAACATGTAAGGCAAGAACGCAAAGCAAAAATGTAAGACAAGTAGGGTTGCATTCTACGAAGAAACAGAAGGAGATTTCTGCTAGAACGTGCCACTGGCCACTACCATTGATGTATCCGTTCAGCACATAAAGGTAGCGGTCCCTCTCCTTGTAGGATTTTCACAGCTAAGGATCTCCTACTTCTGCATACTAGTCTTGCTCTCTCTTTGCATTTAACCTATATCTCGCATCGCTTTTGCACTCATGGCGTCGTCTTCTCCGGCGCCGGCGCCGGTTTTGCCCAAGGACAACGTCCGTCGAATGGCCACTATGCCTCACTATCCCCCCTTCAATTCTACTGTGCCTTCAATAAGGTTCAAACTGAGCACAGTCGACTTGAACCGGATGAAAGATTTACGATGGGCTGGTGCGCGTCTCCAGCTCTACCGTTTGGGGCCCCCTTCACAGACATTGAAGGGATGCACGTGCAACCCCTGCACAGTGTACTTTCCTTTTACGTCCCGAATCTCGCTTCCTGGCGTTCGCTCCAAGAGAAGGACAGGTCCGCACGAATACCTTTGGCTCTTGGCTTGAACATATCCTCCAAATTGATTTTCGATATGTATTTGGTCCAAGTGCTTCCTACAGAGGCCATCCAGCATTATGCTGCATTTGACAAGCCTGAAGAACACCTGGATAGTTGGAGACAAGAGACGGGTTTGGACATCAAGAAGGCATTTCCCCGTGACAACAACCTTTTTGGGGGCTTTCACGCCGCAGATACAGCTTAGAAAGCATGCCAGAAGTGGCATTTTATCGACGGCCAACCCATCCAACTACGGTAAGATCCTGATACGAACTTCTTGCAATGCATGCGCGGCTCACCTTATTAGGCCATTCGAGAAGCGAGGATTAACAATGTTCTGTTTTAGCTGTGGTAAACCTGGCCACATGCACAGAACGTGCCCAACGGCTAACACTGTACCATGCCGTTGTCTCTACTGCTGTGGAGATCACAGAATGGAAGATTGTCCACATCGCTTTGACAAGACGCGCCACAGATGCCTCAACTGCTCCGAACAACACGCCACTCAAAGTCCGTTCTGTGGCGCTGACGATGTTATCAAACAGAGACGCATGCAAGCTTTTAGCTAAGCAAAAGCCAGCCTGGGAGAAGGCATACGGCGAGTTGCCGACGTGTCCTCAGTTGCCAGAGGGCGGACTCGTGAAGTCAAAACCGGGGCCGAAGTCATCCAAACCTGCCGCTAAGGATTTCAACCCCCTGGGTGCAGGAGCCTCATGGGTGAACTCCGATGCACCGACGGCACACAGGGAAGCTACTAAGGACAAGACATCGACGTTACACAAACAAGGCAGTATGGTGATTTTCTCCTTCGAGCTTCTGTAGCTAATTATTTACTTAGCGGACGCCTCTAACCCTGTGGACGTGGAAGACTTTAACCCCACGGAACGACCATCGCAAACCTCTGATGAGATGACAAATCTGAATCCTATTCATCGTCGCATGCTGGAGGCCCGGAAGAAATCGTCGAACCAGGGGGATGTGTGCAAGAAGAGAAAGAGAACCCCGCCTGAGGACATGCTGACGCTAGAAACTGAGGGATTGTGTATTGCCGATAACCACTCAACCCCGCCTGGAGACACGCCGTTGCCGGAGCCTGAAAAATCGCGTGAGGGTGATAATCATTCGCATGTCTCTATCGACAGTGACAGTGAGAGCTGGAGCACCGCCAGTGCCAGTTCCGATTAAGAGGTCAATGCTTTCTTGTTGTGTTTGGATACCGGGAACGTTGTACTAGTGAGATTTCCTTGGCTTCCTCTGCTTTACTTTTGTTCCGTCTGTGTGATTTCTTTGGGTTTCATTCTGGGGTTAATTCAATCATGTTACTTACCATTTTCGCAAGAATAATAGTTTTCGGTTCAGACCTTCTCCCCTCTGACTCTCCGCACTGATGACTCGAGTGCGCTCCGCAAGATGAACAATCCACTCAGCCTTCACTGAAAACAGACGATGGCCGCAATGAGCTTCCGGACAACTGATCATCATGCTCCTCCCCTACGTCTTATGCTACCTTGCTACCTTCCACTGTGGTATTATCGTGAACATGCAGCCGGACCAAGAGTTGGGCGAGATTAGTAAGTATGGCGAAATGTCGTGGCACGATGGTCCTGGGTCCCACGCGATGCACGTCGAGACGGTTTCTCCACCGGAGCCCGAAGAGCACACTTGGTTATCAGTTGGTTCGTAGTTAGTATTGAAGGCGTGAGCTCGCAGAGCAACACGGCTCCGATATGCTGTCCAGTGCGGGGTCAAAGAAAGGGAGGAGGCATGGAGCGGGCAGGGTTGGCAGGATGTCGGGGAAAGTTCAGATTTTCCCCGACATCACGTGGTGTGGGGCAATCCATGGATGGATGGACCCGGCTCGTCGATTCCAATCTGTTATTCGCGGTGACGTCAACCGCACTTCGACTGAAGCTCGGTACTAGAGATTGTCGAAGAACTTTCGCAAAGATTGAAGAAGAAATCATCAACACTATTGATCTAGCCCGATATCACGACCGGCCAACAAGCCCGTTAATCAGTGCAGCATCAATGCCTTTGCAAGGAACAGTCAGATCTCGAGTATGACGTCGACCGTAACCGTATTCGCCCAGGCGCGCTAACGCGGGTCCCATGCAGGCTCACATCATCCACGGTGACATCGAAACACAACGATTCCCACCGGTGCCGTCCCTCAAGCTATCAGAGGGTATCCCCTAAACAGGCAGGGGGATGAAGGATCTGATAGCAAACACAATGGCCGGGTGGAACACCTTGGCGTTGGAGAGGCCATACAGGGCCATGGAGTGGTGTGACCTGCAAATGTCAGTATCGCGATATTTCTCCACCTGCAGCTTCTTGGACTTGTGCTGATATACAGGAGCATGCCAGCACCTTTCCGAGAAGGCTGTCAAAACATGCTGGACCAGCAATGGAGCCACAAGCTGCCCTTCCTCCAGCCGCAGTCGCCGGCACAGCTCGCATGCGAGCGCCTCGATGCCATCATCAACGAAGTGGCTCTCATGGACGACACGCCGCTTGAGGTTACCGATCTCTGCGCCGGCGGCGGCGGACCTACTCCCATATTCGAGCGACTGATCAACGCCAAACGCTTCTCACGCGGCCAATCGCCGGTCGACTTCGTCCTGGGCGACCTATACCCGCACATCAATGCCTGGAAGGAACATGCGAAGAAATCGGATCATCTCAGTTATATCGCTGAGCCTGTTGATGCTGCTGAGGCGCCGGACAAGGAGCTAGCTACGGCGGACACTTCCCGAAGGTCGTCGAGCGCTGCCGGGAACCAGGAGGCTTCAAGGTACGTGCAGTTTCGTCCTATCTGTTACGCTCCCCACCTTCAAGTGAATCTGTTCGGGTCGCTTTATGGCGGGATATTGCTACTATGCCTTGAACACTACACCTATCGCCTCCATACCACAGCTGACCATCCCCATCGCAGCAGACCCACTCCCGCCTCCCCCAAGCGCACCTTCCGGCTCTTCAACCTCTCCTTCCACCACTTCACCGACTCGCAGTGCAAACAAGTCCTCCGCAGCACCTGCTCCACCGCCTCCGGCGTCGCCATCATCGAACTACAAGACCGGCGCCGCGGCACCCTCTTACTCTTCGCCCTCAACTTCGTGCTCGTGCTGCTCCTCACGCCCTTTTGGTTCTCCCCCTTTCCGCGCGGACCCAAGACCCGGCACAACGTCCAGCAACTGCTGCTCACATACAGCGGCATCCTGCCCTTCATCCTGTGGTGGGACGGTCTCGCGAGCTGCATGCGCACCCGTGAATTCGACGAGGTCATGCAGCTCGCGCAGCAAGCGCTGCAGAGCCCCACGGCGCCGGCCGTCGAAGCGATCACGGTCGCGGGCACAGACGGTGCACGGCGCTGCCAGCTCACCAGCGAGTGGGAGTTCCGCGCATACAGGCAGATGCACACGTTCCCGTTCGGCTATCTCAACATGATCGTCGGCGTGCGGGTGCCGCCACCTTACTGACATGAATGCATTGCCGGTAAGGAAGACTTTGGGTAATCCTCTTGACAGCCTAGGAAAATTTAGCAATAGCTGGATAGGCTACCTCTGTCTTTACAAAGCCATGTTGCATCTACTATACTACGTGTCGTCTAATAAGAAAGAGGTGAGACCGTAGGCTTGTACTAGCTATGTAGGTGCGCGTCACAGACACGAATCAAGCCAGGGCGAGTGCGATGGTGTGAACGAACATGCCGGATCCAGGCCGCGGCGTCGAGGAGTTGACGCGACGGCGGGGGTTGAAGAAGCGTAAAACAAATACCGCGGGAAGGTCCGCTAGTCGAGTGAGCACTTGTTGTATCACTGCCTATTAAGGGGCTTCACGGTGACTTAAAACATGGCTGAGGTTGGTCAGTGATCACCACACTCTTTGTCCGTTAAAATGTGGCAGTGTTGACTGCCATGTAGATACAAGTAGGGACTCGGCAAAGGAAATGCCAATCCTGCTGAGATCGTGCTAAACTTATCTTCCAAGTTTAGAGTATCCGGGAAAGTTAGCTGTCTTGGCGGCAATCTACGCGATTCTTCTGCTCTTGCACGATAGAGTAGGCTGTCCTTGGGCCAACGCGGGCGGAACGGGCCGCACATGACCGTGACCTAGTGGCTATACAACCTAACGGCAAAACGAGTCCATCTTGCATCTTCCCAAGCCGTACTACGCATCGCACATCGTTAACATGTCATCAGTCATTCTACTACCACTAGGTCAAACCCCACCCCTTTTATCATCCCTCTATCGCTCGAATGCTACCTCACACCCCCATCCCACCCAACCTGGACCACGCACCTCACTCCCACTCCGCCCACTCCGCATCCACCTCCCTGAGATCCTTCCTCGCGCGCTCAAACGTCGCGCTCCCACGCTCCGACCCGGCCATCCAAGCAATAAGCTCTTTCCGCTCGCGGCCCAGCCGACCCTCCATGCGCTTCCGGTCCCCAGCTTTACGCTTCAAGTAGCCGAAATCGTCGTCTTGGACGACGCGGTCCCAGACGCGGCGCATGCGGGGGCTGTACAGACAGCAGCTGGTGCCGAGGTCGTCTTCGCCGGGCACGAGCTGGATGGCGCGGTGGAAGAGCTTGGCGATGGAGGAGGGGGGTTTGCTGGTGATGGCGGGCCAGATGAGCTCTTCGTAGCATTCTTCGCAGACGGTGAAGTCGGGGAGGCTGGGGATATAGTGCCACGGCTTTCGGGTGATGGCTTTGTCTTTGCAGCACTCGCCCTTGTATGCGTACTCGCGTGCTAGCTGGATGAATTGCGCGATGTCTGGTCGTTGGCTGCGGTTCCTACTTTCCTGGTCTAATTCAACGAGGAGATCAAGGTATTTTGGAAACCGTCGGCTAGTCGTTCGCAGACTACAGAGGCGCTTTTCAGCAGCGCCGTTAAACTGAATGCTGTTCGGTAGTCTAGTGAAATACCCTCTCACGCTGGGAAAGAGGGCCTCAACCATTTTCATGTCGCACGAGCAGACTGCAAAGTTCGCTACATGTATGTCATCTCGTTGATCGGGTATTCCGTACCATTCAGAGCGCTCAACACTGATCTGCAAGTTCTTGGGGCAAGGACGTTCGTTGTCCGCGATGGTGGCGAGCGTATATATTAGATCAGGAGATGAACGCTGTTGCCGGACTGTTAATAGCCAGGCCAGGCGCATCCACGGGCTGCTGAAGTCACAGAAACGCTCAACTGGGCGTTCATATCGACGCGTCTGCTTGAAGTAGACCGCAAAGGACGTGTCGGCGAATACTCCCTCGTAGCAGTTTGGACAGATGTCGAAGTTAGGACAGCTCTCCATCGTGTACCAGTCATTGTATTTCGCCGAAGGCTTGGTTCTCGGGCAGGACGGCAGGGGTCTATCAAGACTGCGAGGTGCTGCTGCCGTCTTTCGCTCAGTGCGTCGGCCATCTTGGCTCGATTGTGATCGCGTGCTATTTGATCTAGTCCTCCCCAACCGCGGTAGGTCTTCAGAGGCTGGAGAATGACGACTGCTAAGCGGAGGACGGAATGACTGTCCACGTGGCGAGCTAGAAATTGGTGAAGCAGCGGCAGGGCTAGAGTGATTATATTGATAATACTCTTCGGGTGGCATAAACACGTCAGCATAATTGTCATCTACCGGATAGGGAAGCGAGTTGTCAGCTTTGGGGGGTCTTGCAGGTGACGGGCTCTGTACGTCAATCCTAGGAGCGGGAACTGGCATGCTCTCGTGCCTACCGTATCTAGAGGGAGGTCTCGACCGCTCCCTTGTGATCGGAGGATAAGTAGCATGCCGGTCGGCTTCCGTGATTGGCACTCGCCCAGAGGATAAGGGATGGAGAGTGGAAGAGAAGGGTAGAGGCGAGGCGGGTCGTGCCCCTGCTCTGGAGGGTGGCCTAGAAGATACTGGCGACACCGGACGCCGAGTTGGAAGCTCGCCATGGTGAAGTGGCGAGCTAGGACGGCTCGGTGGCCGAGATGCATAGCCAGTATTGAGTGTGCTAGGCCGGGGTCTCTGCCGCCCGGTGCCATTGAGGGAAGAATTCGACGACTTCGGAGATTCAGACCCAGGGGTGGGGTTGTTGGACGAACTGGATGAACCAGTAGGATATCCGCCGCGGCTACTCGAGTACCCCGACGGCTGCTCTATCTTCCTTTGTTCTGATCTAGTCTGGCTGCCCAGGAGATTCGTCCGGAGGTCCTCTTTCTGGAGCTCACTCTTCACGAAACTATATCGGGCCGGCTTTCGCTCGGTGCGGAGATGCGTGGCGTCGTCAGAGTCGGCATCCGAATCGTCAAAGACGTCGGTTTTGGGCGTCCTGGGAGATTGTGCAAACGAGTCGTATCGACTGTGGGCCGGGGTTGACGACTTCGAGGGTCTTGAATTCTGATCTCCGTCCCGAGTGGGCACCGACCTCGGAACGCTCGTCGTGGAAGGAGTCACAGGTTCTGGCGAGAGGAAGTAATCGCCTGGCGGACCAACGGACTCTTTCTGGGACTTGGTGAAGGCGTACGGCGTAGATGTCCGTTTCGTAAATAGAGGCGGGTCGTCGACATCGGTCTCTAGGTGTGCCATGTTCCCTCGCTCAGCAAAACTCTTGCGTCTGCTCCCGCTCGGCTTGCTCGACGTCGAGTTAGTGCCATCATCTGCTCCCGGGTCTGAAACAAGCACGTAGCGCCGCTCGTCGTTGTCTGCCTCGGGCTGCGGGATCTCCTCGATGATGGGGTATTGATCGACGCTGCCCCGCGATATCCCTTCACCGCCAGACGTCTCCTCCGGGGCCGCGGGCGACGACGGATGTTCTCTGGCCAGCGACGCTCTTTCGTCTTCTACGCTGGGCGAGGGCGGCCATGTATATCTGCTGCGGGCGGGCGCGGCCGCGGATCGCCTGGGGAGCGGCGGAGACGGTCTTTCGGCGCGGGCGGCGTAGCGGGGTTCGTAGGAAGAGCACGGATAGGAATCCTTGTGATTCACTCTGCTGCTCATGGCTGTTAGCTTGTCACTGGGCACAGAGAGGGGACTCGGCGTGCCTGGAGTAGGAGTCGTAGCGCGGCCGCTGGTATTGTCGGTTGTCGTGGTCGTAGTAAGCCATGCAGAGGTGACCGAGGTCAGGCGAGCAACAGAACGGGCGGGGCGTGGTGTGCGTGCAGCGGGGACAAGAGGCCAGGTGAGGGTCGAGGGCGTGTGCATAGGAAGGAAAAGAGCGTGAAAAGGAGGAGGCCTGCGCTCACATTGTGCATCAAGTAAGAAATGGGCGAGGAATGGTGAAGCCCCGGTCCGGCGCCCACTAACTGACGCATCTGCATCGCACAGCCGCTCAGGCCTCGCGACTCCCCCACCACAGCAGCCTACACCTCATCCCATCCAGGCAAGCCGGCCTGCCCCGACCAGGCCGAGCGAACGCCACCCGCGCCGTTCATTTGCGCGTCGCCGTCCGGTTCCTGCGCGTCCCACCGCCAGTTCGTGGCCTGTCGACCATTATGTCAGCGGGGTCCTCGCCTAGCCGGCCCTGCATCTGGAATCTTCAGCATCTCCAGACACAACACCAAACAGACTACCATTCCTTGCTGTATCGGACGGCACCGAGTAGCGAGTAACCATCTGTTGTGCTGCTTGCTTCTATATCGGCTTCTCATATCGATCTTCGAGCCTGTTGTGTGTATTCTGCGCTTTTCCGTCCCCGTCTTCCCCTCCGCATCGCTCGACGTGCATCTTCAGCATGCCGTACTTCCGCCCCAGCAGCACGTTGCCGTGAAACCGGCTCAGCGCAACCTCTGTGCTTCCGTCCAAGGCCGAGATGCCCAACATGTCTCTGATCGCTGAGGCTCTTGTGCGACCGTGCAGCCCCTCGTAGCGGGCCACGACATACAACGGGCAAACACCACGCACACAGTCGGCTAATCCCCACATCCGGCGGGGTTGGACATCTCCGCATTGAAGATGCATCCTCTTCAATGCAGTATGTGAGTACTCACGATATCGGCAGCCTCCGAAAGAGCGGTGGAAGCCCCAATCATGAAGCGCACAGCCACCACAGCACTACTAGCCTCACCCAACTCCGCCCTACGAAGAGCCGCATCCCGAACCATCATGGACATCTCACGCCTTGAGCGCGAGGTTTACTCTTAATCTGCGCCTACCAAACTCTGCCTTGCCAACTTACACAATCTACACCACTAGCAGACACGGACGGAAACGGATTAGTAAAACAAACTAAGGTCAAGCTGAAGTTCAATCCAACCCCGCGCAATTCTCGTTAAATTCAAAGTGTCGTTCCTTTGCGCGCCTACTATTCTGATAGCCTCATTTCTGGAACAACGGATATACGGCAACGGGGTGGCAACTTACGTCAGCAACTTTTACGGCCATACCTCTTTTCCAAGTCCGACTTCGTGGCCATCATCAGATTCCTCAGCAATCCGCCTAAGACATTTGTCTAGGTGACTCACTCGTCCATCTTCGTCTTACACATGTTCATTATTCACTTTGAGTAGTGCCCAATACGCGCGTCACCATGCAAAACCGGATTTAGTTGACGCATACAACTTGCATTTACTGAGAAAGTGCAGTTGGTCGCCGTTGGGATCTTCTTCGACCGAACCCCGCAACTCGGCACGAGACGCCAGCAAGTTGTCCGTCTTCCGCCTTGGCATCTCAGCCATAACAAAATGGCTTCGACTTGACCGTCCACTTGACGTACCGTCTCGTCTCTATAGATTCCGCGCGGTGCTGGCAGTTAAGAATTCTTTCAATCGTTATTAGCCCTAAGATTTAATAATACAGAGATGCCGCAGAGTCCTTTAGGATACGTGCGTTGAGCCCCCAGCTTCCATAGACCGAAGTTGTTCACTTTTATGCTTTACTTGTATAGTGAAAGCACATGATCTTCCAGTCCAGCATTATCTAGGTACCACTCACTAACTACAGTGAAAGGCATTCGGCAAAGCCCTTGCATGGACCGAGCGTTGCACAGCGTCGTACAAGATGAAAAATTCCTACTTGACCTCGCCAGTTCGCAAATAGGCCACCCTTTTCAACCTCACCGGCTCGTCAAACCCCTTCGTTGTATCTCAACTCAACATGTGTTCCGAGTTACGCATTCAATTTGCCTTGGAATCTCGCGAGCATGAAGAGAAGGAACGCCTACACGAATTGAAACGCGATGAGATGATGAAGAAAGTGAGAGCCGTGGAGAGTACGGAACAAGTCCCCATCGCCTATGCTGTCGACATAATCATGCATGGAGGAATTCGAGACCCTATCATGTATGCGCTATACTGTGAAACGCTCTTGGTGCTCTCTGTCTTCTCAAAAAAAGGAGTTTCAACGAAGGAGGCACGACGTCTGTATCAGCGTATGCTTCTAAGGGACGCGTCCGACGACCTCCAGATTGTCAAGGTGGGAAACAGATACAAGTGCAGCAAGGGGCGCATTGACGCTTTAGACTTTTCCTTGTTTTTTCCGTATTACAGCTGGCGGTGGTGAAGATGAAGTACTGGGCGGACGACAATGAACGTCAAGATGAATAGCAGGATTTAAATTAAACGGAGTGGGTTTCACATGGAAGAATGCTCCTCCCTAACTACACTACTACCTCTCTCTATATAGGCCGTCCAGGTCCTGCTACTAGATCGTGTTTCAAGCAAGTTTTTCCTACCTTTATCTTCCCCGTTTACGTAACTATGCTAGTAGTGTGTCTCGTCAGTAATCTTTACTAGAACACCTCGAAATCTCGGTATGGATCTGCGGTCTACTAGACTAAGTCTCAGCTAAGTCTGAACAATAATATGCTAGTCAACTGATCCTCACCGCCATGAATGACATTCGTCTAGTCTCACTGCTATACAACGCTAGGCAGCAACGACGTAGTATTACATCTTCAACGATTTAGACATTACTCTCTGCAATGTCAATTTGTTTCCATCCTCGTTAGATACTCAACTACGTGCCACGCCTTCAAAGATAGTATAGCTTTACAATCATGTTCATACTACTAATTCCAACCCAAATCAACTAAACGAATCCAATTCAGCATGGTTGAACTCTGGGAAAGTACTAACTACTAAGTAAAGGCTCAAATCTCTCTCTACACCAGAATTAATCCGAAACCCTGTTCTCCTATGCTACAGCAAGCTTTCTCCCAAGTCTCTACCTAGCTAGATACTTACCCATCCAAGGTGCGATTCAAGCCCAACATATATGTGTTTATCTACTATCAACACGTCACGAGTTCTGGAGCTGTGGTTGTGGTTCTAGTCAAGTCATGTTAAACCGGCGAGGTTAAGATGCTTCCCCCCTCTTTTGCTCTCTCGCCCTCTCTCTCTCTCTCTCTCTCTCTCCCAGGCGGTGTAACAACTACATACTTAGAAAAGGCCCGGGTTGACGCTAGTCTCCTGTAACACTGTTGTCGATCAGCACGAGGAGCAGATATTATACCTTGCGAGAGAACGGTTGGTTCGGTGGATAAGGGATGCGCTTGGTCGTGTCTGGAATCTGTGGATTGGGGTTTCGAAATCGTGCGTAGATAGAGCGGCGCGAAGAGGGAGTGTTGGTTTATGTGTTAAAAGCTGAGGTCCTGCGTAGGATAGCAGGATCTGAAGGCCACTATATGTACTCGATTAAAGTTCCGTCCATTAGCTGTCTTGGGGTTTTCGGAACATGATCTACTCGTGGAGAAGGTGGACAATCATGTTTGCCTTTTCAAGCCCACCGAAGTTCATAGAAATACGTGTTCCTATTGTAGCAAGTAACTTCTTTCGATTATGCAAGACCAAAAAAGTAAAGAGAGCGACGTACTGTGGTAAAACCATACGATTGCAAACCTTGGAATAGTAGTAACCACGTGTTCAGTGCGTTGACGTCTCCATGACATGCACGTCCCAGAACAATAGACGCAAAAACCAGACGCTCGCAACGAATCACTAGTAGCTCCTTCTACCAAGGACATCTTCCGCGCTAACTCTAGATTTTAAGATCGGTAGGCACCTGATAAAAACGTGCCAGGTTCTCGTCCCACAGAAAAACATCAAAGATCTAGCGTCCTGATATCTTGAAAACCATGGAACGCGCAAAGCGGGGTTCTTCCGTACCGATCAATCATGCAAAAAAGGTTTTTCGCGAGCTCAGAGCGGAGCCGCATTTAGTCCGATCCCGTGCATCGGAGGAAGCTGGAGCCCGGCTTGCAAATGCCAAAGCGACGTTCGCGAGAATCGCCACCCCACCCCGTTGAAAATAAAATAGCGCACCCGCCACCCACCCGCGATTGCCCGCTAGCCTAGAACGGAAGGCCGGAACGTACTACATAGTACATACAAGGTCAGCCCAGAAGTAAATACATAAGTGTGTATGTAAGACAGCCGGCAGCCACCATGTCAGCTCAGCGCAGCTCAGCTTAGTCTCACAGTTTGTTTTTTGTTTTGCCTCGCTGCTCGATACGTAGATATTTAAGTAAGAAAATGGGCGTGGTCCGTCCATGAGCTCATCTCATGTGACTCGGTGCCCACTGGGCACCTGCACCGCATCGGATGACACCCGCCCGCCCAGCGACCGAGCTGGTGTTGCACCAGAACCGGGCTTGAAACAAACCGACGGCTTGCTTTGGTTGATGAACCCCACATGTCCTGGGCGGCATCACCCTGGCGAAATTCGTTGCTGGTGCGTGCACCGGCTATGCATTTAGGGCTTTGTAAAACTTAAGGTACTAAGTTTACTTACTGCTAGAATCGTGTATGTTGTCAAGAGAATTGCCTGGAATCGGCAATGGATTATGTCAGGGGGTGGCGGGTAAACCCGCGGTTGGTCCCGCTGACTCTTCCTGCACGCCCATGGTGCGCTGCGCTCGAATATTGTGGTTGCGAATGTTCCTTGATTATTATTGAAAAGCTTCTTTTTTTCTTTCTTGCTGTCAGTAATGATGGTTAGTCGAAGCATTTCCAAGGTTGCTCCGAGGGCACGAGTCTGTGGAGACAAATAGTGGATCACTCCTTTATCGCCGGTGTTTTACACCAGCGGATCCGTGGATCACCAGTGCGTACTCCGTACGTACCCACCCGTTTCCTCCAGCACCGCCGGGCACCGCCATAGGTAATCAAGGCGCGTCCGCTGGTGACTGCACGCTCGTTGTAGAGCGGCTCAGTGACGCGAGCTCAATGTTAGTTGTTCGCCTCTGTGCAACCTGTGGGGTCTACCTTATCACAGCCCGAAACAGCGCGGGGCGATCGGGCGGTCAAAAATGGATCACATCGCATCGTCATGCGCAACCCGCGGGCAACGGTGCGGCCGGCTAACCCACGCGGGGTCCGATCGGCGGCAATAGCATCCCTGCTTCGGGAGAAGGGCAAACCACAAAAGGCGGCTGGAGCGTGTTCCAAATTAGATACGGGCGCGAGACGAAACGGTTTTACCGCACTATGTAGATGAAAACACACACAGCTTCCCCGGAGCACACCCACAGCGCATCCCCGCGTCGCGCATATTGGCGTTGTGCAGCCGGGACACAGCGTCCACAGGCGGTGTAACGGTCGGATATATGAGCAACCGTGACTGGATTATATGGGGTTGATGGGGTGGGACTGTGACTCTCTCCAGTAGTTACCGGATTTCTGGGAACGCAGTCAGGCTAAATAAGACACTGCCAATCGACACTTGAGTAATATCGCATTCGCCGTTGTTAGATAAAGCCTCGTGTTGGCCGGTTGGGGATATATGTACGAGCGAGGGTGGCACAGGGCGTCCGCGGGAGGCCGCCGCGGTGCCTCGATGGAGCAATAAGGTTACCACGGACATGTTGGACTCTCCGGAAACACGCCGATGATGGAGGCGTACGTACGGAGTAATCAACGATCATTGCTCCTGCGTCTCTCTTGGACTCGCAAAATTGTTCGAGGCTTAGAGCATGCCTTCGTTGAGCGACTCTTTCGAGCCGTCAAATGATCTCCACCCTGACAAAATTTCCCCGGCCCATGCATATATTTAAGCGCTTCATGCAAGGACACGTGCTGCGTGGATTTGAGGGACATAGCTGTATAAGTCTCTCTTCAGCCTTGCCTTGGCGCTCGCCGGGCTCGCCGTGTTACCGTGCTTGCCGGTCAACAAGGCGGCCCCGACGTTAGAAAAGGCAAGTCGGCAAGCGGGGAGGATCAATAAGGACCTCATCTCATCACTCATCACCACAACTCGGCGCTAGACTATTCGGGCGGGATCGCCAAGACAAGGCCTGTGAAACTGCGGCGATGGAGCGACTGGGAACGGCGGGGTGCTGGCGGTTGAACTCGGCCATGAACCCACAGTACCTTTGTACAATTATAGTGTCGTGCCAACGTACGCAATCGATCGTGGTGCAACACTAGATGATTGTACGGAGACGTCTCCAACTTTTGGGGGAGCGAGCTCCTCTTTTTGTACCAGCTCGCTTGCCATGACGCGCAGGGACGCCACCGTCCTGTCATAATACGTTTCCGATGCGCAGCTAGGTAGGTCTACTCTCTCGCCTCTACAAGCCCTACACAACAAAACCTAGTATGCTAGATACAGTAGGGCTTTGTAAAGACAGGAGTAAAGAACCTTCCTATTGCTAAAAACTCCTAGGCTGTCAAGAGGATCGCCTAAAGTCTTCTATATAGACTATCGGCAATGAACTCTGCTAGGAGGTGACGCCTTGGAGCCGCGGCCGCTCGCTGGCGGCTGGTCTCGTCAGCCATCCACATCGTTTCACGTGGCGGCGGTTCTGGATGGGTGGAACCCCAAATGATGGCGTGCGGAGGTTCTAGCGGCGGCCGGGCGACGGGCGTGCTCGATGGCGTCCTGGACAAATGCTAGGGGTAGGTTTGCGGTCGGTCGGCCTGGGCTATGGCGGGTCGTGGCCGAAAAGGGGAACCGACACATGCGTCTCCTATCACACACACACACAACCTCTGCAACGGCATCGGCACCCCATAGATAGATTGTGTGTCGCACGACGACGCAGCAACCAGGAGGGCTGGGCTCCGGCGCTCGAGGCGGTCGCTGGCGGTCGCGGTCTGACCCGAGCGGAGAGTCCAGGGGCCGGGTACTTGCGCGGCGCATGCGGGCCCTGTGCCCAAGAGCGCCCCGGCTGCAGGCGCATGCGCCGACAAATCACCGGCTCTTGTCAGATTGCGAGTTGGCAGGGTGCCGGGTGGAGTCTGGCCAGGGTGGAGGCGGCAGGGTGGGGAGGGGGAGAGGATGCGGCGGCAGGGGGCTGCAGCAGGAGGGTCGGGGTGCGGGTGCCTCTGGCTTCTGTGCTTCTGCCGGCGCGGGAGCGGAGAGCGGTTTGCGTCACCGCACGGACAGCTGCCCAGCCGTGCTAAGCAGGCGGGAGAAGGCTTGCGCGAATCTGTGGAGCGCCGGAGAGGCTGTGGGGCCTGGGCGGGCTGCAGCCCTTGCGAGTTGGCGGTGCGCTGCTGCAGATCTGGTCCAGCGTGGAGCGTGGACGGTGGGACACGTCCACGGATGATTCCCACTGCCCCCAAGACGCTGCTCAAGCTGCTCAAGCTCCTCCTCCAACCCGCTCCTCGTGCGTGAGGGCGCTCCAGCTGCTGCAGCCAGCCAGCCAGGCCGACGCACGACGCACGACGCACTCCTCACTGCATACACACCGTCTGCAGCGCCTGCGCCTGCGCCTGCACGCCCTGCAATGTGCCGTCGGCCTGCCTGCCTGCCTGCCTGCCTGCGCGCGACACCGGCCGACATCCGTCCAGCGCTGCAAGCCGTGGCATTCGAGGTGCGTCCCCACAGTTGGTTTGCATCAGCATTGTTGTTTGCCCCTTTCGCGCATAAGAGTTCCCAGCCCCCCAAAAGGAATTCGTGCTCGTGGGCTCGTCTGGGGGCGCAAGGAGGCTGGCGGGCGGGAAGCTGAGCCATCTGCCATCTGCCCTACAGGGCGTCTCTCTGCATCTCAGTGGCCAGGCGTCGCAGCTAGCAGCGAAGTCGCGCAACAGGCCAGCCAGTATCCGTGGGCGTACAATTAATCGACAGCCAGGTGGCAGCAGCAGTAGAGCCGGGGAGCTGCACTGCTTTAATCAAACTCGACCGATCCTGGCGCGCGTCTGGGGAGGCCCGGGCGAGATTGATGAGGAAGAGGGGGAACGTCTGCCGCTGATCCTAAGACAGGCATGCGTGCACCAGGACCAGGACCAAGACCCGGCACAGTGACGGAATCGGAGCAGGAGAATTTGGATAAATGCGGAATGCTCCAGGCTTGTCGCGCCGTGGAGAGACAGGTGTTCACCAGTTGTAGAGTTCGACCGCACATGTAGATATGTAGCGGCACCCCCTGTCCCTACCCTCTTACCTCCACGTGCAGGCCCTGTGTATGCATTACTCGGTATGCTAGATACAATAGGGCCTATGTAAAGATAAATGTAGACTATTTACCTATTGCTAGAAATTGCTATACTGTCCAGAGGATTGCCTCAAGTCCATGTTCGTCAGCAGTGGCGGCCCCTTTCCGCGTCGCAAATCGAGGGGGGTTGGGCGGGTCGGGATGAGGCGAGCGCTTCAGCCCTGGCAAGTGGCCGAAGCCGAAGCGATGGGGCCGGCTGGCCGTGCAAACGTGTTTCTTCGCGCCGGTGACAGGCCAGCGCGCCAGATGCAAATGCTTTGCTTCAACGTGCAGAGACGCGGTGAGGCTGAGGCTGGTTGCCAGCACACAGCCCCTGGCACAGTTCGATCCTGATGCGCATCGAGGTCCTGTAAGCCTGCCCTCTTACTTCTATAAGCCCCTGCTCCGTACATACAATACCGACTGTGCCAGATACAATAGGGCTTCGTGCAGATGAACGCAGACTGTCGACTAGCTGCTCAAATCTCCTACGCGGTCAAGAGGTTCCACGCCGGCGTTCGACCTGGGCAACACAACGCCCACCGCGGCCGTGGGCCCATGGAGCCTGAGCCTGGCGGCGCCCCGGACGCAGCGCTGGCAGGTGGCAGGCAAGGGAAGCGCACGCGTCCGCGAATTGCAGCCGTGGGAGCCGCTAGGAGGGCGCTGTTGTGCCCCGGGGTCCAGGCGCGCCAAGCCGTGGGAGCGCCGTGGTGGCGTGCGGTAAGTTCGCTAGGTTGGGGATCTGACCGTCGCTTTTTTGGCACACGGAAAACGCCAAAAGCGACTGGCCCAAGGACGACGACTGGCCCGAGGACGACGACCCCTGCAAGCCGCCAAGCTTTGGGTTAGGGTTCGTCGCTGAGGCAGAGCAGCGAGCGTTGGAATCGCCCCGTCGCAGCTTTCCCTTCCCTCTCCTCTCTTCTCCGCGCCCTCACTGCCCGCTCGCTGCCACACCGCGCTGCACCAGCATCCGTCGCGTCTTGTCCCACCATTTCTGTCGCCCCTCGACGACACTTCTCCATCTTCGCCATCGACCGCACCTCTGTTGCCGTCTATCGTGCTCGGTGTGGACGGCGTGTTGCTGTCGTTTACTCGCGGCCAGCCTCACGGGCCCGCGCCTCGACTCGTCTGGTATGTTGACCGCACGCTCAGTACCATCTTTTGCCCCATCTGCGGCCGTAGCAATGCTGTATGGCATGTACTGACTACCGCAGGCGCCATCACCACTTGTGGGGAGCGTGTTGTCCCGTCTGCCTTCCTTGCCTTGCCCCTACCACTCCACCCTCGTCCACACGTCTGCGCGTCCACACGTCAGCAGCAGATCTACCTAGCCACCTGTTGACTGTATCCCTGGCCCTTCGCACGCTGGCACACATACACCCATGGCCTCTCACCAACAACCGTCGCCCACCGCGGGGCTGCCACCTCACCATGGCGGCCCTCCGCATCTGGGCCACCCTCAGGCGAATGGTCATCTTGCGCATCCAAATGTACCGAAACCCTACCTGGTTTCACTCACCGAAACGATCTGGAACCAGCTGGGTAAGTCTCTCCGCGCGACTGCTTCGCCTTTTCACTACATCGCTAACGCGTCGCAGGCTCGCTGTCAGAGCAGATGCAGGATCTAGACGGTGCCGTGCAGTGCTACGAGCAAGCACTCAAGCACAACAACTACTCTGTTCCGGCCATGCAGGGCATCGCCTGTATCCTACGCGCAAAGGACCAGTTTCCGCACGCCGTAGAGTATTTGCGCGTCATCTTGAAGGTTGATCCTGCCAACGGCGAAGTCTGGGGTAGCCTCGGTAAGTTGCCATCGTATGCCGTTACCGGTTCAGGGCTAACACGCGCCTAGGTCATTGTTATCTGATGATGGATGACCTGCAACAGGCTTACTCTGCCTACCAGCAAGCACTCTATCATCTATCCGATCCAAAGGTAAGAACAACGGATCTGTGGTCTCTCTACTTAGTAGCTGACTACTCCATTCTAGGAGCCGAAGCTGTGGTATGGTATTGGAATACTCTACGATCGCTACGGATCTCTCGAGCATGCCGAGGAGGCATTCTCTCAGGTCATGCGGATGGAGCCAACCTTTGAAAAAGCCAACGAGATCTATTTTCGCCTGGGCATAATTTACAAGCAACAGCAGAAGTTCAACCAAAGCTTGGATGTAAGTGCATGCGTACAAGCCGATACATGTACTGGTTTCTAACCTTCTCAGTGTTTCAAGTACATTGTGACAAATCCTCCTCGGCCGCTCACCGAGGAGGACATCTGGTTTCAGATCGGCCACGTCTATGAGCAACAGAAAGAGGTATGATGATATGATCTACTATCGCGACTGAACAAGGTTTGCTGATCGTCGTGTACAGTTTGATGCAGCGAAGGGTGCTTATCGCCGGGTCTTGGAACGTGATCCGACCCACGCCAAAGTGCTTCAACAGCTCGGGTGGTTGCACCACCAGCAGAGTACCAATTACGCTAGCCAGGAACAGGCTATCGAGTACCTTGAGAAATCAGTGGCTTCTGGTAGGTGTTGTGCTCTCAACGCAGATCATGTGCATCACTGATTGCTTCTCTAGACCAAACGGATGCACAAAGTTGGTATCTCCTGGGGCGCTGTTACATGTCACAGCAGAAGTACCCCAAGGCCTACGAAGCATACCAACAGGCAGTGTACCGCGACGGCAGAAACCCGACGTTCTGGTGTTCCATTGGTGTGCTCTATTACCAGATCAACCAGTACCGCGATGCGCTTGATGCGTACTCCCGTGCCATTCGACTTAACCCCAACATCTCTGAGGTCTGGTATGACCTTGGCACACTGGTATGTAACTGACGTTCCTCAAGTCCCGTTTTGTCTAGCTAACCACTATTTAGTACGAGTCCTGTAACAATCAGACCGCAGATGCGCTCGATGCATACCAGCGCGCCGCTGACCTGGATCCGTCCAATGTCCATATCAAAGCCCGCCTGCAGCTTTTGCAGAACGGTCAAGGTGCAGCTGGCGTTCCCAATCAGGGCAGTGCCCCGATTCCTCAAGACGTTCATCCTCAAGCGTATCAGCCCGCTTCTATCCATGGGCCTGCTCCCCCTCAATGGGGTGTCCAGCAAACTCAGCAACCTCCTCAAGGGCCCGCTCCGCCAGCATTAGGAGCTGCAGGATGGGACCGACCCTTGGCGCAAATTCGCGATCCAGGACCACCCCCGCAGCAGTTGAACCCTTATGATCAGCGGGAGGGCATCCGTCCACCCACTCAGCACGCTCTTCAAAGAGCTATGAGTCCAAGACAAGAACCGATGAGGCCATACCAGGAGCCGCCGCGTCCTTCCACTAACGGACCTGGCCCTTCTGGGCCTACCGGTCCACCGGGGCCGCCAGGACCTGCACCTGGACCGATGCGACGCGGATTATCACCGTCTCCGAAGACTCACCATGTCGCCCCGAGTCCTTATCACCCTGTATCACACCAGCTTACCCCACAAGGCCCTCCGGCACAGCTTCCTCACCAACAACAGCCACCCTCCCAACAACAACAACAACAACAACCGCCGAATCGCATCTCAAACCCAAACTATGGTCCTCATCCTGGCGTTGTTCCCCCTCCACCCCCACCTCCACCTACGGGTCTGATTGGGCCATCTAATCAAGGTCCAAGCCAACCTTCCCTGCCGCCCTACGGACGGATGGGCAGCCCTGCTCCAGAGGTCCGACCCATCGTAGAGAACCGAGCAGGATCACCCCGCAACGGATATCAGGGACCATACCAGCATCACCCTGACCCCTCTGGCGGTGGTATCTCCAGCGGTGCACCACCCCCAGCTTCGGCTCTTGCAGCTGCCGAAGCTGCTGCGCGCGAGCGTGAAGATCGCCCACCCACTGCACCACCGAAGCGTCTTCGGGACTGGGAGGATGGCGATCATCATTCCAAGCCTTCCACCAATGACGAAAAGCGTCAAAAGCTAGACGAGCCACATGTTCGCCGCCCCTCCCCCCCACATCGAATCTCGTCTCCTCAGGTGCCTCGCCATAGCCCGCAAGATGCACCCGACCCTCGACGCTTTAATGATGGCTATCATCCTTCCGAGGCCGCTCATCACCCACCTTCGCTGCCTCCCATGAACGCGGCCCAGCAGTTGCCCCGCATGGCGGAGACACCCAAGCAGGAACGACCCGAGCATCACGAGCCTGCTGCCCGCCACATGGAGGTGGATGAGAACTACGATGATGAAGGAGAGGAATCTAAACCCAATGTGCCCAAGCCCGAGCGTGAGAGCCCTCGCAACGCCCCAACCAATGGACTTTCCCATGCACCAACACCGGTAGACCAGAAGCCTTAGGCTGACAGTCACCAGTGTGAACCAACTTCCACGCTGCCTTCGAGATAAGAATCCGAAATCGGAGCCGAAAAGCGTAAAGATGTTAATTTCTTCATTTTCCTAGATTATCCCGGAACAGAGTTCCAACTCTGAATTTCAAACGATAATGTCATTCGGGGGAAGTTTCACCGTCACATACCTTGTACACAGTTACTTTACATATATTGTTGGACATATTTCGAGCGTGGGTGGTTAACTCGATGGCATCTTAAGAGCTATTATGAGGTGTTCGGGGGAAGATATCATGGAGAGGCGTGTTAGGTTTCTTCTGTGCGTTTGAACTGCTGTTAAGGACGCATCATATAACGTTTTTCAGATGTTTACGTGGGCGCCAGCTTTATTCATCTCATGCGTAATTTCCCTACCTGCATGTTGTCCATGTTAATAGTCACAATAAGTGTTTGATTCTCTTCGAAAAAACCGTGATACGATGTGATAAATCTTGACTTTGCTGTAAAAACGTACTCACTTGTTTGGACCAAGTTCCAAATAGTCGCCAAAACGTCCACAGGTTCTGTTTTAGTGTGGTTGCGGGGCTAGCCGCTAGTCTAACTACAATAGCCCGATTCTTCCTCACGAGATCGCCCGCGTCAATTTTCATGCAGCCTGCGTCATTGGCCTCTACAAACCCAAAGACCATGATCAAGGTTCCGCACCCCTTCCCAGTCCTCCACCGAACAAAAACTACCGTATTCTCTGCGATTCCATATTTCACACGCGCATCTCGACCCAGTCGAAACTGCTCCCTGACCCACAAGAGGCCCAGCCCAAATCAACGAACGCGCGCCTTTCCACTGGCACTACGCGCCTCCCCATCAACCACATCTCTCGAGCTCCCAACCTTACCGAACCAGCCGCCACATTCAAATCTCAGTACGAGTGCGATAGCGAAAATGTCCGATCAAGACTACACCGCCTTCCTCGACAAGGCGAACCAGGACACCGGGTCCGTAACCACACAGCAGTCGAAGAGCTACGGCACCAAGAGCGTGAACACCGAGGTGCCCAAGGTGCTGCAGAGCGTCGAGGAGTACTATGTTAGCGATGCGGATGAGCCGTTTGAGCCGGTTGCGCTGAAGTTTGGTGGGGGGGAGATCACGGCGGGTGAGTCTACAGTCTTTGCCATGGATACGCCCGACATGCTTTCCTGCCTTCATTCATGCGCCTCTACGTCTCATGTCTGTCTACTATATGGACGCTTTTGCTGATTCGCCGCGTTCACACAGAGAAACTGAAAGAGCTGCTCGGCCACGATGCCGACGTCTCGAGTGTCGCCGCGAAAGACTTCGATCCGAAGGGCCAGTATAAGAGCGTGGTCGAGGCGGTGCAGAAGGCCGGGAATGGGCAGATACAGGTGTTCAGGGTGGAGCATGGCGGGACAAGGGCGGAGTACTATGTTGTTAGTGTGGATGAGAAAGAGGGTGTGGTGGTGGGGCTGAAGGCGCTGAGCGTGGAGTCGTAGGGTTGGAGGATGACGTGACGAGGAAGTTTATGTTATGAGGCAATGCGGTGTTTGAGGGGTATGGGGGATTAGGCTTGGAGATATTCGAGGGCATGCGATGGAAGGCGCTTTTGGAGAAAGTTGAGAATGTACTAGTGTGCTAATGAACTTTTAAGGTCTACTTGATCGCTCTCAGCAACGTCATTAGATTAACCATGAATTCATCACCTACAAAGCCAAAACCACACTGCCGATAGGATGAGCAACTTCGAGCGCTACCGCCAGTTGAGTTGAGAGGAGTTCCTCCAACGCCACCTCCAGGCCGCTTACGGAGTACTAGACCTAGGTGATAGTGGTAGTTTCACACCTAAACTACCATCTAGCTTCATGCCCTCCTAGCCTATTATGCTAAATATAGGCATCTACATGCTGTCGCCGTCTCAGCTCGAGTGCTACCGGACGCACCACAGCGTGGCGGTGTGTGGCGCAAGCGGGTCCCGCTCTTTCCAATTGGCGGGGCGGGGCTAAACCGTAGATCTCGGCGTCGCCCGAGCAAATCACCGGCGTGTATCGCTTAGATAGGGAAGCGGGTATCGCCGAGCATGGGTTGATTGAAGCGTGGTCTTGTGACGGGAGTTTCATGAAGACGCAGCTAGATTCTCGGTTGATGGCCAATCGGATCATACTCTGTTCTGGTGTTACAGCTGGCTTAGTAATGGTTGCTTAGTCATTATCAATTAGTCATCATTTGAGTTAGTTTCTCCTTGTTGCACCACGACACTCGTCCCGCCGGTCCACCAACTTTCGACGCATCAACGTAGATGAGCACCAACCACAGTAACAAGCGGAGCTAGCACACAATGTTTTGTGTTAATGTGCTTTTGTGTTGGTCGTATGAGATGCGAAGTCAAGACGGATGACGGTGCCTCTCGTACTTGTAGGTAACAAACGTACGGCTTCCGGAACAAAGTATCGATCCGATGCCGATATGTGTTATTGGAACTGTCGCAATATCTTCTTTTTGATCCAGGCCGCTCACTAACTTGCGACGTCTTTTGTTTATTTATCTCCGCTTAACAGCTTGCTGTGTCTTCTCTTTGATTTCCTTTACTTATCAGGCATTTCCTTTACTCTCGGCTTTTCAGCTCTTTTCCGCTTGCATTCCCCCTATCGCGTTTCCTTCCTTTACTTCCAAATCAGTCTATGCGTTCTACAAGAGTCAGCTCTTCTCGCACTTTCCTACTCTCTCGAAGCCTCTCTCCCTGATTTTTTAGTTATCATGGCCACTCCACACACATACCAACCCGTGGCCTCCGACGACGAAAACGACGATGCTTCCAGCCACCATCCCAAGCCCGAAGCCACGAACAAATGGTATCAAAAACCATCTGTGTGTATTCCATATCCATATCCGTTGAACCTGCCGACGTAATTGACGCCACCAGGTCTTCTGGCTCTTACCCATATTCCTCCTATTCAACCTTGCCATGGGCGCAACATCCATGCCCCGAATGAACGTCATCGTCTCGCTCATATGCCGCAACGTCCTGGCCAAAGACTCACTCCCAAATTTCTCAGACAGTGCTATGCCGCTATCACGTCGACACGGCGGCATGCCTCGCAGCTCTTCATCTATGAGCATGAACAGCACCGCGTCTTCCCCCGCCATCATCATCAGGGACTACAACCTGCAATGTGCCATTCCCGCCGTCGAATCCAGCACCGCGCTGTTCAATCTCTGGGGCAACCTCCTTGCCGGCACGATCGCCGCGATCGCGACTCCGATCTGGGGAAAACTTAGCGACCGCTTCGGCCGCGTGAAGCCGCTGGCTGCTGCGTCGAGTGTGATGTTCGCGTCTGAGGTCGTTGTGGTGCTTGTGGCGAAGTACCCAGATGCCATGTCGCTTGGTTGGGTGTATCTAGCGTTTGTGCTGGAGGGCATTAGGTCAGTCCATCTTGCACCTCCTTCTCATCTTTGCATCTATGTGGTCCTTAGAGCCTCCTGACCCTAAACCGCCCTCTGGTGTACACTCTCCCCCACACCTCACTAACTTCATCTAGCGGCTCATTCATCCTCATCATGGCCCTCGCCTCCTCCTACGCTGCGTACTGCACCTCTCTCTCCACCCGCACCACCGCTCTCGGCTACTTCCATGGCAACATGTTCTTCGGCATGGCGGCCGGACCCGCCCTCGGCGGCTACCTTGGCATGAGCAGCGGTGCCAGCAACCTTCTCCTCGTTTTCTACACCGGACTCGGCATGCGTGCGTCCGCCATCCTCTTCCTCTTCCTCCTCGTCCCCGAAAGCCTATCTATATCCCCATCAACCGCTACCCTATCTCTTCGCCCCTCATCCCTCCCCTCGCTCCTCCAGCACCTCTCCCCTTTGCGCCTCCTCTCCATCCTCTCTCCCTCTTCCACCCCGCACGCTCATACGCTGCTCCCGCTCGCCTTGATCAACACCATCCTCTTCGGCGCCGTCATGGCCGCCATGAACGTCACGATGCTGTCCTCCGAGTTCCGCTTCGGCTGAGGCAACAAGGAATCCGGCGTCTTCCTGTCGACGGTGAATATCTTCCGCACGCTGGCGACGGTCGGAGTATTGCCGCTAGTTGTATACGTGGCGGGGCGGTGGGGTGGCGCGACACGGGGATATGCGCATTCGCATGCACCCGTGAAGAACAACAAAGAGGAAGAGCATTGGGATGAAGCAACTACCGGCTACGTCCCGACCCTTGACGTCGCGCTCCTACGCACCGCCATCGTCTCCGACATGCTCGGCTTCATCGGCTACGCGCTGGCCCCCACGGGCACACTCTTCACGTTATCCGGGGCCATCGCGTCGCTCGGCGCAATCGGGCTCGCGACCAGCATGACGAAGCTGCTGCCTGCAGCGCAGACGGGCGAGTTGTTGGGCGCGTTGAGGTTCCTACAGGCGCTGGCGCGCGTGGTGGCGCCCACGGTCGCCGGGCTGGTGTATAATGCGACGGCAGAGAGTGTGCCGCAGGTGGTGTTCTGGGGGATTGCGGGGTGTTTTGGGGTGGCGGGGGGGTTGACGTTTGTGGTGAGGCGGGGTGGAAAGGGTGGGGGAGGTGTTGGTGGTGGTGTTGCAGGGGAGGCATAAGTAGAGTGGGCGGCGTGCGCCGTGTATACAAGAAGTATCGCCGTAGGTATCCAAGATAAGATGCAGACGCAAAATGCGAAAAGCTGTACTCCGTACAGCTTCATGTGTCTGGAAGACTGATCACCTGCCATCGGCACATGGATGCATTGCCACTAGGGACCTATAGAAAAATTCAATGGCTAGCTTTATTCTGCTTTGTTGGAATTTTGTCTGAAATCTCGCACTATGGAAGAATCAAGCTTGATGACATAATAAAGAGAAAGAGAGGGTAAGGATTGCGCGTCCAGGAAGTGGTCGGTGCGCTAGTGGCGGATACCATTTCGGGCTAAGCTGCCGCGGCTCAGCAGCTTCCGTGGCACTTGTCAGAAGAGACTCGCGATAACGGACGGTACATACTCCATACCATCTAGCTGTTGAACGGCCCATATTGTGGTCTTGTGACAGCTTTTTGATTCACATTCCCCTGCTTGCCTGTGAGACTTTGGACTGGCGAGGAATGCAAGTGGACACAGATCGGAGCATCAGGATCAGGAAGGGAAGCGCGTCACCAGGGGCGGAGTATAGCAGAGCTAAAAGGATCTCCGTGGCTTTCCGCGCGGCCGCGAGACCGGGAATGGGGCGGATAGGATACGAGGTGGCCCCGAGTGAGTGCATCGTACAGGAAGCACGCCTGGGCAGTTTAAACAGACGTCTTCGGAGCGACGGCGATTTACTTGTTGAAACAACTGTGGGGAGACGACTGATAACGGGCGAGGCAGTGCTTGGATAGGGGCTGGTCACAATGATGATGTGTTGCACGCAACTGCAACTGTTCAGGAGACGCGGCCGAGGCTAGCTCCAGCGCGCAGGTTGCGTGGACGGTGCACGGCAGCACAGATGCAGAGGTGGTTGCTTGCCATGTGCTTGCTTGCGCGTTTTGCATGACGGCCAGCGGGGAGGAGTGGAGCTGGCTCATCTTATAGATAACAGCGTCCGTTTGAGGAGGGCTTTGCAATGCAAGGACACGAGCGGTGCGCTTGGGGAAATGGTGTCTCATGGGCGAGCGCCAGAAGGAGACGGTGGTGGCGGCGGCGGCATGGCGGTGGACGAGGCTGGCGCAACAGTGTTGCTCTGGAACGGGTCAGGGGAGGAGTCGTGAGGCGGCGCGGAAGCACACTGGTGGAGCAGGCACGGCGGCACAATGTTGCAACTCGCAACTTGCAGCGCAACCCCAGTATCTTGTCGGGTGAAGTGTGTAGGCAGATATCGCAGCGGAAGGGGAAGCCATCGCCATCGTCGGCGGGCAGCGAGCTACAGGGCGGTGTTGAAACCTGCTGGCGGCGGTGGCTCGACTCTCGACTCTCTGGTGATCTCCGCCAGTCGTGCCCATCATCACGACAAGGCCCTTGTTCGCTGTGGCCAGTGGCCACGGGTAATTTTAGCAAGCCACTGCTATCAGCCAGCAGCCAGCAGCCATCGCCGTGCGTCAGCCGCATCAGCGAAGCCGCCGCGCCGCACTGGCTGCCCGCGGCGTGATTGGCCGGCTGTTCGTCGAGAGTCGAGACGGCGCTCGTTGGGGCCCTGGCAGCAGCGGCGCCTTTTGGTGCTGTGTCATGTGTGTCGCTGTGCCCGTCGCCCGTCGCCCGTCCTGCCTGCCACCCTCACCACCGGCTCCCGTCGCGTCAAGTCACTCGTTCTCGCTCCAGCTGCACCCTCTGCACCACCTTCGCCCGCCTGCCGCTGTCCCCTCGCACTCCAGCAACTGTCGCCGCCCGAGCCCGCCTGCCGCCGAGTCTGCCGCCACCCACTCGCGTGCCCGCCAAGGTGCCGTGCCCTGTGCAGCGCGTTCCTGGCCGCCCCCCGGTCTCCCCAAGCCGGACAGGAGCGACTGCCGGCCCCCTACGAGCCCTGCCCATATCTTTTCCCTCGCACCGCCCACGCCTCCTCCTGCTCTCCGTCATCAGCAGCGATAACGTTACCCAGCAGCTTTTCGCCCACTACTGCATCTAGGCCGCCCGAGGCGAGGAATCAGTCTTCTGCCGCTGCGTCTGCGTGTGCTGTTGCCCCGTCGCCCAGCCACGACCCGCTCCGTCACGCTTGTCCCTGGAATTCTGGTCAACTTGCGTGCCACCGCCCGACATCAACACTCGTTCCACCGACGACCGCCGCCCTCGCCCTGGCTGCCTCATAACGACGCCGTCTCTTAGCCCACTGACCTTATACACTCGCTCGCCATGCTGTCGCCAGAATCGCCCCGAGGCAGTGGCCCTCCGCATATCCGCCTTAACTCAGGGACACAGGACGTCGAGCATGCTGCACCCCAGGTGCGGCCCAGCACAGCTCGACAGCACTCCGCACGCTCATTAACCGCCCCAATTCGACCCGGCACCGCCCCAGGGCCCACGAGCCCTGGCCTACGATCACCGTCGACGCCCTCACTCTACCAGAACGCTGGCATCGCCGAGTCCGCAGAGCTGCTGCTGCCCCCAACCAAGTCACGGACGCGCCGGTTCAGAGACGAGTCGCCCATGCGGTCTCCCTCTGCCATGTCTTCTCGGCGGACGAGTTGGAGTTCAGAATCTGTGGGGAGCCGCGACTCGAGAATAAGCCCGTTTGCCTCGCCCTTCGACGACTCACGAGCGCCATCAAGAGCAGGGAGTGACGACGATGTCAACACACAGACCGTGTCCGAAAAGTTCAACATCACGCCGTCGGCTGGCCTGTTGTTATTTCCCGAAGACGTTGAGAAAGACGACTGGCTCCACAACCCGGATCCGAACGAGAAGGAGGATCGGGATTGCGACATCCTCACGAAAAGAGGTGCAATGAACATCGGCGCTCTTGCGGTAATGACAATAGGGTTGCTAGTGCTGTTCATCGGCTATCCCGTACTGTATGTACACTGTCTCTGAGGGATGGTGGCCTGTTACTAACTGCTACAGTACGTTCGCGCACAAGTTCACTGTCAAGGAAAAGACGCCTTGCACGAACAACCCGCTGTGTATTCCAGGGAAGGAGAACGAGCCACTGTTGCAGAACGTCCGCAAAGGTCTTATCGATCCCGACACTCCGAAAAGCGCCATGACAAGGAAGGCGCACGATGGTTCAACACAGGTCCTGGTTTTCTCCGACGAGTTTAACGAGGACGGCCGCACATTCTACCCTGGTGACGACCCGTATTTCACGGCCGTCGATATTTGGTACGGCGCCACGCAGGATCTTGAGGTAAGTACTTGGACCCATGATGCTTTGGACATGTTCTGACGATCCCCAGTGGTACGACCCTGACGCGGTGACCACCAAAGGCGGTACCCTTAACCTCAGATTTGAAAATTACACCAACCACGGTTTACAATTTCGATCAGGTATGATTCAGTCATGGAATCAACTATGCTACAAGGGCGGCCATCTTGAAGCTAGTATCTCACTACCCGGCAAGGGTGACGTTATTGGTTTCTGGCCTGGTTTCTGGACTATGGGAAACCTAGCTCGACCGGGTTATCTCGGCTCCACCGAAGGGCTGTGGCCCTACAGTTATCACGACGAATGCGATGTCGGTATCACACCGAACCAGAGCTCGTACGATGGTCTTAGTTTTCTCCCAGGAATGAGATTACCTTCGTGCACTTGCGCGGGCGAAGAACATCCCAGCCCAGGCAAGTCTCGAAGTGCACCCGAAATAGATGCTTTAGAAGGGTCCGTTCGATTCTTGAGCCCAGGCCAGAAGGATGGTGTTGGTCAGGTATCTCAATCCTTCCAAGCGGCTCCCTTTGACATCTGGTATCAGCCCGATTATGGTAAGTACTTGCAGCTCGACTGCATCTCGCTCCAACGCTGACCCCTCAGACTTCGTTGAGCTCTACGATCACTCTATTACCGAGATGAATACGTATCGAGGTGGACCATTTCAGCAGGCTGTATCGGGCTTGACCAACCTGAACAATAACTGGTATGACGGCAAACAGTATCAAAAGTTTGCCTTCGAGTATAAGACCGGCGACGACGGTTATATCACGTGGTATGTCGGCAACGACAAGACTTGGACCATGGACGCAAAGGCTATGGGTCCGAACGGAAATATCGGAAAACGAGTGATACCTGAAGAGCCACTAGCTGTCATCGCAAATTTCGGCATGTCGAACAGTTTTGCCGCCATTGATTGGAAGGGTATTGTGGAATCGCTACCAGCTACCATGCGAATCGACTTCATCCGCATATATCAGGACGAGGACAAACAGATCTTGACCTGCGATCCTGAAGGATACCCTACCACTGAGTACATCAAAAAACATCCTGATGCATATCACAACCCAAATTTCACAAACTGGTAGGTGGTATAAACAGTCCTCCAGTCTTCTAACCGCTAACATCTGCGTAGGGAAGCAAGCGGGTATGAATGGCCAAAGAATTCATACATGAATGACTGCAAAGAATGATTTCCACATGAATCGTCCTTGAATCGATTAGAGCCATTTCCTACGCCCAATTTCACTTCACCGGATCCGACCAACGTCTCTTGTATAACGTGGCCACGACAAGCAACGTTACCCCAACCGAATACCGTAATCATAGATGTTTCTTCTAGAGTCGACTGCGTTCCCAGCCCGATTTCTTCAGCATTGTATGTTCGCCGCATCTGCATAGTGGAGAGAACCGGAGTTATTCAGCGCTTATCTGCGTTCACTTAATTGTTGTTCTTTTGGAGGCACATTCACTTTCTTCCAATGGTGTTCTGGACCGGACTTCCCTCCCAGCTTCCCATGGCTTTCGACACGCTTCTTCACCATACTGTTCGGCTATCATCCTGCGGGCGACGCCTTCTAGCCTTGGGGACCGATTTACCTGGTCATTTTGGTCAGCTTCCTTATCTATGGCGCTTTCGACAACTTGTATATCATGGCCTTTTTTCATGCTGCACGCATCGCTGTACAAACTACTTAGTGTTTCCTTCGTTGGTTGGTTGGGCTGGCTCAGACCCCGTTTTTACTAATACTTTTCTTTCCACAGGAAGCTGGAGGGATTGGGGTGTCTTAACGGACAGGGTAGCCGAACTTTCTCTTGTCCGACAAGATCGCGTTGTCCCTCTCCCTGTCTCCCTTCGGTAGAATTGCATGTGCAGATGGTGGAATATCAAGTCTCGGAACCTTGAGCGCATCGCGTCTCTCCCACTCCCGTCTCGCTCTCTTTCAATTAACATTCCTGTTTCTGGACCTTTTGTCACTCGGTTCGCCTTTGCTGCTGTTACTTGGGGGTAGATTGGTGGCGCGACTCGCAGACTGTTTCGCGCTATTGGAGTTCTGAGCTTGGATGCATGGAGGTGCGATGGTCGGGGTGCGCGGACGGGGGGACCGTTGGACTCGCTTTGGTTAGACGTTGTTTCAGTCGCTTGTGGGCGGTGATGGCGGGCTGTGGGACTGCTTTGCGTCAGAGGGCATCCTGGATCGGATTGGATTGGTGAGGGGCCTAGGTGGTAGGTAAGGGACGAGAGGGGATGAGAGCGGAGGGGATATGCGGCCAGAAACGATACATGAATATATCAAAATCAAAAAGTTCAAACAAGACCCGGGGAGTAACCAATCTTGGACACGCGTCAAGGGCATTTTTTCACATGCTGCTTGCTTTGCTGCTAGTCCAGCCATCCAATTACAGCCACATACTCACTTTGAACGGTACGCCCAACCGGACCGTGGCACTAAGCTAGCTAGCTATCACCGGATCCCCTTTCTCAGATCAGATCTTGGAACGGCCCGTCGCTACCAGGCCGAATGTGAGATCTGCGTTAGCTGGGTGATCGACGCAGGTGGCGCAACTTGCCTGATGGAGTAATTTTGTATGTAATGTGCCGAGAGATTAGATCGAGATGAGAGGGTCGGGGGGTGGTCCACGGTACGGTTCCGATACCTAGTGGGTCGGTGGGGTGGGTCTTGGGGGGCTTTGTTCTGTTGGGGTTTGGATGCGGGGCGGGGGACGTGGGGTGATAAGTGGGTTTTGGAGGGTAAAAAAAGGGGGGCATGTGGGAAACGGGAGAGTGAGAGGGGAAAGTTTGAGTTAGATAAGGAGGAGGGAGTGGGTGGGTGAATGAATTAATGTTCTAGAAACCCACAAATAGAGGCATGCCTCACCATACCTGATTACACCACAAATCGTAGTTCACAAAACAGTTACCACGAAATCTGCTGTTTTGTGGTTGGAAACGGGTTGCATTACCATCATCAATCAGCGGGACCGCCTCCACGGTTTACGAGGGGAGATATATATAAGGGGGTGGAGTGAGGGGAATTTCCAGATGAGGATTCACCACGGCTAGAGAGGAGGCGGATGAGGGTACTAGCTGGGGAATATACCTGGGCTGGGTAGCGTTTTGTTTGCAGTCACTCGCGCGCTAACCCGTACCATAGAGAGATGGCGCTCTGAGAGCGGCTTTGGAATGGAATGAGATGTAGAAGGATTGTTCCGGTAGTATACACTAGAAAAGAACTCCTTACGCGTTCGGTGGACAGGGTTGCACTCTCTTTACCTATCGCCCTGCTCTTTACCTATCGCCCCGGGCCGAGTTCGTAAGCTCCGCTGTGCTGCTGCTGATGCCCGTATGGCTGGCCCGGTAGCTCTTGCCGCTGTTGTTCCCGCCACTGGTTCTGCCCGCCGTCAACCTCGTGCGTGTGCTCGCCCTGATAGCCTAAGCTACGTGCCCACTGGTCCAGCCTATTTGCCTCGTACTGCGGTGGGCCTGGGTAGCGGTTCGGAGGCGCATACTGCTGGCCGTCTAGCTCCGTGCCTCGGGTTGGGCCAGTGTTGGGGTACTGATTTAGAGGCGGTTGTGGCTCAGTCGGGAGTTCCGTGCCGCGTGTTGAGACCGTTTTTGTGATTTGGCCGTCCGTGGAGGCTTCGTGTCGGAGAGGCGGGACGGAGCCGGGGACTTCATGGGGAACGGGGGTCTTGGGCGTGTGAGATCGAGGTTGAGATGGAGATGGAGATTGAGGCTGGGGGTGGACTGCCGCGGGGCCTGGTGATGTCGGTGGGAGGGCGCCGGCTTTGACTAATTTTCTCGTCACAGTGGAGACAGGAAAGGCTTTTTCTTCGATGGGGCTCACGTCGCCTTTGCTGCTAGCGAAACCTACAGGCGGTTGGGGTGGATGAATAGGCGCTGGTTGCTGGAGCGGAGGCGGGGTGAAGGGTCCGCTGCCTGAGTATGGGGTCGGCGCCATGGGGAGCATTGGTGGTGGCTGTGGCATGCCGTTTGGAAAGTGTGGTGGAGGAGGCTGGAAGTATTGTGGCTGTCGACTTCGCCGTTTTATGAGATTGAGCACAATCGAGATCGCGACGAGGACGCAGAAGCCCGCGCCGATGCCGATGCCGATTTTAGCGGCGGTGGATAGAACATTCGAGCTGGGAGCAGAGGATGGTGGTGCTTTTTGTATATATGTTAGCACATACACTCCAGCCTCTTTGAAGGATTTATACCCGAGGTCTGAGAAGGTCCCTCAAATTGGGCCCTAGTTGACAATGATGTTGCAGGTTCTGGTGATGTCAATGGGAGTGGACCCAGACGAAGAAGAACAGGAATATGAAAAGACAATGGCGCGTAGCGGCTGACGTGTATACGTACCCGTAGCAGCCGGACCAGAAGTCGGCCTGGTCCTCGAAGCTGTCCCAGTCACTAGGAAGGTATCCGTCGCAAACGGATCACTACTGCCGGTAGGCATCGCATCCACCGTACTCGGCATCGTCATGCCCGCCGGGCTCTGTCCACGGTCCGCACAATACATAACTTGTATCCCCGAGAGCACGCTCACATCCGTTGCCGTGTTCATGTTGGCGAACGTACATTCGGAAGATGCGCATCGTGTAATAGATCCGACTCTCAAGTCCAAGTTGCCCTTGTTGCACCAACAAGGAGCTCGATCACATCCCTAAAGATCAACTCAGTATCGCCAATGCATGAGGAGAGGTTTCCACATACATTGTACCCGAAGCTATGGTCGCATGTGCGCATGCAAGGCGCCATGCCCGAGTAGCCCGGGTAATCATCGAACGGAGAATAAGTGCCATCGATGGATGACATCTCGAGAGGTGACTGATTGGCAGTCTCGTTCCTCCACAGAGGGACAGTGGTAGTAGTCTGGGTTGAGAGCAAGCAAACTCGGAGGAGATATCACCAGGCTCCATTCAGTCCTAGCTGGGGCCCCGGTAGATTTAAGCTCCAAAATTCATCACTTAAGCACTGCCCGTATACGAGAGTTCCTACTAACTCCTAAGATAGGTCCCGCTGATCAGGGTGAGTTCTCATAGATACGAGAAAATGGCTAGGATGCTGTGATACACAACAGCACACAACGCGGCTTATCCCTGGACGCGCGCGGGAACGAGAATAGCGCTCGGTGTATGACCACACCCACAAAACTGGCGTTGTAAGAGATTGGTTGTACGACGGGTGGTAGTCTACTTTATCCGGGAAGTACTTTCTTCTTCGGAATCGGGACGCTGTGTCTTCGGGATGCTGCTCAATTGCTCAGTAGAACACCGGAAGGAGTGTCCCTTGCTCCCTATAAAGTCAATAGTCACCGATCTCACTCCATACTTATCCTACTTTTCACCATCATCCGAAGTCCTCGAGTTCTCTCTCGAATCTCAACCGCCACCCGTAGCGAACCACTCTCCTACCATAGTAATTCCAAATTACTCCTCGTATCCAGCCTCACGGACTCTACCCGTTCGTTCGCCTGGAGCGCTTGGGCTCTTCCCATGCTCCGGGGTTTCACTTAATTGGCTCCACACTCATATTCGTATTCGAGACTGCAGATGCATAGAGAAATACGACGACCGAACGAATGGGATTCTTTGTGGCTGCGAACGCGAGTATAGGCATTTCGGGTGGCGTTCAACCTCGTTGGGGGCTACGTGGTTGCGTGACTACCTCTTGTCCGTGCGGGATGATTCCCTCATTCTGGGTGGTTGAGAAAACGAGGTGGATTGAAGCAGTGTGCGGTGGCGGTGAGACAAGGTTGAGGATCCGCCCTTAGGTACGCCAGTGCGTAGGGCCGTCCCCGAGCTCCAATCAATATTACGTACATGCCCCACTTTCGCCTATTCTGGGCCGTCGGCAAGCCTCCAGTCTAGCGATAGATGAGGCGTAGACTAATACTATTTTGGTATAGCCTACCGCATGCTCCCAACGTTTGTACTGCGAAAACCTTTCTTCTCATAAATAATGATCTTGGGCAAGTAAAAATTTAGAATTTCAAAATTCGCTACATACACACAAAAGCTGACAGAAACATAGAGTCTTGGTTCGGTGGTAGCTAGCTATCTGGTACTTTAGCCCAATGCATATACCAGTATCAGTCAAGAAACAACAGAACCATGGAACTCAGCTGAACGAGGCAATGAGGCAGAAGTAGGCAATAATATAACAAATTCTCACTCGACTAATCGACCTTTCCGATGTATATTTTTCCACAGCTGAATTCTGACCAAAACCCTAAAATCGGGACATGATACTCGAATCCCCTGATCCCATGGTACGAAGACAGTACCGACCCACCAACTGTAGTCGTAGCTATTATCAATGGTGCGCGAGAGGCACTCTACGAAAAGTCCACGTTGCAAATTTTGCACCCCCAAATTCCACTTGGGTATCTAAGTACCCTCTTCCCTCCGTTCTCAAGTCTTCTCTTCATCACCCGAACACCACACTAGCAACACTGCCTTCACACACACACACACACACACACACCATCCGCAAAGATGAAGCTACAACTCAAAAGCCTCTCCGTGCTCTGCGTTGCCCTTCTCGCACTCACCACTGTCGTCGACGCCAGTCCGCGCCGCGAGCGTCTCGAGGCCCGCAAGGCCAAAAACCTCGAGACCCGCAAGAACAAAGAGGTACGTTCCCATACGCTGCGCAACCCGCTTCAACCCTAACCTCGCAAAGTAAAGTAAACTAAACGAAACTAACACGTTTTCAGGTCTGGGAGATCGACCTCAGCCAGTGCGCGCCCTACCATTACTGCGGCTCGAAGTGCAAGCCGAACCACAAGCGCTACAACGTGTGGGAATGCATCCACTACTGCCACGGATCACGCAGGGTGAGTTGTTTAGCTTGATCCCATTCTTTTACGCCGACGTTTCCGTTACTGACGAATGAGAAGACTCCCAAGTGCAATGCCTCGACTTCGGATATCGCGCTTACCGGCTACTTCCCTGGCTGGCACACCGAGTAGATGCATGGGTGGCAATGAAAGCTGATTAGCAGTGCCGTCGCTGGAAGGAGACGGGTAGCAGTCAAGAAAAATATGTATCGTGGAAAAGGAGTAGTTAGAAAAGTATGCAAGGGTATTCGCTTTGTATCAACCATCCATGTCCATGTGATCACTGCTCGACATGTGTATTGCGCAGTGCTCACAACGAATTCAACCAATTTTTACACCCATAGAAAGCATGGCGTTGTCTGATCTACCGATATCGACATGTAGATATCCGCTAATTAAAAAATCTCCATATCCAAATCGGTCATCCGAAAATTTGTTGAAAAATAACCTCGAGTGGTTGATTCCGCCCATTCAATCTATTTCTGGGATCAACTCCTCACCGACAAGATCCTCGTCAACCATCGTCCCCAAATCAATGTCTTCCAGAAACTTCCTCCCCTTAAGCCCGTCGGGCAGATACTCTTGCTGTACTTTGCCGTCCAGATAGTCTGGGTTGTATTTGTAGCCTGCACCATGGCCCATCTCTTTCATCATCTTCGTCGGCGCATTCCGTAGATGGGATGGAATCGGCAGGTTCGCTATCCCTGGTTCCCGTAGAGCAGACGAAGCATTCTTGAGACCCACATACGAGCGTGTCGACTTAGGGGATAATGCCAAGGCCACGACTGCGTGGGCGAGGTTGATGCGACACTCGGGCAAGCCTATTTTCTCGCAAGCAGTGTACGCTGCAGTGGCGAGGGACAACATAGAATTGTCTGCCAAGCCAACATCTTCAGAAGCGACTACGACGAGTCGTCGTGCAATGTACAACGGGTCCTCTCCAGACTCTAGCATGCGTGACAGGTAATAAAGTGAAGCATCTGGGTCAGAGCCGCGGATCGACTTGTGCAACGCAGATATACTGTCATAGTGCTGGTCCCCGTTTCGATCATAAACCAGGGTTTTCGTCAGCGCGTTCTTGATATCGTCCTTGGTTATAGAGGGCTGTTTGGAGAGGCTCATGGCGAGGTCAAGAAGGTTGAGGGCAGTTCTGGCGTCACCATCTGAGAACGCTGCAAAGTAATTGAGCAATTCAGCGTCTAGTAGCTCTGAGATACAGCTCTCAGCCGCAAGGGCCCGCTCCATTATTTTGATTAAGTCATTGGTAGTCAGCTCATTGAGTGTAAAGGTTCGACATCGCGATAGCAGTGCGTTGATGATCTTGAATGATGGGTTTTCCGTCGTCGCGGCAATCAAGGTAATCTGACCCGCTTCCACGGGTCCCAAGAAGACATCTTGCTGAGCTTTATTGAAACGATGTAACTCATCGCAGAAGACAATGGTCTTCCGCCCGGTAAGTTGTAGGTCCCTCACTGCCTCCTGGAATATCTTCTTGACCTCTGCTATCCCCGTGCTCGTGCTGTTGATTTCCACAAATCTTGCACCCGATGTGTTCGCGATCAGCCTGGCGATGGTGGTCTTCCCTGTCCCGGGGCGGCCCCAGAGTATCAGGGACGGTAGTTTGTCCGTCTCCAGCATGCCCCTTAGCAGCCCGCCGGGTCCGACTAGATCCTGGCCATAGACATGGTCGAGAGAGTTGGGCCGCATGCGTTCCGCCAGAGGTGCCACCTTCTGCAGGGCGCTCAGCTTGGTGCGCTTCGGGGCTGACGGGGAAGGAGCATCGCCATTGGTGTGGCTGTCGGCTGTGTCGCCGAACGATCGCTTCGTGCCCGCTGGGGGCGTCTTCGGCCGGTCTACCGGCACATGCTGTGTTGCTGGCGGCGATGAGGCTGGGTGGCCGTTCTTTGCTTTTGGCGTGGCCGTGGGTGCTGTGGGTGCTTTGCGGCCGGCGGGCGTGAAGAAGCTGTGCGGCTTCTGGGTGCTCGAGGGCTCGCTGGCGTCGGTCAGCGCCACGGTGCAGTTGCTGTCGAGATGCTCGTTGATGTGCAGTTCGCGGACCTGCCGATTGCACATGGGACAGGCGACCATGGCGGTGGCAGCGCAGCAGGCGGGCAGGCGGCCTCCGTTGCAGCGATCGCGTAGAATAAAGCATAAAGCGTGCCGCGTGCCAGACTCTGGGGAAGGAACGCGTCTCAGCTCACCTGCAGCTCGCGCCGGCATCGGACAACGCTCGGGCCCGCGCCGGCTGATGACGGCATTGCTCGGACGTCAGACGTCGTGTGGCCGCCCGCATGCAGGTGTTGATGTGCGCTGAGCACGCAATTCACTTTGCAGTTTATCGTCGCGTTCTGTGGGGGATCGTAAGTTTTTCCCTCTTTCCCCAGACATGCGGCGTTTCGGACTTACTTTCACCCCAACATCAAAAGCTTTCGCGAGCTCGTTGCGAGAAGCCCCATTTGTTTCTACCTTCACCCCGCCAGCACCACTACTTAGACCCGCGGAATCGACAACCCTCCATCCTACCTTCACGCCAGTACGCACCATGGCAGCCACGCCCGGTCGAGAAGACCCCTTCAAGCCAGCAGCACGAGTCGCCGGCCAGAAGCAGGATGTCTGGTAATTAGGTCGATTTCCATACTTTGGCTCGTGGACTTACGTTTTGAGGTCCATCGTCAACGAAGCGGCGGCCGCATCCCCCGTCCAGCCCATCGTGAACATGGGCCAGGGCTTCTTCGGCTACAATCCTCCCCAGTTCGTGCTCGATGCCGCCAAATCAGCCCTCGACAGAGTAGACTGTAACCAGTACTCGCCTACGAAAGGCCGACCCCGCTTGAAGAAGGCAATTGCGGACGCGTATTCTCCCTTCTTCGGCCACACGATCGATCCTGAGAAGGAGGTCACAATTACCACAGGAGCAAATGAGGGCATGTTGAGCGCTTTCATGGCTTTCGTCGAGCCTGGCGACGAGGTCATAGTCTTCGAGCCCTTCTTCGACCAGTACATCAGCAACATCGAGATGCCCGGCGGGAAGGTTGTCTACGTGCCGATGCACCCACCGAAAGATGGGGCTACGAAAACTACCTCAGCAGCAGAGTGGACTCTCAATATCGAAGCATTCGAGAACGCCATCACGCCCAAAACGCGAATGCTCGTTCTCAATTCTCCACACAACCCCATTGGAAAGGTGTTCTCGAAACAAGAACTGCAAGCGATTGGTGACATCTGCGTGAAGCACAATATCATCATCTTGTCCGATGAAGTCTATGACCGTCTATACTACGTCCCTTTCACTCGAGTTGCGACACTGTCGCCTGAGATCGCCAAACTCACGCTTACAGTCGGTTCAGGAGGAAAGAACTTCTACGCAACAGGATGGAGGGTAGGGTGGTTGATCGGACAAGAACACCTGATCAAGTATGTCAGTGCTGCACATACACGCATCTGTTATTCCAGCGTATCGCCTCTACAGGAAGCGACTGCGATTGGGTTCGAACAGGCAGACGCCCACAACTTCTGGGAAGAGTCGAAGAAAGAAATGAAAGGGAAGATGGACAAGTTCAATGCAATCTGGGACGAGCTCGGACTGCCCTACTCCGACCCTGAAGGTGGATATTTCGTGCTTGTCAACATGGCGAAAGTGCAATTACCAGCCGACTACGACTTTCCGCCACATGTTGCAGAGCGACCTCGGGACTTCCAGCTATCGTGGTTTCTCATCAAGGAGGTTGGTGTTGCGGCTATTCCACCGACCGAGTTCTTCACACCGCAGAATGCACATATTGTGCAGGATTGGTTGCGCTTCGCCGTCTGCAAGAATGACGATGTGCTGGAGACGGCGCAAGAGAGGCTGAGAGGGCTCAAGAAATACATCAAAGAGTAACGGACAAACGTAAATTAGCAAATGTCCTACATACCATCTACTCCAGGTCAAGCTATTTTTCATCAATTGCCACTTTCCTGCCCCATCCACCTCGCATCCAATTCCCACGTATATTCAGATGCGCATCAGAGAGTCTACCGGGGACCAGCCACACAAGCGAAGACGCCTGGAAGAGGAGCATCATAAGCGCTCAGCAGCAGGTTGTCCAAAAGCACTTGAAAACGTACACCCGGGCCCAGCGCACTCTACGACGTATTTAACATAAGGCAAATCTTCTCAACAGCGCCACACAGATTGGATGCGAACTTTTATGGATCATCTCCCACACATTTTGAGGGCGTCTTTTCTAGATCATTTACCCCCACCCATTTAGAAGGAAACTTTATGAGGCATTTCCTCCCAGATATTTGGAAGACGACTTTCATAAACCATGCCCCCACACATTTTGGAAGGAAATTTTCATGATTCATGACCCTCACACGTGTGGAAGGGAACTTTTATGATCCATGTCCATAATGCAGCTTAGAAGACAAATTTTTAAATCATGTGTAAGTATCATTAGATTTATCATTAGAAGCAGATCCCACATTCAAGCATAGGAAAAAATAGAAAACAAAATAGATGAATACAACGCAACTGCAGAGAACCCTGAACCTAACGAGCTGAAACACAAATCCTTACCTTTAGCCTCCCCCTTAGTTCATTCTTGCTTCCAGCACTTCCAACTCCTAATGGCATTATCGAACCTCCTGCCGCGCAAATTGAGGGTTCCCGGAGGCTTGACCTCCAGCTTGGTGCCCAGGCACTTGTTGCCCTCGAAGAACCAGCAGTACTGGCCCGACACGACTGCGACGGACGTCATGCGGTCTTTCAGTTCCACAGGCAGATCGTGGCACTCTATGAGGCTGTCGCGGAAGTCCTGGCACATGCCCGTGAAGTTGGCGTTGTCGCAGCCCTTCCAGCGGCCCATCCCCTCAGCGCGCTTGTCGAGCAGGAGGTGCGCGGGGGGCGGCGTGAAGTCTTCGACTTGGATGGCGGGCGGGTGGGTGGCCATGGGGGGGCCAGGATGGGTGGGCTTCACGACGACGGCGGGCGTGTTGGCGGCGTGGGTGGGCTTTACGACGACGGCTGGGGATTGGTGCGTGGGCTTTTGGATGGGCACGACGAGGACGGAGGTCGGGTTCCGCGCTGGTGCGGGATAGGAGAAGCCGCCCATTGCTGGATTGGGGTTGCCGTGGACGAGGGGGAGCAGCAGCGCGAGGGTGCTGCTTAGGATAGTGGTCTTCATGGTGGTGTTGATTGGGTTTGGTGGGAGATGCTTTTTGCGTCTGGGAGTGTGGTGTAGTGGTGCTGTTTGTAGTGTAATGCGGTACTTGGGCTAAACAAGAAGTTTACGGAGAGAAGGGGAAGAGATAAGAGATAATGGAGGAAGACCTTCCTTATTCTTGTGGTGGGCTTTGCTTGCAAGTGACCCTGAAAAGACTGTGTGAATGGCTTTGTTGTGCTGAAAGGAACCTGGTCATCGTGCTCGAGGTATAGTCGAGTTTCTTTGTCGAGATTGGAAGGACAATGGCTCCACGTGTGATGTTCGTTGTTCCGTGTCTTTGTCTACGGACAACATGCATTGTCGAGTTGGAAAATGGTACCAGGAAGCTGGACAGGTTAGCCGTGGGCCATGTGATAACTCCAAGTGGTGTGGGTGTAAGGCCTCACTGGACAGTGTTCATCAGATCTTGATGCTGTCGTTATTCGTTGCTAGTCGTGTAACTGTCTGCTATAAGGTGCAACACAGCTTTTTTCTCATCTACCTCAACCGTCGTCTCTATGATATTATCGAAAACTTTGCCTCACCTCTGTGCTACGAAACAGGTCAGCCACATAGCATAGATTTAGCTGGCTGAAGAATGTAGACGCAAGGTCTGAATTGACCTGGTATATTTGGAAGCTGTGTCCTGTCCTAGGCATATTGAAATTTGAAGATGGTTCTCGCGTATGGGCAAAAGCACCGGTCGGTCACCACGAATATCCCATCTATCTTAGGGTGATGTTAATACACAGATCGAAAACGTGTTGCTGGCTGACATTCGATAATTCTTCCTCGAAACTTTCTACACGGGAGAGATTCTCGCGCATGCGCAGGAGTATCGATCCCTCGTCACCTTCGCCGGTCTCGATCAAGTCGACACGTTCCAATCTAACCAATCAAGAACTCCTCAATATCCTTATCGCTCTCCACCTCCTGCTCCTCCGCCAGCCTCGCCTCCTCCTTCGCCAGCGCATCACGTATGAACTTCCTCTGCCTCACCCGCGCATTGCGACCCCACTGCCCCGGCTGCGTATCCTCCTCATCTTCCTCCTCGTCGCTATCGCCCAGGCCCGGTATCTCGATCTTGCCGCGCAGGTCGTTGGGGTGGATTTCGGCGCCGTTGTCTGCGGCGTCGCGTTCGTGCTGTTGCGCCTGGAGCTTGCCGCCCAGCTTGATGATGTAGGGCCGCAGGAGGGCGTAGGCGCCTATTATCACGACGAGCCGGATGTAGTCCTGGAGGCGCAGTTTGTCGAAGGCGGCGGAGGTGTTGCGGGCGAAGTTGCCTTTCCATGTTGTGAGGAGTTCGGGGATCGAGGGAGAGGGGGTTGGTGATGCCATGGTGGGTAGTGTATTACTTTTGGTCCTTTTGAGGGTTGCTTCGAGGCGTGTTGGGATCGCTCTGTGTTATGCGCGGGAGTCTGGAGTAGATAGGTGTAACAACAGAAACGCGACGCGGAGGGAGGCGGAAGGTTTTACGTGGCTTAATTGATACCAAGTTGTCGATAAAATTTTGCGCAGAAGTCAAGCAATCCACGCAAAACCGCGCCCATTGCCGGGCAGAACCAAGGCGGTGAGTCGGCAATCTACCACTTTAATCCCTGTCTAGCGGAACAACATCGGAACGCGTTCTCGAGCGCAACGCGTAGACAATTCACAAACGTCTACTCATCACTCAACCATAGTGCCTAGCGGTCAGATAAAACATGGCTTCCAACGAAGCAGCAGCAGAGCGGGAAGAAGTAAGTAAAAAGCGCCCACAACTTCATGTACCTCACTAACCAAGCCCCGCAGCGCCTTAAATCCGCGCTGTGGTACGCAATCGGCCAATTCGTAGACGACGAATGCATAAACCGCAACCTGAACGCGACGCCACGGTTCATCGGCGCATTGACCGAGCTCGTCTACACACAAATCGGTACTTACGCCTCGCCACAATTCTCAACTCATACTGTCTGGGGCAACACGCTGACACGGTCATGTTTGAAGCGAATACATCTCGGGACCTCGAGACCTTCTCCAAACATGGTGGACGCCGGGTCATCAATACGGACGATGTTATGCTGTTGACGAGGCGCAATGAAGGGTTGGAAGAAGTGCTGAAGAAGGAGTTGGATCGACTGAGAGCGGAGGAGGGACGGGGAGCAGATGCACAGCCGAAGAAACGGGGTCGGCCGTCTGGCGCTGGAGTGGCAAAGGGAAAGGGAAAAGCGAAGCAGTAGGGGAGATATTCTCTATTGATGGGACGGCGTCATAGCGTTTTGAGTACACAATATACCCGAAGGACGTTGGATTAATTATAGCAACTTGAGGTAGCGGGTGTCACAACGAGAGAGCTGCGATGGTCAAGGGAGTCAAAGAGCAGCATCACGCAAATAGCAACCGATCCAAATGATGATTATCAGAATTAGCTATTAAGTTCATAAGAACGTATCGTACAGCGTCCACAAGACAAATTGGACCTATCCAACGAACGCCATTACCGCACCTCCTCGTTTCCTGGTATAATGCATGTTGATCATAAATGTGATACAGAAGAAAGTGGACACTAATCTCTTTTTAGGGTACATCGAAAACAATTAATCATCGCTCCACCGTGATTACCAACACACTTAGTAGTTTGTGGCAGCATGAGTACGCGTGGTATGGCTGTTGTAGGTGTCCGTTGGGTAGGTGCCCGTAGGTGCGGTGTAGGTGTCTATGGGTGCGGCCGTAGGTGCGGCATAGGTGCCCATAGATGCGGCGTGGGTGCCCGTAGGTGCGGTATAGTACCCGGCGTTGACAGGCTTATGAGGATTCTCATAGGCAGTCGAGTCACGGGCTGCAGTCGTTCCAGTGTATGCAGTGTCGTGGGATGGGCGAACATCGTGGTGACCAGCGGCGAGCGTGCCAGTAGCGGGAACAGTACCAGCCATCTCGGGATCACGAAGACCACCCTTGTTCTTGCGACCGCCACGCTGCCAGAACTTGCCGCCGGTACCACGGGTGTAGCCATTCGACGGTCCTGGGCCGAAGCGCTTATCCTTCTTGTGCTTGCGAGCGAGAAAGATCTGGACGATGGCAGAGATCAAGAAAAGCAGACTATGACCAAGTTAGTATATGCAGGTTTAGGTGTGGATCACAACCACTTACGCTCCAGCAATGGCAACAGCGAAAACAGCGGTGTTCAGGCGGCACGTGGTTCCAAGGGAGGCAGCATAGGTGACCTGGTCACCAGCTCCATTATTGCTTGAGAAGCCCTGCTTGGATGCTGCGGGACCGTTTCCGAGCGGTGTCCGGACGTTGCCCCGGCAGTTGGATGCACCATCACGAGTAAGGACAGCGATCGCAATGAAGCCACCGCATAGCAGGATGTCGAGCACGATAGCCAGGAACGCGAAGAAAGTCTTTCCGCCAAGGAAGCAGGTAAGGAGAATAGCAAAGATGGTGTAGAGCACTCCGATGGCCGAAATACCCTCAACAGCCTGGGTCCATCGGGGGATTGCGATGTCGCGATCGGCCAACACGGACATAAAATAGCTGTAAATGCCCAAAATGATAGCGGCGCAACAGAAGGCGAGTGTGTAGAGGAGAGTCTGGAAGAACTTCAGCGCAGTGCTACCGAAGGCCATCGTGGCGGAGTGGCGTCCAAAGACTAAAGAGGAGAGAAGGTGCTGTAGGTAAAGATGCAGAAGTAGTTGTAAGTAGGGACTATCGAAAAAAGGCGATTCGACGGCGATGCATGTCGAGGTTAATATATGGCACCGGACGAGAGCGTAGGTATGACGCAGCAGCCTTGCGCAAACCATGACCATGTTCCTGCCTTGATCACGGCTAGCGCCGTCGATCGGTTCATCTCCCATGGCGCTGTGGCGTTGGCCGGCTTTGACGTCACCTGTCCTCACCAGCCTCGAGGGTCGAGACCACCCTGCGGTCACGCCGATGAGCAGAACTTTGCATGCCAGTCCAGCGGTCCAGAACTTACCTCGAACACTGGCACCATCAATAATGCGCGACAACTCAAGTGGTCTGAAGATTTTCTGCGAACGGCGCAAAGCCACCCACGCCTGGTCCGTGTTGGCCCCAGATCGATGCCGCACCCGCACCCTGCAGTCATCAAAAACGCTCCGCGGCAGATTTGCGAGGTCAGGGGGCCGTGATGACCGAGACCTGGCTCATAATTTCCCGTTCCCTGTTATGACACAACTGCACCCTGCTGTTGCCATCGGGGCTAGGGCTTCACCGAGACTCAACGGTGCGATGGTCTTGCTCACTGACTGGGGCAGGTTGCTCTTAACTAATGAGGCTCCGCTTCAGCTGCTCGCGCAAACTTTCTCTTGTTGTGAACTGGTCCCAGGCCAGAAAATACTCTGCAAAGCTTCACAGCTGCGGAAATGACCTGTGGACCGATGGCAGACTCAGCTGTGACCTCTAGTATTCATTGGCGCATGTGCCCATACGCAATATCCACATACACGAACATCAACAGCATATCAGAACTGACCCAGTACCTACCTACTCACTTGACTGCAGTGCTAGTCCGACATCAGGGTGCTCGGGGTATGACAGGTCAACGGCCACCTCCCACCTCCACCAGAATCTTCACTTGGTTGTCCTTGTCGTTGATCAACGTCTTGAATCCCTTCTCCTCCACTTCTGTCAATTTGATCCGTTGGGTGATCATCTCGTCCGGCTTCATGCTCCCGGAAGAGATGGCGTCCTAAAGATTGTTAGTAGCCACTCAATCTTCGAACACGGAAAACACCTACAATGACTTCCTGGAAGTCTCCTACTGCATATGTGGCGACACCCATGTACTTTCTCTCTTTGAAAGTTAAGTCGTTCGGAACAATAGAGCAGGCCTTCTCCCAGATCGCAATGTTTACGATCGTCCCTCGAGGTCGAGTCGCATGCACGGCTGCATCCAAACCTGCCTGAACACCAGCGCAATCGTATACAACATGAACACCTTGCCCGTCACAAAGTTCCCGACAGCGCTTCACTACATCCTCTTTCAGCGGATTAATGACATGGTCAGCCCCAAATCGTTTCGCGAACTCCTGTCGTCGTTGACTAAGCTCTGAGACAATGATCTTGTCCGCGCCTTTGGCCTTTAGCGCGAGGATGACCGAGATCCCAATAGGACCGCCCCCGAGAATCAGAACGGCATCTCCCTTTTTGAACGGGCTGATCTTAACGGCATGCCAACCGACCGCGAGCGGCTCGATAAGAGCTGGAGAACTTGTCAGCGAAGCCTACGAGAATTCATTATCCTCTTACCTCCTATCTCTAGGGGGACGTTGTCTGGGAGACGATACAACGTGGTGGTGGGTATGACGATATGTTCTGCCAATCCGCCGCCCCAACCTGCTGGGTTTAGCATGAGCTTACTAGACGAATCAAAGGGCATTGCAGACCGCTCAATCCAACGAAGCCATTGCTCCAGCAGCAGTTGTGGAGTCCGTCAAGACACGCGCCACATGTACCATCGTAGATGATCGGCTGTATGGCCACTCTGTCTCCCGGCTTGTAGTCGTTCACTTCTTCTCCAACTTCTTCAATGGTTCCCGAGAACTCGTGGCCAAAAGTCAATGGGACGGTCTCGCCGGTGATTGGGTGCGGGGTCGTTGGGCACAAATTCGGACCTCCCATATACTCATGGAGATCTGTGCCACTCGTCAGTAGGTGAGCAACTATATGGCTCTTGACTATCTGACCACTTCCACAGATACCAACCCATGCCGGTCGCACTTTCACTTGGCCTTTTCCAACCTTAGGAACTGGTATATCTTCGTATCGCAGATCGTTCGCGCCGTGGAAGCGAACAGCTTTCATGGTTTCGTTGCCCGAGTCTTGGGACGCCATTTCTACAGGTAGTGGGAAATCCTTAGGATTTGGCAGAGATGGAAATCAGACAAGAACCAGAAAGACAGAAATATATAGCTGCACGAAGGGGTGCGCTGTAATGATTGTTTGCCTCTAATCAAGAGGGGGGATACGACGTTTAAAGGCAAACGCCACACCTCTCGCGCACCACCAAGCCTAAGTCGCGGCATTCAATTATTTCTTCGTGACTTCTCCCACGATTCGCCTTCTGGCAGAGAAGCGCGTGGTCAACAGCACGCTACTCATCGGGATACCGGATTGGGTAATTCCGCGGGTGATCCCCCGCATCGCGGACTTCTCAATGGCGGGGTCGAGGTGGAGAAGAGATGAGCACGTCCAGAACATTCACACAACAGCTCCAGCTCCTCCAACGATGTGGTAAACGATATCGTATGACATGTGAAGCATGTGAAATAGTAAAGATTGTATGGATATGTTTGTTGGTCAAGATTCCTCAAGAGGTTGCGGGATGGAGACTACCAATGCCCACGCGGACCATGTGGGGAACAGATCGACACCTGGCATTTTCCAAGAGAATATAATGGAGCATCTGTCAAACTCAAAAGGGAAGATGATGAATGATCCGGTGTAAAGGAAGCATCGGAAGCAGTACGTCCAGCAGCACAAATCTCGGAACTGCATCGGAACGCCTGCAATCGGTCGAAAGAACATCATTCGTGGGAAAACTCTTGTCAGGTCTTTACCTAAGCCACAGAGGTTCCTAATCTGCCTTAATCCGAACACAATTGGCAGCATACCTTGGACGGCGCGTGCTACTGTCATTGAGATTCCGATCAGTTTATCACTGCAAGGTTTTCCCTTTGACTGACAAAACCAGGTTGAACAACTCAAAGTAAATCTAGACGTCACGACGTGTCACGACCGGAGTTTCCGCAGTGACGTTGGCAGTGACGCTTAACTTGCCAAATGGGCCAGAGACAACGAGGGCGGTGGCTTTTCGCCTCGGCACAGTTGCTAACCGCGATTAACTTAGCAGGCGGGTTAAGCTTTACTATACGTACGTCAGTTGTGAACTGGCTGCCTAGATTGGCTCATATCGGATTCTGTCGGGTAACTTTCTCATTATTTAAAGTTGGGCGCGTCCCTAGCAGCGCGCATGTATACCGATTCCAAGGGCAATGGGTTAAGATGCATCCAATCAGGCAGAATGTGCGAAAGCTTCGGACCCAATCTTTGTTTTACCATGACCTCACCCGCGCTCACTTTTATGGGGACTGGAAATCGATTTCACGCAAGGAGATCTCGGAACTCTTAAGACCACGGTCTGCCCCTCACCATCATCATCCAGTGCCCCTCATCTGAAGTCCGAATCCACCAGATTTCAAATACAGCATTTTGCACCCAATCCTTCTATCAAACCATACTAAACTGCCAATATGCCTTATCCCGAGACCACTGACGCTTTCACTGTCACGGACAAAAAAAACTGGAGCACCTTCAAGCGTCAAGAGGTAGGATCTGAGCTCTGTGATTCGTCTAACGTTTCTAACTCTTTTAGGTTCCACTCAAGAAATTCGAAGACTATGACGTTGACATTGCAATCGATGCCTGCGGTGTTTGCGCGTCTGATGTCCACACGATCAGCGGTGGTTGGGGAGAAGACATCCCGTTGCCGCTCTGCGTAGGACACGAAGTCATTGGCAAAGTCATCAAGGTCGGCTCCAAGGTCAAGGATTTGAAAGTTGGCGACCGCGCTGGAGTGGGGGCCCAGATTGGTGCCGATCTGACTTGCGACAACTGCAAGGCCGACCAAGAAAACTACTGCCCCAATCAGATCGACACATATGGCGCCAAATATCCAGATGGTACTGTCAGCCAGGGAGGTTATTCTAGCCATATCCGTGCCCATGAGTATTTCACTTTCAAGATTCCGGATGGCTTGGACACTGCACTGGCTGCACCAATGCTTTGCGCTGGCCTGACTACGTACTCTCCACTCAAGAGATTGGGTGCTGGACCTGGAAAGAAAATCGCCATTGTAGGATTGTAAGTTAAGCATCTTGCACATCTGGGACATGCTAGCTAACTTCGTGTGACAGAGGAGGACTCGGACACTTCGCTGTCCTCTGGTCAGTGGCCTTGGGCGCTGAAACTTATGTGCTTTCGCACTCTCCCAGCAAACGCGACGACGCGCTCAAGCTGGGTGCTAAAGATTTCATTGTTACGAAGGACGAGAAGTGGGCCGAGTCCTGGAAGTTCAAATTCGACGTGATCCTCAACTGTGCCGACGCTACCGACAAATTCAATCTCTCCGACTACTTCTCCACGCTCAAGGTCAACGGAACCTTCCACATGGTTGGCTTCCCAGACAAACCGCTCCCACAGATCATGGCACAGGCTTTTGCTCCCAACGGGTGCTACATGGGCGCTTCCCACATTGGCAATAGGCCCGAGATGATCGAGATGCTGGAGCTTGCTGCCAAGTCGAACATCAAGAGCTGGGTCGAGACGATCAAGATCAGTGAGGCGGGTTGCAAGGAGGCGGTGGAGCGTGTGTACAAGGGTGATAATGTTAGGTTCCGGCTTACACTGGTTGGGTTCGACGAGGTTTTCGGCAAGAGAGCATAAGCTCCCGTAGTGGATGCACTTTAATAGACGTTTAGCTTTAGACTACTTACTGATGTAACCAAGTAACACACCCGCGCGATCTAAAATGCTTTGTTGCGTCGCGAGTGTCCGTCTAGATCGACCCCGCCGCACGGACTAAATACGACGCGTCGCACTGGCCCCGCCAGACCTTCTCACCTTGGATCTATGTTCCACGAAGTCGACAATTATTTCACACCACGCAAGCCCATTCCCTATCTCTCATCCCAAGAGCCAAATTCGCACCAATCATGCCATTAATTCCGCTCCACATCCGCAAACCGGCCAGTACCCCCACCGAAAACCCTCTCCCTCATCTCCTCCACACGCCTTCCGGCCTCGCCATCCTCGAACTCCAAGGCACGATACACTTCCCCACACTCACCCAAAACGACGCCGCATCCACCTCCTCCACAAAAGTCGGCAAACTCGTTTTCCCGCTGTACAACACCGACCTTAACGATCCGTCTGATACGAAGTGGATGAAGAGGGTATACTTTTACGTGGGTGTGAATCAGAGGATGACGGGCGAGTGTAAGAAGCTGGGTAAGCCGTTTGCTATCATCAGGAGGAAGGAGGAGAGTGGGGGGGATACGGCGATGGGCGGCATAGGGGATGAGGATGGTGCGGGGAGGGGCACAACGGAGGAATTGGAGATTGTAGAGGTTGTGAGGTATAAGATTGTCTTTTCGACGAGGCCGGAGCCTGTCGGTGGTGGTGTGGAGGAGGCGTGAGGGATACCGACGATTTGAAAAGAAGATCAGGAGTGAGAAGTGTAAGCTCTGCGGACTACAACAACACCAACTGAGGTTGTTGAGCATACCACGCTGCGCGAGTAGGGTCTCGGTGCCGACCGTTCATCAGCACAGGTCCTATGCCATTTTGTAATGGAGCAGTGTACTTTGGCACGCATCGACAGAAGCGTGCAAGCATAGTATGGAACGAGATCGGGCACCTTGTTCGGGATATCCGCCGCCAGCACAACATCGAGACATGGCGCCCCGAATCGACGAATTCAACGACCAGGGAATCGCACTTGACGCGGACCTAGAATGCATACCACTCAACCGCATTGAATCTTGACCAAGATTGCCAAACGCCCCGTTGACCTACAACACATGGCCACGAGCTCTCCGCAGATCCCACCTCGTACTACGCAGCCATCGATACTTCAAGCTCGAAGGCTTTCAACAAAACAATTGATCTCGTTCCAAACAAGCTCGTTCTAAAGATAGCCTTAATCACTATTGGCTGTTATTCGATGCTCGCTTCCCTACCCTGCGATTAATCTATCAAGGGTCACACGGTTCGCGGTCCGACGGTTTATATACATTGCGACTACTTAAATCAGCGTCACAGGAGAGAAGGCCTAGAAGGCATGCCATCTTCCATATATACGTCGTGTTATCTACATCCAAAACGTCGAATACTACAGAACCAAGATTTTTTCACTTCCTGCTCGGATTACAGGGTCTCGTCTCAGAATGCATCACTTCTCAGCGGCTCTAGTCGTTATTTTAGTGGGCACTGCTTCGGCTGTCGTGCAGGACTGGCAACAATGTATGATCGAGACCATCGAGCATAACGTAGTTCGAGACTAACCTACGGTCCAGGTGGTGGAAAAAGCTGGTCGGGAGATAGCCAGTGCGCCACAGGCTCTGGCTGCGTTGTGGTCAAGTACCTTACCCTCCTTACCTATGTCTTCGTACGATCTAACGTGTCCCCAGCGACTACTACTCCCAATGCCAGCCCGGCGCCGTGCCCCAACCCGAGCCCCAGCCCGAACCTGAACCGCAACCCCCAGCAGCTACCTCTATCGTCCTCCCAGGCACTCCCGTCGCCACCAACGCACCTTCAGGCACCGGCCCCGGCAAAACCCTTCAGAGCGGCTACTACTGGATCCGCGGCGTCGCGGCCCCGAACTTCCACAAGTACATGCAAACCAAGCCGCTCTACTCCACGGGCGCCGCCCTTCTGGGAGATTACACAACCGCTGGCCAGTTCCAAATCGTGGACTCCCAGCTGGTGCAACTGGTATCCGGCGCGGGCGAGAAGCCCGAGAAGCTGCTCTACGGCATCGTCTCCGAGACGCGCTACATCAACAACATGAGCCTGTCGGTCACGTTCAGCGAGGCGAAGAACTCGTACGGCAAGTTTGCGTGGAATGGGGATGGGTTGACGTGGAGCGTGGCTGGGTTGCAGAGGCCAAATGCTGCGGCTTGGTATGTGTGTACCGGGCAGCAGATGTATATCAACTTGGGGAATTATTTGTATCAGACGCCTGCTGGATGCGCGGACCAGACGATTCATTATTACAATGATAAGACGGCGAATAACTAGGGTGAACGGTTCGTGGAGGGAGCTGTTGTGGGTCTCGGTCGTTAACAGGAGCAGGTACTTCGGAGAAATTGACGACTGTTTACGTACGTGTTGCTTAGGCTATGCATGCTTCGTTGCGCATCTAATGTGCATCTGTTCTTTGACTTCGCGGTCTCACTAAAAAATGTTCCCGAAGAGAGCGAGGCTTACCACGAGGCTCTGTCCAGACCGGAAGACCAACGGAAGATTAGTGTGGCCACCTCATCAGAACGGTTATGCCTAAACCATTAGGGATGTTTTGCCGACGTTGCGTCTAAGCGGCAGCATTTTGAGATGCGATGTGAGCATCGCCGCTCTAGCCAGAGGAACCCGGTGCTGCGACCAGACCACGAAGCCAGGACAGACGCATCAGAGCTCCAACATATGTGTATCCGTTCCTTTCCCTCCAAGTACGCCAATTTATCATGTATTTGTGTAGCAGCAGGTGTTCGGAGCGTGATAGGCGTTCGACAGCTCTTTGTGGGTCGGTCGGCCGGCTGAGTGAGGGGAGGCTGGAGGCGAGGGTCGCGAGCGAGCGAGCATGGCGGGCGACACGTAGCGCAGCTGTGTACAAGACGTTGATCTTTCAAACGGCACCGTGAGGTGAACGGGCGCAGCCATCATCAGGACAGAGCTGATCTGCGAGGCGTCCCCTCGTCCGCACGCTGGGAGCCAGGGCGCAGAGCCCGAAGAGCATGCTCCGTCTGGGCGTCTATGTGTCCTCCTGCGTCCGGATCGGTGCCCTTTGTATGGTAGATGGCGACAAATTCGATCGCTATTAGAAAGGTAAGGTGACGGTCGGGGTCGAGCGAGTGGAGGGGTGAGGTACGGCGCTGGTTGATGACTCGTTGCGGGTCGGCGGAGGTTCGTATCGTATGCGAGGCAACGGGCTTCGCTCGCAGTACCAGGCTACAGCATCATCAGTAATGGCCGCGGCGTAGATACAGCACAGCTTGAGAGCATGAGCAGCGTCGCGATGGAATGATGAATATCCCAGGTGGTGGTCGAACCTGATAGAGATGACCTTGGGACGACCGACTCGTCAAATCACGACGTGCACACCTACAGCTCCTGGATTTTCAGCACGGCAGCAGGCTGGCACCTCAGACGAAAACTCACCTAAGCCTGCCATGATCCTTCCCACAGCAGCATCATCACAAACATTCCATCGCAGCAGCCCATCGCTCTTCTTCAACTCCGCAGCAAGCGCCACGCAAGTCAACGAAAAAAATGTTTGAAGGTTTTTGCAAAAATTCCCTGCCGATCCGAAGACCAACAGGAGCAGTCATAGTTGTAGTTTTCAACTAGCAAAAACGCTACCTCAGACGAATCTTCACTGGTAAGCGTAAAGCCCGTGCCTGCGAAGGGGAGTTAGCGATGTGCGGGAGTAGGTTAGGGGTGGTGGAAAAACTTACACTTGAATGCGGTTGTGGAATGGGGACGGGGGATGGAGGGCTTATATAGCTGGCGGCGGGCGCAGGCAGCAGGCGCTCGGGCGCTGTCATGTGACTGGAGCTAAGCTGGATTGGGTGTTGGCCAGCTGAAAATTTCGCGGCTGGGGAGGCGGGCCAATCAGAGCGCGGTGGGGCGTTGGGAGGCTCCAGGCAGCCGTGATCCCGTGATGCTGCAGCCTGCCTGCGGTTAGGTAATCCGAGGGCGGTGAACAGGAACGGAGGAGCATCAACATCACCCAAGCTCATCAACCAATTCCCAATTTCATCAATCGAATGCCTCAGCCTCCATTATCGGTCTACATGGTCAATCAACATCACCAGGCACCATTACGAGTCCGGTCCACCACTGCTGTCGATGGTGCATCTGCTTATCGATGTAATAAGGTAGATCATCCGCAAATAACTAGGAAACCGTGCTCCAGATATGCTCGAATCTTACCGTTTTGAAGCTCTATCTGGAGCACATGCCACCTTCACAGTCGTGGTCAAACAAGCTTTGTGAAGCTTTTCTGGGTTACACCAATTCTTACCACAGTGTAGCGGCTTCGACCCTTACATTCCTCTCGGAAAACGCGCTTGCGCTTCTAAACACTGCCGTACCGATTGTCGCTCGAGAGCGTGTGTCAGAGGGCCAGTCATGGCTATAGCGTCCAATATAGCCGCCTATCGTGCATATCGAGTGAGAGAGTATATAGCCTCTCTTAGGATCAGGAGCATCTCCGAGTTCAGTAGTCTCTTTTCCTTCATCACAACATGGTGGTTTTGCTTGTATAAGTGTCGCTGGAATTTGAACGCGTACACAATCCTGAAGACCTACTTCCCTTGCTTGCAATGATAAAACTGTCTCGATGCCCCAGGTTTGGTGCACCATGATTCATCCATGAATGCGCATTATGGCTCGTCACTCTTTTCTACGGACAGTATGTACACTTTCCTTTCTCCTCACAGGAGCGCTCGCCCATATGCAGATGGAGGTGCCATCTCCGCTGCGAGACCCACATAGCAGTCTAGACGGGCCTAAGGATTACAACATCCTCACGCCTCTACACGGCGACGGGTCGGATTTCACATGCAAAGGATACCAATGGAACACGCCACTCATTTCCGTTGAGACATACGAAGCTGGAGGTACCTACCAGCTAAAATTGAAGGGTGGAGCGACGCATGGAGGAGGCTCGTGCCAGATTGCCCTGTCGTGTGACAACGGTATAAACTTCAAGGTGTTAAAGAGCATCATTGGCGGCTGTCCCATACAGAAAGAATATGAATTCACTATTCCGCCCTCGGCGCAAAGCGCGCAATGCCTCTTGGCTTGGACTTGGTAAGCTCTCATCCAGACACCTTCGAATAGTTGCTGACGCATCACAGGTTCAATAAGATTGGCAACCGCGAGATGTACATGAACTGTGCTGTTGTCGAAATTGTTGGAAAGCCAGCGAGTTCCGAGGAACAACTAGGAGATATCGACAGTCCTGACATGAGCAACGCTGCACAGACTGCTCTGGCAGGTCTACCCGATCTTTTTGTCGCTAACCTGGACGGCGTCAATAACTGCAAAACGAAGGAGACGGTAGACGCAGATTTCGACGATCCTGGCGCTGATGTGCTGTACGGGGCGGACACCGATGGTTCATCGCTGAAGGCGAGGGCGATCGGAGGTCAATGTACAGGTATGGGAAGCAACACCGCTGGCGATGCGTCATCACCATCCTCCTCACCGTCTTCATCATCTTCTGGAGGCGACGATGGCCAGTGGCATGGCGATGGCACCACTCATAATTCGGAATCTTCTGAGTCAACCCCGCAGTGGCAAGGCGATAGCACCAACAGTCGAACACCCGATGAGCCTAAATCCTTCGAACCCTCACCAGTGCTTAGCCACGATAGTACTAGTCAAACTCCGGAGTCCCCCAAGTCCTTACAATGCAACGATGGTCAATACCACCCTGAGCCCGAGTGCCAGGGGATGTCGCCCGAGGAGAAACAACCTAACCTTGAGTCTCCTCCATCTCCCGGCCAGGACTCCGTGGTTCAGGAGTCTTTTCAGGAGACTCCTAAGGCTGTTGAGACTCCTCCGGTTGTTGAGACTCCTCCGGTTGTTGAGACTCCTCCGGCTGCTGAGACTCTACCAGCTTCAGATCAAGAGAAGGAAGCTATCCAAGAAATCGAAGCCAAACTTGCAAAAGCGGCATCGGAGAACGCCCAGAAAGATGTGCCTGTTCCTGCACAAAAGCTAGAAGGCCTGGAGCGCGCCTCAATGCCGAGCACTGACAGGAAAACTCCAGAGGATATTACCAACCTCTACATTGACAAGCAAGAGGAAGACCATAACCGCCACGATGGAGATGGGTTCTATGACATGGACAGTTCTTTCCGCCGTCAAAGGACCACGCGTCAACTCTCAGAAGAAGACTCTCCTACCTCTGTCTCCGACCCAGAGTCTGAACTTGCCCCATCAGAGATGGATGAGGATACCACAGTGGACACGGGGACCTTTTCTGACGAGACGACGACATCTGAGGCCGTAGAAAATGCGCCAACGATTATCAATATCTCAATTCCGACGGATGCACCGATCGTGGACGAGAACGGGGTGTTCTCGCTCCCAATCCCTACTACGAGTGTCGCGCCCTCAAGATCTGAGTTCAACTTTAGCGTACCTGTCCAGACTGGCGGATTCGATGAGGACATTGATTTCGACGACGTCGACTCGGAGGATGTACCTGATCCCGAGCCGACAGATTTCCCCATGCCGCTGGAATTCGCCGATGACGAAGGACCACCCGATCCAGAAGCACTGCCAAACGTAGATAATCTATTGGATCAAGATCAAGAAGAACTGCCTGACTTTGAAGACTTCTTCGACTCGGACATTCCTCTAGACCGCTTAGCTAAGCCTTCAGCCGCTTCACACAACCGGCATTACGAGCATTGGTCATCAGATGACGAGTATGCACCAAGTGTGTGTTCGAGCGTTGAACCTGTCACACGTTATGTCCGACCACCCAAAGAGTGGTATGCGGAACATACGCCTCCGCCTGGGTGGTACGATGATGACGATGACGATGACGACGAGGACTGCGAGCGCCCGGTTTGGAACTGTCGGGGCTGTCGATCGCCGAATCGGTGCGTGAGGATTAATAGCTGCACGAGGTCTTGTACGAGGTTGCCGTATACAAGTGAGTGTTTCTACCTAATGGCATGTAACGTACGAAGACTAACAAAACGTTTAGGTCGACCAAGTTCGACTGGAAGCCCAACTTCTAACACACCTTCTACGACTCCGACTCCGACTTCGAGTCCTACCTCAACTTCAACTCCACCTGATGCGTATACACCACTACCTCCAGCCTATACGCCTTCACCTCCACCTCCGCCTCCGCCTCCAGCCTACACGCCTCAGCCTCCAGCTTACATGCCCCAGCCTGATGCGTGCAGCACGTCGCCCATACCTTACGCCACCGGAAATCCAGCAGACTACCTACCCTGTCATCCTGGGACTTTCCTCTGCAAATCCGCAACACAGTTCTACACCTGCGGTCAGTTCGGTGGCTCTGAGTGGTCGTATGGCGCTATCCGTGATGTCGCCGAGGGCATGATCTGTGAGCCGAAGCTCGAGCAGGGGTCTGCGAAGTTGAAAAGAAGACAGGACGACTTAGAGGATTATGGAGAAGCCGAGCCATCATTTAGTGATGATAGTGATGAGACTGAGGGCGGTGAGAACATCGAAGTGGATGCCGAGGCTTTGACTGATGAGCCCCTCGACACACTTGCTGATTTGGAAGAACCCAGTCCTAGTGTACAGGAGACAATTGACTTAGCTCTCGAGAACGGTGATGATGACGACACTGAAGAATCGATGTTGACTGAAGATGAAGGCCTATTTGAGAAGCTTAAGAGATCTGTTGTCAGTTTCGTCCATAAGCGGCAGTCCGATATCACTGATATCGTTAGCGGCCTCTTCGGCCCCAACTCTGCTGGAGGCGATGGCATCGATGCTGATCCAGAAGCTCTCTTCGGAGACATATCGGATACACTACTCAAGGGATATGTTCAACCGGACAAAGAACTTGGCGTCGTTGGCGGCGACATTGAGGACGCTGATCTAGAGGCCCTCTTCGGTAGCAGGGATTTGGCAAAGAGACACATCCGAAAGCGACAACTCGACAGCTGCTTCTCCTACAAACGAAGTTTGATGAAGCGTAGCATCTTCAAGTCCACTCATGGGACGGATCAAAAAGACGCGTATCCGGTCCCCGAGAGTTCACCTAGTGTGGAGACCACTTCGACTTCTACGGCTGCATCCGCTTCAAAGACTACGTCCAATCGGATTTCTACTTCCACTCCCGAAGCTGCCAAGGTTAACAGCATCCCCGAGCTTGACGATTCGGAGGACGACGATGAAGACTTGGCGGTTTCTTGCACCGCGCTCTTCGAATTCATCAACGAGAAGGAACCAGATTTTGATCTCGAGGGACTGTACAAAGAATGGGCCAACGCCGCTGAAGGTGAAGATGGCCTTGACAATCTCGAAACCTTGGAGAGACGTTTGAGAAAGCGACAAGAGAACAAAGCCCTTGATTTTGAAGGCAGCAACGGCGGCGACGGTATCGATGCGGATCCCTTTGCGCTCTTTGGCGAAGAACCTGAAGATTATGACGAGCAGTGGGCTGTTGATGAGGTTGAACAAGAGCCGACTCCAGATGCATCTGCATCATCAGCAAAGCATTCTCCCAGTCCTCTAGCTACGTCTAAACCGAAGACTACACCCGCAAACGGCAAGAAACCAATGTCAACTGTACTTCTCAAGAAACGGCAATTGAACGGCAATCAACCTCCTGGGCCAGGTGTTGAAGGTCCAGAAGAGCCAAGTGACGAACTCACTGAAGCCGTCTACGTCCTATTTCCCCATATCAATGAGCCTGATCCCGTATATGACACACTAGAAGATGAGAGCGAGGTGGGCGCAGATCTCGACGACGGGTACGAGCTACCAGCCGAGGACGACCAGTCGGAAATTGCACCAGACGAAATCGACACGTCCGATGCCACTGATGCCCCCTTTCCGACTGTCCTCAATGCCACTGTACCTGCAACAAATGGCACTGTACACCATGAAATCTCCATAGGCGAAGAAGAACCGGAGTATGCCGAAGAAGAACCAGAGGATTATGTCGAAGACTGGGTTTACGAGGAGTTGGATGAAGAGCCCGAGGCTACACCTACTGTCAGCGGAGCTGCAAATGCAGCTTCGCTCTTCCCGTTGCTCCAGGGGCCTGGGCCTGTGATACCGTCTGGACTTAGCTTTGATTGGCCGGGTCTTCGTGGCGAGCCTGTGACGACGTCGGCTGCTGGTAAGAGGGCGAGGAAGCAGGTTAAGAGAAAGGTCATCAAGAGACAAGCGTGTCCGCCTGTGCCTGCAGGTCACTATCGGAATGACCAGTATGTGAGGAAGCCGTAGCTAGACTGCGTAGGGAGTGGTTGATACGCGGAATTAGGTATGTTGTTTATTTGGCGTTAGGTTCGGGCTGGTTTCTATTCTTTATCCTAGTGTGTTACATAGTCATTATGCAATTTGGGTGTACTGTCAAAATCGAGGATCGGAAGCCTTTGCATCGTGCTATGTGGCTCCTGAATATGTGTGTTGTGAATGTCCTGAGAAGTATCATGGGGGTAGTCTTCGTTGCAGGACCTCTCATTGTATGAGACAAAAGGTCAGGAGAAACGATGTGACGGTGCGTTGCAATTCGATGTTCGACGAGGCAGACTGTCTTTGACTTGTAGCGAGGCGGCAGTGGGAGTGGGGCGTGGGGCGTGGATGCGGTGGCCTGTGCGCTCAGCCAAGAGTCAAGCTAGCGCGAATCTTAAGCGAGGCACACTGGAAGTCGGAAATCAACTCGACCTTCGACACTCGACCTACCAAGCCACCCGCAACTCCTCACGACGAACCACACAAAATGTCCAAACGCACGAAGAAGGTCGGCGTGACCGGAAAGGTAAAAATTTGGCATCGCACGAAGCGCTGCGACTCTCTGCTGACCGTGTCCAGTACGGAACTCGTTATGGTGCATCCCTCCGCAAACAGATCAAGAAGATGGAAATCACCCAGCACGCCCGATGTTAGTACTCGCCTTACTCCCGCATATCAAAAATCCTCTAGAATTCGGCTGACATGGTTCTTAGACACTTGCCAGTTCTGCGGCAAGCACAGCGTAAAACGTGAAGCCGTGGGTATCTGGAAGTGCCGATCATGCCGAAAGACCACCGCCGGTGGTGCTTACACCGTCTCGTAAGACACCCCCTTCCGCATACAAACTCGCTGCGGAGCGTCCGATTTCGCGATCCATACGCCCGCATACCATATCATAACAGAGTCTTGGAAGTACTGACGAGAGATTTCACAGAACTCCCGCCGCTGCCGCTACCCGATCCACCATCCGCCGCCTGAGGGAGATTGCTGAAGTCTAGAGCGCTAGAAGAATCTGGGAAGGAGGAGTTCTCTGGGGTGTTTCATATTTGCACGCCGTTACATCAGAAGAGAATGGCTTGTGCTTGCATTCAGGTGCTGGTCCTGTAACGATCATGGGTTATCAGGATTAAAATTCAATGGAGAATCACGACAACCAGAGGAGACTCCTGAGAAGTGTGATGTGATGTAGTGGCGAGAGTCGCGCTGAAGGTATAAACAGGCCGAATGAAACATAGCCGGAGGCATCGTGTGCTCCACTACTTTCGCCGCTTACTTTTCAAGCCTTCCCTGGTTGCCGCGAACGCTCCTTATGGCCATGAATATAAAGGGAGAGACAACCAACTCGTCGAAAATTTGCAATACTAAGACTGATTACTAGATTCCACTCTGCTATAGGATCCAGCGCTTGGCTATTACAAGGCTTAAATCGTGGTATTTGAACGCAATTGTTTGTTATGTAGCCGTTCTAACCTTACTTTCCCTCAACCTCCTCTAGCCCATGAGTATACTCTAAAATGCTAAGGTCGTCGCATGCATTCTTCTTATACACGGTTGTGATGGGACGCAAAGTTATGCTAGAATGTCTGAGCTGTCCTTTTTGTTATCATTCTTTCCACCACCGGATGATTGAATAGAGAAGTGAACACTTGGTATGTTTGGACACTGCGACATTGATTTCTCGCAAGACCCAATAGCTTCCAGACTACTCTCAAGTTGTGAGGATATCAGAAGATTCTATCCCCTTTGAATTGAATACAAAGTATAGAGGACTAGATAACATTCATTTAAGTTGACTCGTCGTTTGCGGATACCGAGACTCAGGAACGCCAAGATCGGAGCACGTGATTGGCTTGCGCCTCCTCTAACGTCACTTCCTGAACTCGTCCGCAACCCCCAAACCATATCCCTCCACACCCACCGCGACATTCCACGACCCAAAGCCCCAAACAAGGACCACCACCTTACTGGACTTGCGCAACCTTCATCGTTATCCTTAGCGATCAGTCTCACGATGGCGAACCTCATCGATGCGGAAGCCGGCACCGAACGCTTCAGTGGTTATGAAGCGGAGCTGAAGCTAGTACAAGCGGATCTGAACCAGCAACTAGATGAAGCGAAGGAGAAGACGGGCGAGCCGCGCAAAGCAGCTCTGAACAAGGCGGACAGGGCGATAGAAGAGGCCAACGAACTGGTAAGCTGGAGCCTATCCACAGGCGCAAGTCATTTATCAAGAAATACCACGACCTGCACGATTCGCAGCCAGTTTCCGCCTTGCTAGGAAGCATTTGCTGACTCCCCATTCAACCAGATCGGCCAACTGCGCCTCGAGAAAGCCAACATCCCCGCAAACCTCAAATCCAATATCAACACGCGCTTCCGCAACCTCGAGCACGACATCGACGCCGCGTCGCGCAAACTCACGACGATGAAGGGCGACGGCGACCGCCGCGACCTCTTTGGCTCGCGCTACACCGACAACCCCACCACCGACGACCAGCTCGAGCAGCGCCAGCAGCTGCTCTCCGGCACCGACAGGCTCGGCCGCTCGTCGCAGCGCCTGCGCGAGTCGCAGCGCATCGCCCTCGAGACGGAGCAGATCGGCACGGGCGTCCTGTCGGATCTGAATGGGCAGCGCGCGCAGATCGAGCATACACGGGGCAGGTTGCTGGACAGCGAGACGTACACGGATCGGAGTATCAAGACGTTGAGGGGCATGGCGCGGAGGTGAGTCATCTACCCCTCTCCCTTTCGAGACTCTGGTAATCCTGGGCTCTGCATGGTGTTGATGCGCGCCGCAGATCTTGGTTTCCTTTTCTGTGAACCGTGGACGGAGTTGCTAACGTGTGATGTGTTATGCAGGATGGCGACGAACAAAATCATCATGATTGCGATTATTTCGGTGTTGGTTTTGCTCATTATTGCGGTTATTTGGAGCAAGTTTAGGTAGGGGTTGAGTTAGCGTTGGGGTTCGATACGGACTGGGTTTTGGCGTTTTGGGAGAAAGAGTGTACGCTTAAGATATGTGTCCGGCTCAGGATGGTGTCGTCTTTGTATTGCTTCTAGTCGCATATTGAACTAGACTTGTTACTTGCATCGGACATCTCGCGCGATAGGAATAGTTCGGTTTGTTTACTGACCATACATACCTAGTGAGTGTTTTCAAGGCTTCCAAGTCATGCATCCCTTGAAGGCTTAAACAAACCCAGCATCACTACAGCGACATTTGCACTAGATAAGAGGTGTATACACCCCTTATCCATCACAATTGGCAGAGCGCCGAGATGGCCGCCAAGATGGCTGTCCCTAAGTGGCCGCCGAGATAGCTGCGCCTATGGCCGCCGAGATGGCTTGCGCGGAGAGCCGGCGCCCAAGAGGGCAACTATATAGGCAGCTCTACCCCCTTATCTCGCTCATCACCTCGCCCATCTCCTTCGTCTCCCCAATCTCATCCACCTACTCTGCGCCTGCTTAGCCATCTGCTCCATGCGAAATCTCACACTGAGTAGGCAATCTTCACTGCTAATTAACTGATTAAGTACTAATTTGCACGACGCAGATGGTGGAGCAGATAGATGAGATTGAGGAGACGAAGGAGATAGGCGAGATGATGACGTCGATGAGGCAGTTCAGATTCTAGGGGTGGGGAGCCGCCGCCAGAGCCAGCGCCGCCAGAGCCAGCGCCGCCAGAGCCAGCGCCTAAGCCAGCGCCTCATGGCCATGGCCGCATAGCAGTAGGGGGGGGGTCAACTGTAGCTAGCTCTAGTCAATCAACCACAGTCAATTGCGCTCACGTTGTTACCCACTTTGCTCGTGCCTATCAATCCTAGCCTGTACAGTAAATGCCGCTGAAATTCGCTTTAAACCCCCCTATATAAGGGGTGCGTACACCCCTTATAGCGTCCCATATTTACCCCTAATTAGTGGACCGTTTTCTACCCCTTATTTAGTGCGCGAGGCGCCGTAGTGATATATGAATAGTAACCAATACAAACAATAGAGAAACCTGTGTGATAGACATCGACCGTTGAAGACCAAGTGTGCTAAACGAGCGTCTAAGATAGATCTTCCCAACCGGAAGCATCTTGTCGTCCAGGCCGTGAAGATATTCGTGGGGATAGAGCGCCAGTGGGTGCGATGGGTATATACAGGGGCCGTAACGTTTAGAGACGGTGGATACGGCTCGCGAGCGGAAATAGTGGTACATGATGCGGGGCTAGTGGATCCATGGCTGCAGCCTGCCGGAATAGCGGTGCTACGAAATGTGTATGTGTACTGGGATATCGAGTCGGGAGGCCGGGCTCGTCAGGGTGACGGCGCATTTCGGACAGAACCTTCGCGGTGGGTGGAGTGTAATGCGTAGCGCAGCGCCAACAGAACCTCAATGGAGGCAATGGCGTTACTACTGGGATCAATTCTATGCTTAGAACATCGTCCCTCTTCTCATCCATTGCTCGTCGATATCGGAAACGGCGTAACCGGGAGCGGTTTCTGGAACAGCGGCGTACGTGGCGTGCGTGGAGGTCGCCGCGGCGTGTTTGGGCTCACGGTGGGCGCTGTTCGGGCACGAACATGGCGGGTCTGCGTCACAGCTAGTTCCGGCGGGCTCATGAGAGCTCGGTGTTCTGGCAGCCTTGGAAGTTTGTGCGTGGTGGAAGTGAAGGGCGAGAGTTGCAGCGGGACGAGGTTTCTGCCATTTCGTCGTAGGCTGTTCACTGTTGATCTTGAGCCGGGGCGAGATGAGTGGGTGGACATTGTTTCGAGTTCTTTGCCATTTCTCGAGTGTGCGCGGCTGCTTCCGGGGCTGAAATAATCGCGCTTGCTGGATCGTTGGGATGTGAGCGGTTGTGTGCCTACGGATGCGGTTCTAGTGTGTTTAGGTTGTTCTTCATCGTGTGTCCGAATGTTCGTGTATTGCGAAGTCTCTGGGAAGTATGATGGCATGCAAGCTGATAGTAGAGGGCGCATAGATGGTAGGCAGGCGCAAACGATGCTGAGGTTTGCTTCGATGGCTGAGAGGGCGGCCGGGCGGGGGTTATCGAATGTGGGATCTGCTGAATCGGAGATAGCAACGAGAGCTTGGAGGCGAACTATGGATATTAGGCAGACACTGTATATTAGGTAAGCAAATATGTTCGGGACGTTCACTTTGAGGGACTCACAATCCTCCAAGCGCAAAAACCACCATTAGTGCCTGCTTTTGCTGCTTCAATATATCCATGTTTCGAAGAACAGGTATTGGTAGAGCAAGAATCGCAAAATCCTGTGCTATGTTCATGCCGCCGTTCGTGAACCACACAGCTTGCTGATCCAAACATCTCCCATCAGTGACCGTCCTATCCCAGAAGGCTTCGATAGGAAAGCATAAGAAAATGCTTCCAAAGAGAGTCCAGATACCAAATGCGGCGACAAAGCCGAGTAATACAGTGCAGACCATGCGAAATCGCTGGATGGGAAATATTCGAAAGTATTGTATGAGAATCGAGATCTTTGTCGCGGTCAGGGAGAGGTTATAGATCCATACACTCGCCCAGAATGCCTGTTAATCTGATTAGATGCAGATTTGAGCATTGAACGGCGTATTATACCTTAAGTGTGACCGTCATATCAGCATCCGATAGTTGATCAATGTGCCTGCCTAATCCACTTCGAACTTGTAATCCTATCATCACAGCAAGTCCAATGGAAAGCGACTATGAAAAGAGTTAGCTCTGTAGCGACCTTCCCAGCAGGTCTGTAACAGGAATGATATACTCAGACTGACCATCGCAAGCCAAATACAAGCATCTTCAATACCAATGTTCCGAAGGAGAACTCCACGCGTCAACAAACGCAAGAAGACAGTGCCTCCAGCAATGACAGTAAACGCGACCACCACAGCATTGACCCGTAGTCCAGCGGGCGAAGCCATTAATGATTAAAGCGAACGTAACTGCCAGCATCAATTATTAACATACACAAAGGAAACGGCTCTCCACGGGCATGGTCAGTCGTCACAATGGGGAACACAGAATGGATAATTAGAATAGGCTCCAGGTAGAGAAGATTGAAATCCACGGCAAAAAACGGAAGAAAAGAGAAAGAAGAGAAAGGTAACGGGAAGGAGACTGGAGTACTCGGTACGGATTAGAGAGGTTCACTTCGCTCGCGGCTCCTCGACGACGTATCTAACTTGCCAGTGAGTTAAAAGAAATGGCTGGGATTCTGCTCCGCCTCGAACTTCCACGCATGAAGCTTCTTGCCGAGTGATAAACTCTAGCCATTATTACCCCGTTCGTCCAAGACGGCATACCAAGCCTGCGTTGCTGTATGATAGCCAGCCAGCTGCGTGACCATGGTTGCAGGAAGCGTCGCGTCCTCGACCTCATTGGCGTGTCTGACGAAACGAACGGCACTGCGAGAACCGGTAACGGAGCCGGCGGGTGCAGTGTTTCGCCTGTGGCTCCTGTCAAGACCTCTCGTGGCCGCACGGCTCACGGAGCGAAACTTCACCGGAGGATACAGTGAGCGGTCATGAACGGGGCGTTTTCTTCTGAATAAGATTTGTGGGCGTCGTTGTTAGCGATTAAAGTTGAAGTTAGAGTCAGGGTCGGAGCCTGAGTCTCGGAAGACCTCGGGACGTGAGCCCGGGCATGAACTCGCCATGTGATGAGTTGCTCGCTTCTGCGTCCGCTGCATCGTGATGAACACCCCATCGCCATGCTGATAGACGACCACCTGCAGTGTGTGCAAGACACAGCATGCAGGTGGACCGGGTCAACGGCGATCTTGGCGGGCCTTGCGACGGGTTGCGTGGGCAATGACAAACGGGTGACCTCAAACAGCTTTGTCAACCTCTGAAACACTAAAGTTTGTATCTGGGCGACCGGTACGGGGACCGCTATGTTGATGACACATGATCTTTATGGAGTACCATACTAGCTGGAAAGAATAGGTGGTAGAAAGTCCGGAGTACTCTGTCCCCAGTTCCTCAGCTACGAAGCCCATCCCCAAGCGACACTATGAACTCTGGTTCAAATATGAACATCGGGCGCCGCATCCTCTGGTATCTGCCTAGCCTAGATACTCCCCAAAAGTTCCGAGTTTCATAATGGTCGAGCATTGGAATTCGGCTGTGCCAGTTTTCGGGTGTACCTGCAGCCGTACATGCTACATCACATCATGATAATGTGCAGCTGCATGACGCCTCCCTATAACTACGCCTGTACAGCCCTGAGACATGCTGTGCGCCGAACCATTTGTTAGCGGTTATGCGTAGACATTCGCACCGTTCGCGGCCAGCTGGCATAGGTAGCTTTCTATTTTTGTCTGTGCATTTACTCTTTTGAGTTGTCTCCATGCCGTCTTGCTCGATTTGTTCGTCGACATGGAAACTATAACTCCCGGAACGGGCCCTGCCAAAATGATTTGCAGATAGATCGCTCGAAAGATGCTCTACGGACCTCATCACCAGCCCATGGACGGCAGATATGGACATTTTCACATCGTTTCCCTCCAGACCATCATCACTTCGGTTGTTGCCCTGCATACGTAGCTAGAGCTTCATGCTATTAATATAAGTGCATCTCTTCCATATTTTTAGTTTTGGTAATCTACGACACCTCCTCGACCATTCTCCCGCTGAAAGGCCGATTCAGAGGCTTTGCTAGACTCCCAGTGAAGACGGTACCCACAGGCGCCTGGAGCCACTCTTCAGGTACAGCTAGCTTTGTCCCTGTAGCGGTTTGCGTATAGCGAACATAGAGTGGGTTTGCTTTCTCGACTTCCAGTTCTTCGTCTAGGCCGGATTCGTCCTGGATAACTTTGCGCCCGCGCTTAGGAGGCTGCTTCTTGAGTAGGCGGTTGATGGTGTCCATCTTGAGAATGTCAGCAGGGCACAAAGTACTCATGTAGAAAGTTTAGGCTTGACCACTACAGTCAGGGGTAACATACCTTTTCCTCTTCGTTCCGCTTTTCGCTCAGGTTCTTACGCCGACGAGCCATTTCTGCTCTGCGCATAGCATGCTCTTCCGCAGTGAGATGCTTCTTCTTCTGTGCCTCTGTGAGATCTGTCAGTATGTGATACGGGACGGACCTTGAACAAGATTACCATTTGACAGAGACATCAAGCTGCTATCAGTCTCCTCAGCCACCAAAGCACGCTGCCTCCGCGTCATCTTGCTTAGGTCTGGAGTGTGACTGCGGCTCATGGATCTGGGTGTGCCATCATCGCTCTCCATGCCCTCCCCCACGTCTTCGGCGCCATTCTGTGCCACCATTTCATCATCCTCCTCGCCTTCGGCATCCTCGTCTTCACCCTCGGCGTCCTCTTCGTCGCCGTCCAAGTCCGACTCTAGTTCGGAGAGCTCCTCGTCGTCATCGTCATCATCGTCCATAGCCATCTCCGTAGCTTCCACGGAGTCCTGGGGCGCAGCGACCTTGATGCTAGGCTTGGCCGGAATATTCTTATTGCTAGACACAACTGTGCGCGGCCGCGGCGCGGGAGTCAAGTCCTCCATCTCTTCGTCCTCTTCGCCTTCTGCGTCCACGTCGTCGTCTTCTTCGCCCTCGGCGTCTACCTCATCATCTTCGTCATCCAAGTCCATAGGGTCGGGCTCTTCCCGTTCCTCTTCTTCATCCTCGTCTTCGTCGTCACTGTCGATCTCTGTGATGACCCGGCTGCTCCGAGAAGCCCGCTTGCCAGAGACAATATTCCGCGAACTGACTGCAGTCTTCGCGACTTTTCCGCTAGTAGCTTTCCGTAGCTTGCCCGGGGAAGCTTTTACAGTGAGGTGAATGGACTGGCGTGTCTCTTCAGGCGACGATCGCTGGATGACGGCTGCGGGAGGCGGCTGGTTCGTAGTGCCGCGTCTCGGGCGGGTCGAAGAGGCTGTTGGAGCGCTAGGAGCTGTTAGAGCTGCGCGCGATCGCAGACGAGGCATGGCTGCAGGTAGATCTGCTCTGTTGCAGACGGTGGGTGGTGACGGTGGGAGAGGGCAAGAGACAGTGAGATAGTGGGACTGGCGGGAGAATATGGAAGGAGCCGCTTCAGATACAGCAGGAGCAGCGAGTTGCGCAGGGATAGCAGGCTAGTGGCGCGGTGTGGTTGTGAATGGGGAGGGGCAGCCGGCGTGGATGGCGAGCCTGCAGGCGCAGCGTGTCCGTTGGCGAGGTTGTGCTCCCCACGGCCGCCCTTGGCAGCTCACTGTCCCTCTGCCCTGGTGTCGGTGTTGCGGTGTTGCGGTCAGCCACATACCTGTTGGCCTTTGTGCTACCACCGCTGCTGCCTCTGTCCGCCCCGTTGCCGGCACCGTCAGAGTCGTCGTCATCCGTGCTGAGGCGGCGTAAGCGCTTCGCCGCCCGGTCCGCCATTGGCAGTGATCGAGATGGATCTTAGATACAGGTCGACGCGAGACAGGTGAGTTCGGCTGCAAGACGCTGCGGCGCGTCAATGGCAATGGGTGCTGGTGATTCGCTGCACGGCGGCTTGCTGGACATCTTCAGCGGAGAGCCGCCATCCCGAAGCGGCTAGGACGCATAGCGACCTCGGCCCAGCACCAGCAACCACCTGGGCACTTGGATAGCTGCTCTGGCTCTGCCCGCGACCTTCGCGCCTCCACAGTCCTCTTCCAACTCAGCACTTGCCCAGCTCGACTCGACACGGCGATCATGTCGAACAAGGCACCGACACCTTCGTGGCAGCGCGCGCAAGCCCCCAACCCCACGTCTCCTCCCAGTCAAGAACCCGCAGCGGACCAGCCCCCGGAACCGAGCCCAGCTCCTGCGATAGAGACACCCACGGCGGACGAGGATGGCGAATTGCATCCAGACAGCGGCTCATTACTCGAGCAGGCCTCGCGGTTTCTAGAAGACCCCACGATCCGGGATGCGCCGCGGGAGAAGAAGGTCGCGTTTTTGCAGTCCAAGGGTGTACAAGAGGCGGATATTGAGCAGTTGTTGGGTGCAGCATCGTACGACGAAATGCCAGATATCTCAGAAGAGGGCGAGCGCGTATGGTCTCAGGTGAGCAGTTCCACGTCTATAGCATCAGGCGCAACTGCAGCCACCGAGAAAGCATGACTGACAGAATGCAGGCCCCCTCAACTCCTACCAGACCTGCCCTCCCACAGCCACAGCCTCAGCTGCCAGAGATTCCGCCTATCGTCACGTATCCAGAGTTTCTTACCCAATCAACAAACCCTCCGCCCATCATAACCACACAACGCCTGCTCGGCACGGCATACATAACAGGAGGACTGGCGGCAACCATGTATGGCCTTTCCAAATTCATAATAGCGCCCATGTCCGATACCCTTACCGTATCGCGGCACGACTTTGCAGCGCACGCGCGAGAACAGTTAGAGGAGTTCAATAAGCGGCTCGGAGATGTCGTATCCATCGATCCTGCAAATGGACTACCAGCTAAGCTCGCAGACATGGCAGATGATGTATCAGAGGCCGACTCGGACCCCACAGAACTCTTCCACCGCGATTATGGGACGCAAACGACGCCTTCTCTTTCCCGACGTCCTTCAGTTTCCTCTACGCACGACGACAACTCTGTTGTGACGGGTCATGAGAACAGGCTGAAGATACTCACATCACATTTAAAAGAACTGGAAGCGAGCCGCGCGAACGACAACGCATCCTCAGACTCCCTAAAAACGAAGCTATCAGACTTTACAATGTATTTGAGCGAGTTGACTTATCAGAGTCAGCATAGCTCCGGCATGGGAGGATTCTACGGCGGCAATTATGCGTTACCAAGGGGAAAGGATGGAACAGAGGACCCGATTGACGTACTAAAGTCCGACATCCGCGCCGTTAAAGGCGTGTTTTTAAGCGCAAGAAACTTTCCGGCTGGCGGGAGAAACCCGCCACCTCTGAGCAGAGTTGGAGTATAGTCTGTTGGAGAAGGTAATACGATACACGAGATGTTTTGACACCGTTGGTCTGGCCAGGTCGCTTCTCGAATTGTATGAGTCTTTTACAGCGCGTTGAAGATACCCTTAATCGTTCGAGGCTGTATAACATGTAGAGATATCCATTGCTTCGTAAATTCTCGTGTACTACCGTATAAACTTACGATACTCGCTGAACAGTAGTGGGAACCTCGGGAGGCACCGAGGGTCGTCCGGGGCAAGTGATCCCATTTGCTCTATCCTGTCAATTGGACGACGAACCTCCTCCTCCCACCCTCTTCCCCCTGCCTGCGTTTCAGCGAACATTGCAAGTACACTAGCTTGCTACACCTACCTAGTGATGCTGTCAGGCTACTGTCAGCCATGCGCATGCGCCTAGCACCCGCCCGACTCCACTGATCTAATGCACACAACACACGCTGCCCCGCTTCCGCCACTACGTCATCTCAGCAACACATCCCCGACGCCCATGGTGCGCAGCTCCAGCTCCAGCTCCAGCCACCTTCAACATACCTCTGTACCAAACCGCAACGTTCTCCCCCGATCATCCCGTTGTGCGCAACCCTCGACAACATGGAGGGTTTTACTTCGAAGCTGCCATTCGGGCACCACTCTAAATCGGCCTCTCAATCCTCGCAGTCAGATGAAACCTCGCTCACCACGCTGCTCAGCGCAGACCAATGTGCCGAACTCACATTCCTCATTGCTACTATTACTGCGACAATGCGGAAATCACTTCTCGACACTTTCACCGCCGAAGAGTCCACCCCCGCTCCCAAACCCGCCAAGTCTGGCGATGATGCTTTCGAAGCGGCACCCACCGATCTGGGCGACGTCGACGTCGAGAAGGAGGACAAGCTGAAGAAGGAGAAGGCAAAGAAGGAAGAAGAAGAGAAGAAGGAGAAGGCAAAGAGGGAAGAAGATGCGAAGAAGGAGCTCGCCAGTGTCGAGGTGCAAGAGCTGAAGAAGCAGATGTTGAAGTATTTTGATCAGTGGAGAGGCAGAGTCATCGTGCGGGTGGGCGAAATCGTGAACTCGAGAGAAGAGGCTAAGGCTCAGAGCGAGCATGTCCCAGAGAAGGATGTCGAGAGAAACATCCAAAAGCAGGATGCTGGCCTCAAGAGCATTTCGGATATCGAGCATAAGCCTCAGGACGATGACGTTGTCTTCCAAGAGCTATATCCGCCCATGAACACCTCCCTCGCGCAACTCGACGAAGATAAAAAAGCACTTGTCCTACACTCATTGGTTTTGATAGTACTCAGTCTAGAGAATTACTCGGCGCACTCGCGCATTCTCCTGCTACATCTCACCAGCTCGCTCAAACTCGGTCTCCCGGTCCTAAAGAAAGACGAGGAGGCGATTGCTCGAGGTCTCCTAGAAGCGGCTTCTCAACAATTGAACGCCGATGCAGAAACTCAGAAAGCTGCGACAGCCTCTCACTCATCTCGGAAATGGAAAGTCGGACTCGCCTCGGTAGCAGGCGCGGCTCTGATTGGCGTTACTGGTGGTCTCGCTGCGCCGCTCCTGGCTGCTGGTGTTGGTTCGGTGATGGGTGGCCTCGGACTTGGAGCTACTGCTGCGGCGGGATATCTAGGAACAATGGCAGGCTCATCGGTCCTTGTTGGCGGACTGTTTGGTGCATACGGCGCGCGTATGACAGGCAAAGCGATGGATGATTATGCCCGCCAAGTCGAGGACTTTGGCTTCATACCAATCCACAACTTTAGCCGGCCCCGCAAACTCGAGAAAGAGTTTCGACGCCTTCGTATCGCCATAGCCATCTCTGGCTGGCTCACTTCAAAGGAAGAAGTCGTGGTGCCGTGGAGGTACATTGAGCCCGGCACTGAAGGCTTCGCGCTCCGTTGGGAGCTCGAAGCTCTCCTCAAATTGGGCAACAGCATGGACTCATTCGTCAAGAGTGCGGCATGGAGCTACGCAAAAAGCCAAATCATCAAGCGGACTGTTTTTGGCGCTCTTAGTGCAGGTCTCTGGCCGCTCGGTTTGCTAAAACTATCCGACGTCATCGACAACCCTTTTTCGGTGGCCAAGTACCGCGCTGATAAAGCTGGCGAAGTGCTTGCAGATGCCTTGATCAACAAAGTTCAAGGCGAACGGCCAGTAACCTTGATTGGATACTCCATGGGCGCGCGCCTTATATTCTCTTGTCTGCGGGAGCTAGCAGAGCGGAAGGCCTTCGGATTGATCGAAAGTGTAGTACTTCTCGGCTCACCTTGTCCCTCAGACGCAGCAGACTGGCGCAAAATCCGTTCGGTCGTCTCGGGCCGCGTTGTTAACGTCTACAGCGAAAATGACTACATACTCGCCTTCCTCTACCGTACCTCATCCGTTCAGCTTGGCATCGCCGGCCTGCAACCGGTTCGCGGCGTCGCAGGTGTCCAGAATATCGACGTCTCCTCCATAGTCTCCGGCCATCTGCGTTACAGGTACCTTACGGGCTCGATCCTCAAGAAAATCGGCTTCGAGGACATCGATATCAAGGAGGTTGAGAAAGAGGAGAGTGAAATGCGAGCGGTAGAAGAAATGGAGCGCAAGGAACGCGAGAAAAAAGATAAAGGTGAGAAGAGTGGGGATGACGAGAAGAAGGACTTGGAGGCTGAGGTGGAGAAGCGGAATAAACAGAGTATTGCAAGTTGGATGGTCGAGAAAGTGCAGTTTGGGAGCTTGTGGGGGAGTGGAAAGGACGAGAAAACGGAGGCAGAGAAGATGATGGAGTTGGAGAAGCATGCACAGAAGGGTGCTAAAGAGGGTGAGGTACCGCAGTGAGGGCGATTTTGTGACTAGTTGGGGACAATGGGTACACTGGAACTTGACCTGCACAGGCGTCACAACTCACTGTGATGTGTTAGATGGGAATAAGCACACGCACGGATAAATAGGGCACCGTGACCGTAACACGATGTATCAATGAATGTCGTATCAAGCCGTGCTGTCGTGATGTAAACCCACCTCTATGAAAAGCTTGCGGATCGTACCTCACTTACGAAAACATACACTCATTGAATAACTGCTACTCACCACCCTTTGCATCTAGGGCGCCTCAAACATAAATTGAACACCCTCCGCCGAATTCGTCGAGTCAAAAGTCTAAGAAAAGTCCTCTCCCTTCTCCTCAATCGTATTCTTAACCCTCAGCAACAGCGTCGTCTTCCACTTGTCCAACTTACTCAACTGATCATACTGGAAAAGCTACAGAGGGTGTCAGCAGATGATATTCAGCTCACCAAACACGACATATACACATCAACCTACCTTATCAGCAAACATCTCCTGATCGCCTTCGTCCACCGCAGCGGCCAAGTCAGTAAGCAACTGATGCTCACGCTGCTGCGTGAAAGACGGATCTAGATCTCGATACTTGTCGAGCGCGGTGCTGACGCCGACTTGGTCGCCCGTGCAGAGCTGGCAGATGCCGGCTCTGAGGAGGTACTCTTTTACCGACCAGCGCATGAGGTTGTTGTTGATGGAGGAGCGGGCGACTTTTTCGTAGAGCTCGATGGGCTTGTAGTCTGGGATTATGGTTAGTAAAGGAGGGAAGAGGATATATAATGGGGAAGGGGAAGGGGGAATGTGAATTACAGTCTTTGCCCTCTAGAGCGAAAAGGTCGGCGGTCTTGAGCCAGAGTTTGTTGGCGAGAGCCTGGATCGAAGGGTTAGATTTAGCCAAAAACTTAGAAGGTTGGAGCTTTACTTCAGCGTTGTCCTAGTGATGAGTTAGCTTGTGAATAAACATGGGAGGTCATTTAGAGGATCGTGTAGGTTAAAGATGATGGGACATACGCTTTCGTACCAGCCGGCAGCCTCCTCGTATGCGGCTGCTGCTCGGCTGTTGTCACCGAGCTCAACTTCGTAGAGCTCGGCGAGGTTTTGCTTGTGAGTGGCGGCGCGGCGGAAGTTGCCTTTGGCGCAGTAGTGCGCGATAGCTTTGTCTAGACACCGTGCTGCGGCTTCGGGATCGTCCTTCCGGTATGCCTCTTGAAATGGAATTAGTCTCACATGATAGGTGAAAGAATGAGCCAGTCTTACTGTAGGCTTCTGTCAGTGTGTTTGCTTCGTCATCCGGCTCGTTGAGCTGTTGGCGTTGCACTGAAGCTGCTCGCTCGAAGGCCTGGCCGGCTTCTTTGCCTATGGGGAGATCAATAAACTACAAGTGCTTGGACTATTCTGGCAAGTCGGCCTACCCAGTTTCTGCATCCGGAACGCATTCGCAGCCGCGATAAACTGATCTGCTGCTGCCTCATCTATCGCCTAGGTTAGTCACGCCTCAGTTCAAGGATCGGAACTGATCGCACATTTGTCCTGACGGCCACCAAAGAAGCTAAATCCGCCTGAAGCCTTCTGGAAGGAGGACTCTGCCTACATCCAACTATCAGCATCTTGATATCGGCTTTGTGGCTGTGTTTCAGAGGTCCCCACCTGTCGAAGGAGCGCTCGTGGATCTCCAGCCATATTTGCGATTACCCTCGGATAATCTGAAACGATTTGCCTTGGTTGTAGGAGTAGACGTGTAAATAATAGGTGTTACGTGCTTCAAGTGTGGAGGTTCCGTGGTTTCGCCGCGACAGGTGGCTGTCTTCAACCTAGAGATGACGACCGCAGCTGGCCTGTGCGCGCGCTGATGGGTCAAGCTCGGCACCACCGCAATGACGCTAGCGGAAGTTACATAATCTCAAAGCTTGACTACACACTATTCACGACCACTGCAAGGAAACTGCAGCTATCCTCGTCACATCGAACTCACCACCCGAATCGAGACCGGAGCCTCTACTCGAGCCACTACGTACCCCACGCGCTGTGCGCTTACCACAAATCTCTAGCTTGCTTTGCGTATTCCTGCGTAGTTTATCATGGCTTTGACACGCGCTTTCCTTCTCGCAAGATCGCTACCCGCGCCGGTTCAATACCCGCACGCCCAGTTACATACTACGTCGGCTCTATGTATAAAAAGAACGCGGATCATTAAGTGGCGAAAGAACAAACATAACCCTGGGCAAGAGGACGAAACGGGTGAATTAGTCGAGAGGTTGCTTGCGAACCCAACCTGGTCCGTGGAGTCTCTGCTACCGCCTAAAGCTGGAGCAACCGACACTCCCAAAATATCTTCGCAGCAGCTCCACCATCTCCTTCGCTTATCTGCCCTCCCTCCTCCCTCGTCTCCCGAAGACGAGAAGAAGATGCTCGACACGCTTTCAGCACAGTTACACTTCGTGGGCGAGATACAACAGGTAGATACTACAGGTGTCGAGCCTTTACGCGCCATCAGGGACGAGACACGGGCCGCGGAGAAAGAACACAAGATCACAATGGAGACTCTCACGGAGGCTTTTGCGCAAGAGAAGGTTGTTGGGAAACATCACAAGCGCATACAGAGGAACACGGACTCAGTCGACGCTACAGATGTAGAAAACTGGGCTGTTCTCGGTTCTGCTGAGCGGAAAGCTGGAAAGTTCTTTGTCGTGGAGAGCGAGCGGCCTGTGGAGTAAATCAGGACAAACGCACCTACCAAGCTCGCCCTCTTGTCTATCATGATTTAAGATCATGCAGTTCATATTCTGGTAGGCGCATAGAAAAGTCTGCATCGGTATATTGGCAGTATGAACCCTATTACGCTACATTGAACCCCCCAGACCATCTAAGAACCCTACGAAAACGAGAAGCTAAAGCCGATACTGCGCTCAAGCTCATAATATCAAACACGTACACAGGGCTACGTCTTTACAACGAGAGACTTCATCACACCCATACTCGTCATAAAGAAACACACACAAAATCAAGAGACAGCCGATTCTCATTGCGCTAAGAGAAAAAATATGAAAACAGCAATGAAATCAGGCAACCTATCGCCTAAAAAGCTCACGTCCACAAGAGGCACAAGATTTCAAATCATGGCTCGCGCAGCAATCACAAAATAGTGTTTCATCGAGATCAGGAAGCTCAGGCGTCGATAACCGTTCGATCCTAGGCGTAGGAGGTGGCGTGAGCATGCTTGAGGCGTCGAAGTACGGGTACGCCTCTTTGGACTTCGGCTCTTCCGAGGTGGACGCCTGAATGATGACTGCCTTTGCTCGACGTCTTGAAGAAGAGTGAGGAACGGAAGTCAAGTACGACAGCGATGCCGGGCTAGTCGTCGAAAAAGAGGAATGTGATTGGTCATAAGGTCCCGTTGGATCGGATCTCGTTGACCTTGAATAATCTATCGAAGTGTCTGTGTATTGACTGCGACGACTTGATGTCGAAAGGGTTCGTGAGAGGGTCACGTGAGACCGACGACGAGATTCGGCGATGCGAATAATCATTCCATCGTGATATTCGACTTTCCGATACTGCGAAGAGTTGCTGCTATACTGAGAAAACGAGTTCGAAGACGTAGGCGTAGAGCACGACGACGACATGGTGAAGAGCTGGGAACCGAGTGGCAGACACAGTGAAAAAGTCCAAAGAAAACTCTTAATGGATGTTGCAATGCTTGGCGATGGTGTTCCGAATGATTGGAGATGGGTGTGCGAGGTTGGGTGATGAAAAGTGTGGGAGGTGGAGTGGGGAGTAAGAGACGAGCAGGAGAGGTGGGCGGTGCGGATGCTTTATGGGCGGCGGATGCCAAGAGGGTGACCCCGACACATCGGGGGGCATCTGCCCTGGCCACACCCCATCAAGGCGCCTACCAATACGTCCAATCGACCCAGCCCGCCATCCTTCCATCGAATGCTCGAAATGTCCCCGTACAAGTCAGCCGTGCATGACTTACACGGTGTCCGTCCCATTTGGTGTCGTTGGGGAGATCGGTCAAGACTCGACCATGGGCGGCCTCAGCATATGGACCGCACTCCCACGTAAAGCAGCATTTCAGGACCCCTCGATGCCTCAGAATGCTTGAGGAACCTCTGAAGCGTCGATGCATCTGGTTTTGGATTTCCCTTATCGTCGACCTCGTCGTCGCCCATATGTCCCGACCTCTTCTTCTCCCATCATGGATATTTACTTCTCTTTTTGCCTGGAAAGTCGTTCAATCGGCACCTTGATTCACCCTGAGGATCTTCAGCCCCATATCTATCGTGGTGTATGAGGTCTGGAGTGGTCGTCCTGATCGACTGCTTGCTCAGAGGTCTTGCTAGCGTATGTTTACATAAGCTGTCCTAATGTAAATCTACAGCCCCCGCCTGCACATCCAGCTGTCAAGCAAGAAAACGTGAAAGATTTCAGGTCCCTACTGCTCTGGGTTATATGGGATTATATGTTCTCTTTGCACCTGGTTCATGTCTTCCTAGATGCTATACCGCAGAGTGATGGTCGTTTTCATTCTCGGTCAACCGACGGAGTGAGTTGAGTACCCGTTATGGACCGTGCGTCGTCAGGCACCCGTTGCGCCACTTTCGCAGCATCTGCCATCTTGCAAGATGTTGTGTGGCTCGATTACTAGAACCGTCAATTAGAGTCTTTCTATCACACAGTTCTTGTTATCCATCTGGCCTGGCGAATCATCATGTACGATTTCGCCTTCATTTGGGGGTTTTCCAGAACAGCCCTGTCTCTAAAATCTCCGCCATTCATACATATACCCCGCGTGCTTTTGCGCCAATTGTCTGCCCTTATAGTTCCCCGGGGTATAACAGCCTGTTAGCACTTCTAGATACCGCAAGTCCTAAGAGGCTCAATCGCCCGATGGTAGAGTGATAATGCTGTCGAGCTTGTCGTGGCTAGCATCTCTGCCTACGTTATGTAGAATACACCGTGGGCCAGATTCCCGTCTAGAACTCTAGCCTCATCTGTCCATCACCTCATTTCCTGGCTTGTAAATGAATGTTTTGGCGTAGCGAAGTAAGTATCCAAATCGTTAGATGGAAGTCCATGCGAAATTGGAAGTCGTCAGAGGCTAGTCGCGATGCAGTCTGTATTCAGTTCATAGACCTCTGAGTTACCTATGACGCCGAGTCGAACGTGGAGTCATCCTCGAAAAGCTTGTTGCTTTTGCCCATGTCCAGCCTTGCGCGATCTCAGATGGACAAGCTTTCGATCATCCGCTCGAGTTGACAGACCACATCTCCGTAAACGGCAGCTTGCAGCTCCTTCTTATTGAGATCTGTCCCGAAGCCAAAATTGCACTGAAGACATTTTCGAGCAATCTCCTGGTACTTGGGTCCTAGTGGAGTGGGCCGTGAAGCAAGCCGTCGAGCCGTTAATATTTCGTTCGGGTCCTTGGGCAGTTTTAGGTTTTCGAGCGACTTCCAGTGGGCTATCTCGAGGAGTGCTACGCCAAGGAAAAAGAGTGTGGTGTTGTTGATTCCGAAGTACTCCTCTTCAGAGACTTCCTCCACAGCGCCTTCAACGCCTTCCATAGCGGTCATGGCGGGAATGGTAGTGGAGGCGATTTGCGAACTGAGATGCAGTGTCTTGAGTGACTCTTCGTTAAAGATAATCGAAGTCCCGAAGTAGCTCAAATCCCTAAGACGCCATCGTTGCGAAAGCCAAGGTGTACCATTAAATTGCAGAGTGGCCAGTGCAGCCTTATGAGCAAGCTTCAGCTGATCGACTACAGTCATCGTATCGTCTACTCCTTGCCCCAAAACATCGCAAATCGAGAAGATTAACGTTTGTGCAGGATCCTTCTGTTTCAGATTCGTGGGGATCTCTTTCTCCTGGAGGTAGAAAATATGTCTGTACATCATGGGCGACTCCAGATAGCCGACACAATGCCTGTTGAGGGATTTGCCGCAGATTTGGAGGTTCTGCTTCAGGTAATGGCATATATTCTTCGTTTTGCAAAGGTCAATCGAAGAGGTCGTTTGTTGTGCAACAGTTGTTGCAATCGCAACAGAGACCTCGTCTATGGATTTCCCGATATATGCAACAGTATCTTCGTGATCCGGAGTAGAGAATCGGACTTGCTTTCTTGGTTTCTTCTTCTTCTTGCATGCAACAAGCTGTGCTAGGCCAGAAGAAGTATTATTCTTTTGCGCCTCAGTAGCAATCGCGGGTTCGTCGATCATGGCTTTCCTCTTCGAGTTCGGAGTGGCAGTATGCGTGACATCCACATATGCGGTCGTCTCGATACTGACAGACTGCACATAGAGCCAGATTGGGGGTTCAGGTATCGATCTGCAACCCGGTTAGATGGGAACATTATCTGTGTTCTCTTGGAATTTTACCTTTCATTGGGCGTCTGGCAAGTTTCCTGGCATGATATGGCAAGATCTAATCGCACTTCATTCTGCACTTCAGCATCCAGACACAATTTGGCATAATGGCCGCCGTGCTTGAGGTCGCCGCAACACCACGCTCCAGCCAGAGCTTCGTGGAGCTTTTGTGAAGTGCTTTTTATCGCATCAATGCGGGATGGCAAAGCTTTACCTCCTACACAGGAGAGGTCTGAGCATGTCTTCGGCTGAAAGGCACCGATGTGTGCGCGTAGCGTGGAGAGTTCAAAATTGCGATCTCGAAGATTTGCCAGGCTCTGCTCGTACTTGGACTTGTCAAAAGTAATTCTTACGGCGTTGCGCAAACGTCGGATAGTAGCTTTGATGGATTCATCCTTGATTGTGGTGTTAGCGATAAGGTGGAGACAAGAGGGTTTGGTTGATCTAGTGTGGTGCACGTCCACGGACCTTGTCTTTCTGCGCCGTCAAAACATCGAACTTTGACATCTCCTCATCCATCTCATCGACCGTTTCTTTCGATGCTTCAATGATACTCAAACACAGCTCGAAACTTTCCTTCAGAAACCCGTTCAATTTGTCATTCAGCTTTTTGCTAGTCCACCGCTGGTCGTTCGTGTCGTCAAGCATCTCCTCGACGCCCTTCTCGTCCTCGACAAGACGGAGCAGCAGTCGGCATTCGTTGAGAAATATGCCATGATGGACTTTGAGTTGCCTGTGTATCGTCTTGACCTCTTTGGAGTAGTGCCTGAATGTGTGAAAGCTAGCTGAGACAGTGGAGTAGGCCTTCACGGCTTCGATCACAAGAGGGAGGACACCGAAGACCAAACTAGGGACCTCGAGCCCAGACATTATCAAGATGGGCGGTAACCAAAAGTCTCAAGCCCAGGAAATCGCGTCAATGATATACGGTTGTGATGCCTGCGATAGCTTGCGCCTCGCGTCAGCCGCATGCACTGCCCCCGCATCGTATCGCCCAGCTTAGGACTCAAGCTTCGTATTCCGCTGCCAGGAACTGCGCACAACCTTTTCCGCGATCTCCCACTAGACGTCTGACATTGAATGCGACCCTTTGTGATATTACCGGTTCGTTGATACCCTACCATGGCGGAAGTCAGTGGCTCTAGTGGTCACTCGAACCCACAAGGCTGTAACGACGATCCTCGGGGCTTTGCAAACCACAACTCTTCATTCTCGACATCTTTGGGTATCTGCGTTCTTTGGTATGCGTGTTTTGGACCATACTGACGCCTTCAGCGAACAACGAAGACCGCACGGCAATGGCCGCCGGGTTAGGCCCTGCACTGCTGCCATCAAATCAACATGACCCCATGATGATGATTGATGTATGGCGGGATACAGCCACCTCGGAAGTCTACCTCGAAGACGCTGGTATTATCGCACGACTTCTCCGGAGTTCTCTCGATCTTTTCTCCGCTCTCTTGCGCGAGATTACGCACACGCAGTCCCTCTCCCCAAGGGATAAGAATATGCTACGTCGAAGTTGCGCCACACTCAAGCTCTGGGCAGATGGACACAGTGCGTTAGACGGGAAATTAGATCGCGTCTTAGAACGGTCTAGAGACCTCTACTCTCGTACTCTATCAACTATCAACGCGATGAGTCGAGTGATAAAAAGTAGGTTTGATCTTCATGCTAGAACAAACGGAGACTGACCTATTCAGGACTAAGTATGGTTATATTGGCCTATTCTACTGAGGCGCAACGCGCCCTAGTGGAAACCAATGATCTCGAAGTTCTACGTGAACAAGCACGATGCATTCTGGCTGGGCTTGACGAAAACACCAGCGATAGCGGTAGCGAATCTGAAATGTCAGAAGACGAGTCCGGTCGGAGCAATAGCACTGAGATTGTCGAAGAGATGAAGACTTATACTCAACTATTAGTAGATTTGAGTAGCGCACTCGAGTGCCCGGCAACAGATGCGGGCCCACGCGAAGAGCCGTCTACCCTACGACTAGAGAAGCGCGCTGCTTTTGACTACTATGCCGATCTCATCCTATCCAAATATCCGAAAGCTAGTTCAGCCCTAGTAGAATGTCTTGGAAAAGCCAACTGGGATCGCTATCAGCGCATGCAAATGGAGAGGTACACCAATTTGAGACTTCATACAGAAAAAGCAGAGGAGCAAACGGAATCGTTAGCTACAAAGTCACGTCTGGCGGGTTCGGATTTTGTGGATTCAGGACTGGGTACATCCTTGCCTGCGCAGTCTGCCTACGCTGAAACAGTGATATCGTTTATGTCAAGCATGTCTGGAGGTAAACAAATCCAGGTCCCTCCTCTTCCATCGGAAGCTAGAGACGGGAAACCATTTGAGTGCTGCGCTTGTGGTACGCAAGTGAGAGCAGTCACAAATCGTGAATGGAGGTAAAGTGCTACATCTACCATTCGTGGGCGAATAACTAAAACTTCTCCAGGAAACATCTGTTCAAAGACCTCCGGCCGTATACGTGTTTTCATCCCGGTTGTTCTTTCAGTGCCACACCTTTCTCCGACCGGCAGATATGGAGCAATCATCTAGAGCTTGACCACTATTTCGGCCCAGAGTGGCAGAGCAGGGAGTGCGCGCTATGTTTAGAACCTACTGGTACCGGCAAGAGTGCGACCCTCATCCATTTCGCTAGACATATGGAAGAAATTGCGCTTGCTGCCCTTCCTCGAGGAATTGATTCCGAAGCCAATTCTGAGGCTGAGTCTGAAGCCACTTCTGATAGTATCCGAGATGAGGACCTCAACACCCATGAAATCCTGGAACAATCTGACAAGCTCTACACGGAACAGTTAGATCCTACTCCGATGTCTCCTGGTCCTGGGTCTGAACCTGAGTCTAAACCTACTCTAAATAACTCTGCAAGATCGTTTTCTTCAGGAAAATTTACACCCCTTGGTCGACAACGGGCTATCGCTTGTACAATCTGCGCTAAAGCAAAAACGAAGTGCGACATGACGGTATGTTCATGAATTCCTGGCTGTTAAACCGCTTCTTGTTGATAACCTTAGGTTCCATCTTGCTCCCGGTGCACTGCCAAAGGATTGCAATGCGAGCCTCGATCGACTCGGCGTACCTTAGACAGTAACCACGACAATACCAAGACGAATCATCGCGAAAGAATTTCAGCGACAGCCGACACGCTGCTCTTCCGGTGCATGTGGTGTGGTCGTGGGCTTTCTCCGCAACCGGAGTCCCAGCCTCAAGAGATGCTAGCACTCCGCCAGGGATCAAACCCGGACCAATCTGGTACCACGGACGACCAGTTGCGTTATTCCATTACACCTCGAGAATTATTCAACAAAAAGACTAGTGTCGGTCGTACATACTGCTCGATGGACTGTGAAACGAATGCACGACACCATGCCAAAGGTGAGGTTTCTTCTCCAGGCGTCACTAGAGAAGCAGTTGGAGGTTCAGCTGGGCTGCGACGATCAAATCGAACGAAAACATCAAGTGCGCACCAATTTAAGGCCGGGGACTTCCTCGATACAGCAGACGAAGAGGAGGACATGGATTATCGATTAGACGACCCAGGAGTAGGGCCCCAGTTTCCACAGAAGATCAGCAGTCAAGTCTCGGACTCAAAATCTGTCTTTGAAGTAGACGATCAGGAAGTTGCTGGCCCGAACAAAGCATCGCTAGCAAACCGGTGGTTTACCCCAGGCGATGACCCCGCCGTGACAATAACATCGCCTCCAATGACGCAATGGTTTGTTCCAGCGGAGGGTATAGCCAGAGAAGCGATCAGCGCCAGCATACATGAATTTTTAGGCATAGATGCATCTTTCGGCCCGGGTCAGGGCGCTGGAATGTACAAGGGTCAGCCAGGATATTGGTTCACCTCCAGACTCCCTCCCACATCGTCAATGATTCATATCTGGAAGACGGAAAGTCTCTTATGGGGAGACAGTATGAGAAGCGCGACGGGTAGTGCATCACATTTTGGTATTCAGATGAACGGGAATGTGAATAAACTCCTAGACGCAAATGAAAAGGAAGAGGAAGAAGGTTTGATAAATGAGAATGAGGAAGGATGGCTGGAGTTTCACTGCGAAGCTCCAGGATGTACCAAACGCTTCTCCTCTCCTCACTATTTGCGCGAGCACGTGGATCGTCACCATAACGCGTGGGCTGAGGATTCAAGAATCACCAAATCGAATCAGACGCCCGTCAGTCCTTCGCTGCAACCAGGGCTTACTGATTCGTTTCAGTTGTTTTCGGAAAACTCAAAGTCTCCAGTGTCTGCGGCGCACCTGGATGGCCGGCAACGGCAACAGCAGCAGCAGCAAGCAGATGACCCGCAAAATAAACGAACTAAGGATTCTCTAGACGAAGAGACTTTCGTACAACAATCGCAACCACTGGTGACCTTCCATAGCACATCGGACGTATCCAGAAGTATTCATCCCGGCTCTGCCACGCAGCAAGATCGTTCTGGCATACGGACGCCACAGATGATCATGAATCAACGCCGTGAACGCGAAGCGCAGCGAAAAAAAGAAGCGAATGCCGCCCAGGCCGCCAAGGTCCCACAGAGGAGCTTCGAAAAAGCCGAAACGATCGCAGAGGCACAGGGTAGAGCACTGGCAGAAGCTAAAGCTGCCGCGGAGGAGCTCGAAAAGGCAAAGAAGGCTGTCGAGGAGGAAGCCGCCAAATTGAAGCCGTTAGACGCACCTGAGCCCCCTATCAAGTTCAAGGACGCGGTGGGCCGCAGGTTTACCTTTCATCCTGAGCTTTCACAACACCTTGAACCAGAGGCGGTCGCTGAGGACCATGAACAATGCTTGGTACCGGAAACTTTAGAGTCTCCATCTTCTCCAGTATCTGTAGCGCACCTAGACAGCCGGCCAGCTCCTCGACAAATAATCGATGGTGGCTCTGGTATTGCAACTGGAGGGGCATCACGAGCAGTCGCTTGCTTCTCATGTCGAGCCAGACATTTGAAATGTGACGGCGGTGTTCGGTGTTCAAGATGTAGGGCGGATGGCATTGATTGCAGCTACACCGGGTCTAATCGAAACTGGAAAGGAAAGGGAAAACACAACCCGGGGAAAAGCGTTGTTTCAACGGAAATGGAACTCCCATCGACCGGTGCTCCATCCACGACAGATGACAACCCTCATCGTCCCAGTCATGAGGACAGGCCAGCAACCCCTGTCAACCTGTATCAATCGGGAGGTTTTTTTCCTACTTCTCCTACCTTCGCAGAGTACGAATTCGGAGCCAGCGATGATGAGAGTTATCCCAGTCTCCATGTTGTGACGGATCCGCCTACCGCGAGCGAAATCCAGCCCATGAATCCTTCCATGCCTCCCCACATGCTTCAGCAACGACAATTGGAGCAACATCCCCACATACGTCAGCAATTGCAACAACAACACCAAGCTATCCGGCAACAACAACAGCAAAGGAGTGCGGAGGCTCAAGCTCAGCAAGCACAGCAAGCACAGCAAGCACAACTGCAACTACAACGGGAACAGCAACAGATACAGCAACAGCAACAGCAACGGGACCAGCAGCAAGAGGAGAAGGAGATATTCGAGTCCGTCTCTTTGAAAAATTGGAACAGGTTCGGGGCCCAATCCCCCCCACAGTTATCTCGATTCTTTCGAAGTGCCGCCCCAGCACCTACCCCGTCCTCATACTTAATAGACGATCAAGACGTGCCCACTGAAGGACAGAATCCTAATGTGGGGTCCCTTCCGCTGCAGTGTCTCCAGTGTGACCGGCACTTCACAGGAACACACGCAAAAGGCAACCTGAGAAGGCATACTAAGTACCAGCACGAGCCTTTCCGTTTATATGCATGTGAGATCTGTAGAAAAGAGTATAAACGAAAAGATGCTCTTCTGAAACACGTATACCAGAAACATGGAGTTAAGGTTGCGGTTCATACCAGCGAGGCCTCGACGATACCGGACGAACTATTGCAGGATGGCACCCACGACGATGACAAGACTGATCTTGGCGTTAATCGTGATGAGACGAAGAGGATAAATGAAGCTTGCGATTCATGTCGAGAGAGGAAGTTGCGCTGCGATGGTTCAAGGCCCACATGTGGAACCTGTAAGAGACTGACCCATGATTGCACCTACAATGAGATACACGCGGAACGACGGGAACAAGCAGAGCAGCAGCTTGCAGAGGACTCTGCTAAGGAGGATGAGGCGGAAATCACGCAGGTTCGAGGCCGCGTAGAAGAACAAATTGAGCACATGGGCATGCAGAGCATGGAACAGACCCTTGTAGATATTAGAAAGAGGTTATCGGAGCTAGAGGAAAGGTCTACGGTCGATGAGAGAGAAGTCGGGGCGCTAGAAATTGCTCCCGTCCCGCGCGAAAATGTTTGGCTACAGAGACTGGAAAACAGTGCTCACAAAGAAAGCCTGGAGATTCAAGAAACACACGGCTCCTCTGAGCTGACACCGGATGTCCTACGAGTCACGCCAAATCCAAGTTTTCAGCACGAACCCACTCCTACGATGTGGCCAGGTTCACCCGAGGACCCGACGCCTGATTTACAACCTCTTTTCGACAACGTCAATTTTCCAGCTCAATTGTCTCAGCATATCCCAGCTCCCTTTGAATGCACCGAAGGCTGTACTACGAGAACGTTCAGGCGTAAGTTCGAGTTGAATAGACACATTCAGGAGCAGCACCGCTGTCCCCACGAAGATTGCAGAGATGTAAGATTCAGTACCTCAAAGGAAAAGAACGACCACGAACGGAGTCATCACACCAAGGCAAAGAAAGATGGAAATAAGAGCAGCGTAGCTTTGAATGCTCAACATGGTGTACCCAAGAAGGAGGACATACCTCGTCCTAGTGTGCAGCAGGACGAGGATGAAAGCACACAGCATTCATACACGGATGACACAGGAGAGGAAGCGGAACCGCAGCCACGAGGGGGAGGATGGTAAGAATGATGTTATAGCGATGGAGGTTCGGCTTTGCTTGCCTGTGGTCGTTTCTCTTTTTCAAATGTAGTCGTCGTTACAGAAGTAGGTTGGTTACTGAATAAACGTACGAATGAGTACAGTCTTCCAACGGCGTTTATTCCGGGAGATGATCAATCTTCAAAGTGCTCATGTTCTCCAGACATGAACAAAGTATATATCATCAAGCGAAACTTGGTAGCTCAACTTCCATACACCACACATGTACACAGCAAAGCCACCTCATATCCCCTCAACACTCCCTTCAAGCAACATCTTCCTACCGCTCTCACTCCCCTCCACCCACCTCGCAAACCCAGGCTTAACCACGATCCCCCGCCGCCCAACCTCCTCCCACACGAACTCGTACAGAAACGGCTGGCCTCGCAACCACAGACTTAGATCGAGCGCGCTGGTTATCAGGTGCACGAGGTCTTCGTCTTTCTCGTGGTCCGAGATGCTGGGGTTGGCCCAGGGGAAGAAGGTCAGGGCGAAGTGCTCGGCGGCTTCGCGGATCGAGGAAAGCGTGGAGGCGGGGTGGGAAGGGGTTTGGCAGAGGTAAAGATGGACGGCTAGGCGGCGGTAGAGGAGGTAGGGGGCGGTGAGGTCTGCGTATGTTCTAGTTAGCTGGTGCATGCTACATGGTACGAAAGTAAAGGCGAGTAGGTAGGTGGGTAGGTAGTAAGTGAGATAGAAAGGCACTCACCACTCGAGTCCACAAACGCCTCCTCCTTCAACCCCTTCACCTCAGCGGGCACGAACGCGTCGCCGCCGAGATCCAGCACAAAGTCCACCAGCGCATGTTTGATCGCGACCGTCGGACTCGACGCAGTCCGCAGCAGCTCGGCCATGCCGCCGCTCGCGCCGAACCGCGCCAGATCGCTTTCCATGCTCGGTGTGATGCTCGCGTGCACGTCGCGGTAGAACGAGTCGACGTGCTGGTGGACGGCGGAGAACAGGGCCGAGACTCTGGCCGCGACGCTGTGGTCGTCGGCCGCGGGGGGCAGGAACGAGGAGGCTGCTGGGTCGAGGGCTTGGTGCTGTCTGGGTGTTGGTGCGACTATGGGTGCGGGGACTGGGGCTTGCGAGACGGAGACGTAGTTCGTCTGCCCGCCTTTCGCCAGCGTGATGAGATCGGGGGTCGAGCCGTACGACGTGGCTGCGAGTCGCGTGTTGCGGTTCCTCCTCCTGAAGACGAGAAATGCGGCGACGAATGCGATGGCTGCACCGGCGAGCGCTGTTCCAATTGCGATTCCTACCACGGCACCTCCGCTCACGCTTCCTAGGCCTCCGGACGTAGACGCGGCCTGCGAGGGCGCCGCTGTGGCGGCAGCATTTCCGGCTTGAGTAGAGGACAGAACGACTACGGTGTTCTCGGATGGGTGGATGGTAGGAGCGGCGTGGGTGGCGGTGGTTAACGCAGTAGAAACTTGTGCGGGCGGGGGCTTTGATGAAGGTCCAGGTCCAGAGCCGTTGTCGTCTGTCGTGGTGGTTGTGTCGCCGACTTCAGTCGCGAGTCCTGGCAATCTTGAAGGTACGCCAGTGGATTCACCTGGGCTCGAAGGACAATATGGCCACACGCACTCATCCTCTTGGCGTTGTTGTAACATGTTCCCCATATCCATAATGCCCAATAAACTAGAAGTACTTTCAACACACTCAAACCACGCACTCAAATCCACGAAGAAGATCGAAGAAAGAGAACAGAAGAAACCAAAACGCGCCGCACCCACGCACCCTTAACTCACGCCAGCGCCCCAACCCTAGCTGAAAAGTCCGTCGCTCCCACGCGGTAGTCATCCATGTCAGCCCACAGCCTCCCTCTCTCAGCTGCGCAGCCTGCGCCCAAGGCTAGCACTCCGTTTGGCCCCCGCACCCCGCACAGACGCCGTAAAGTCGTAAAGAAGCATCAAATGGAAAATGCGGCGTCCCCTGCTAGCCCGCGTTAGGCATCAAGCGTGTCTTATATTGGTTGCAACCTGCAGGGCGCTGAGCTTATTGTTGCTGCTTGGTGGGTGCGCGAACAAACACGAGGGATGGGGACTAGGTAGCGAAGGGCGAAGGGCGAGGGGCGGGCTGCGGTTGGGGTTTGTTTGCTGGATGTTATTAGGCGTGCTGGGTCGGTTCTAAGAGGATGTTGGAGGGAGAATCCTTTATTCGCAAGGCTGTCTTAGCAGCGCCGGTTGGAGAATTACGAGGGAGGTACGGAGTAGAGAAACGGTGGGTTGATCGTATGTAGGGTCGACTGAAGGGGAAAGGTGTGACGAGGCTGTGAAATTGATGATGCTGCAGGGTCGATCAAGCTTCGGTGGCCTTAAGTTATCGATACGGATTCTCCACTAGGGACACGCTAAGCGAGGCAGTTGACAATAGATGTGTGAGCACAGCAATCATTCATATTTAATGTGTGTATGCAAATGTGAGAGCGCCTTGGTGCGCTAGAACAACGAATGACAATAGAGAGACGAGCTCCCAGTCATATCGACGACTGCATGAGAGAAGACACAGTAATGCACAGCCGGTTGAATCATATCCAAACCACTATATACCGCGCCACTGCCTGTTCAACAGCCTGACTGCTGGTCCCCAATCGCTAAATATCTACCGGGGATATATGTACTACGCAACAATATCAATCAATACCAGAAATGCAACCGAACCTGGTTCCGTCCAGTCCAGCCAGTCCAACCAACCCAACGGGGAATCAATCCACCAAAATGCAAAGCGGAACGCAAAAGCGGAAGCAATCGCTTCCCGCTTCTCAAGACGCCGTGTCCCAAATGCTACGAGATTCTTTCCCAAGATAATTCGACAAATAAACTCCGGCCCAGCATATTTCCGCTGAAGCAAAATGATCGTCAAAAGTGCTTTTCGTGATACACTCAATGCAAAAGAGTGTGTTTCCCAAGCCGTTCCAAAAAGATAAATGCAAGACGGTCGCTCAGCGATGGAGTAATTTGAAAAGTTGAACAGTAGTACAAAACAGAAACGCGACGTATCAATCCCGGCACTATGCGTAGCGCACGCTTGAACTACGCTGGTACATCGGCGGTGGCACTGGGACATCGTGTCCAGTCTGCGGTTGCCATTGATTCGGGGAGAACGCTCGACTGCGATTCTCGGTCACTGCCGACGCACCGCGGGTGTTAGGATGTGGAATAGGGGGTGCGCTTCTTCTCCCATCTCTTCTTGGTCGGTCGTGGCCGCCGTAGTAGGGTTGGCGTGGAGGCGGAGGCGGAGGCCCACGAACTGCCGCGTGATTGGCAGCATATACCTTTCTCGTCTTCCTGCGCTTGTAGCTGCGCCAACAACAGCCTACAATGCAGAGCATAAGCAGACCGCCAACGCCAGCGGCGACACCGATTACGATGGGTTTGTTATCCATGATCCACTTCTTGACTTCGTTGCCTACTGATGCTCCAGCACATTGACCCTGCAAATATGTTAGTCACAAGACCGACCCAATACCATTGACACTTACATTCTGACAGGTGCCACCTCCAGCACAGGAAGTGCCATCAAGGAAGTTTTGCTGCAGGCCGTAACAGACGTCTCGGCCAAACTCTGGACTCGCGCAACTCAGCATACAGTTTCTGTTGTCGCAAGCAAATGTGTCGTTGCCTTGGGTGTAGGTACCCATGACAGTCTTGCACTGCTGGTCTCGCGATGTGCACTGTCCGCTTGCGCATTTGAGCCCATTACCGCAGTCTGAACCGTCAGGTTCAGTTTTGTCATCCGGACAGTAGGGTGTGGTCCCTGTGCACCGCTCCTCTGGGTCACATTGGCTCCCCGGACGGCAGACAATACTTGCCGACGCGAACTGGCAATTATTACAGCAGTCCTCATTCGAATCGTCACAGACGGCAGTTTCCCTAAATCGACAGGTGGTAGGGTCGCAGCACTGGTTATCGCCACAGCCTTGTGTGCCGCCACAATCACACTGTTCGTCGCCTTCGACAATTCCGTTGCCACACCTCTGACCGGAAACAGTAGTGACGCCGCGATTGTTGCTGAGACAGGAAGACTTGACACTGTTGCGTCCCAAAGCCGAGCAGATATTGCCGATAGAACAGGCTGAGAAGAGGGTGATACCTTGGGCGGTAGAAGGGTTCATGATAAAGCGCTCGCCGGCATCACAGGTATCACCACTGAGCGGGCAGCATTGCTGGGCACTAAGCATATTTTGGTTCGAACATTCTGTTTGTGTGCAGTCGTGGACAGCACCATACGTATGGCCGGTTTCATGTCTATGCTAGTGAGTGCATGTAGAGTCACGTAGGGGAAGAGGCACTTACGCGATGACCTGCCATTCGGTCGAGGTCCGCACAACCACGTTGGCCCCAGCCACGGATTCCGCGCTGCCGTCGGACGAGCCTGGGCCCTGGGAGCCCGACGTACATGCTTGGCCTAGCCACGCCAGACCGACGGCGGATTGGGTGTTGCATTTGGTAAGCAGAGTCCAGTGTGAATTTTGATCAGCCTGCTGACCCCTCCACTGCGAGAAGAGGTTTAGGCGCCCCGTAATGTTGAGGTTATCTTTGCAATCCTGATTCCAGGGGGTGGCTTGCTGGGGCATTGTAGGACAGTTGGGTTCGGTGACGATCAAATTAGCCAGACCGAGCGATATGTTGAAGGAGCTTTCGAATAGTTCAGATGCCTTATTCATTTGGCCGATGATACTGTCGCGGGCCAGGTCTTTAGGGTCACCGCTCGACGTATTGAACGAGCGCGTGTACGTGCAGTCTGTAGCAACGCCCACCAGCGCAACTTTGCGGGTAGAGGGACAGCCTCGCGTGTTGCCAATGGTCTGGACCAAGTTGACACCAGCACCATTGCCTCCACCGGGCGTGCCGTCGATCAGGCGCTTCCCCAACAAGGCCGAGTAGGGCGTGGAAAACAGCTTGTCGCCCCTCGGTCGCATGCTAACATACACAGGGTGGTCATCCTGCTTGTTGAACCCTAGTTGATCGCTCCCGCACGCTAGTCCGCCAGATCGCTTCTTTAGTTCCGAATGCTCGTCGTCGGCAGCCGTATCCGAGTCTCTGAAAACTACCATGACTTCATCGGGGCGCGTTTCGAGATCCGGGTCTAGCTCGTGGCGCGTCTGCTGGTAATGCGACGAGAGTTGCACGTGATGGTGGTCATGGTCGACGGTAAAGGTTCCCTCGAACAGCGGGTCCATACCGTCCCGGCGGATGTCAATGCGGGCCCAACCAACCTTATCCCATCGGTTCCCCCTCTTCAACCAGGCCGTGCCTTTGTAGACCTTGTGCTGAAGCCGGTCGATCGGCTCCTGTCTAGAGAGGCTGCCGTCTGCGCGGAGGTACTGTATTGTTGCGCCCTCGACGAAGATGTCGTGGTTTGGCTCGAGGCTGAGCCGGATGCGGGCGCCGGAGAAGTCAAAGGCGACATCGAAGGTTGAGAGGGCATGCACGCGGTGGTTTGCTGTGAGGATGGACGGGTTCTTTGCCAGTCCGACGGTCTTCAAGGGATTCCGCGCCGTGGATGCGGCGGTGGTGACTGTGGCGAGTGCGAGAGTGACAGCGGCTGTGACAGCCCGCGCTATTAGCATGGCGGGTGGCGAACGCTCCGTCGAGGAGACGCTCAGGAGTTGCGGATGAGCGAGCGGTGATTATCGCACGAGCACAGCGGGCGACATGAGGGTGCGGATCTTGGAGAGAGTGTTTGGTTATGTGCAAGTGATGAGAGGCGCCGAGTGGTGAACGATAGATGTGCCCCAAAGACGTCGTCAGCCCCCCGAGCGTGAGCGACTAGCCCGCCTTGGCTCGACCGGGGTCCTTTCACTGACTGGGCAACCTGCGAGTGCGGGCATCTCAAAGAGGCGCCATATCATCCGGACTGATACCTGTTACCGTAATCTAGTATATACATACTAGTCTATCTTCTCTCGGCCGAGAGTAGCGCACGGCTAGAGATTTGCCTGGTTTCGCCTGCTTGGCAGACAGGAGCAGTCCCTTAGCGCGCAACGCTAACCCACGTACGTTAGACGCATGTTATCTCTCGCTACCCAGTACCTTAATCATCTCTCGTTACCCAGGTCCGGATGACCTGCTGCCTGCATCTCAAACGCCAATAAAACGGCAATCGTCCGGAACACCATCCTGCTTCCTGTCCGCTGCGGCCTGCAGGTAGTGCAGCCCTGCCCATCCCCGACCGCCCAGCGCCTGTAGACTGCTTTGCCAGCGCCCGCTGGCCGAGACGTTGCCTGCCTCCATGTCACTGCAGCCGCTGTGCCGCCCAACAGCCTGAGTGCGCGCGCGTGGATTCACAAACAGCAGCAGAGCCCCCCATTTGGGACATAGTTACTATAAACAACTTGCTGGACAGAATACATAGGCGCGCCGATATCTCACTGATGGACATGCCCGCACGCGGTTATCCGCTGCCCCACCGCCGGCACGGTCAAAGGCACCTCTCCCGTAGCGCCTTGGCCTTACGCGTTCCCCAGCGTCCCATCTCTTCAAATGTTCCTCCCGCCACTCGCTGAAAGCCGATTTTGGCGTGGCTTACTTCTTCTTGGCCGAGTGTACCACCTCGATAATCTTCTCCACTACCGACGGATCCGAGAGCTATCCACAATTCGTCAGCTTCCATTGTTGACACGCACAACGACGCGTCATTGACACCACCAAGACGGACAAGTAGCAGAGAAAATTCGGCTTACCGTTGTGATGTCGCCCAGTTGGTCTTCTTCGCCAGCCAAGATCTTGCGCAGAATGCGTCGCATAATCTTGCCGGACCGCGTCTTTGGCAAGTCTGGAACCACATGAATGGCCTTTGGTGCCGCAAATGGTCCAATCGACTTGCGCACTTGCAGCGTCAAGTCCTTCTTGACTTGGTCTGTCACTTCGGTGCCATCTTTCAACGCCACGAATGCATTCACTGCTTGGCCGGTCAACTCGTCGCTAATTCCGACGACGGCCGCTTCTGCAACGGAATCTAAAGAGCGGGGTTAGTAGGCTATGCAATCCACAACGGAGGAGCTGACGTACGGTGTTCGATGAGCGCTGCTTCGATTTCTGCTGTCGATAGTCGGTGTCCAGACACGTTGACAACGTCATCCACGCGTCCACGAATCCAGTAATACCCCTCATGGTCACGCGCAGCCCCGTCTCCGGTGAACTGCGAGTATCAGTAAGACATCCATTACCGTCATGTTCTTCACTCACGTATAGTCCCTTGTAAACATTCAGGTATGTGTCCATGTACCGTTTGTGGGCACCCCAAACAGTGCGAGCCATACTAGGCCACGGCTGCTTGAATGCAAGCACACCCTCGACATTGTTTCCGTGGATCTCCTCTCCCGAGACGGGGTCAATGATGGCCGGCTCGATACCAAAGAATGGGAGAGAGGCTGAGCCGGGCTTTGTGGGTGTAATACCGCCGAGAGGAGTGATAACATGAGAACCCGTCTCTGTTTGCCAGTATGTCTGTACACTTTAGTCTATATTCCGCTGCATCCTTGTTCGAATTACTTACGTCCACAACGTGTGCCTCTTCTTTGCCAACAACCTCGAAGTACCACTTCCATACCTCTGCAGCGATCGGCTCACCAACAGATCCCAGGATCCTGAGGTTCTTCATCTTGGCCTTAACGTGCTGGTCACCAGCGCGCTTGAGTAATCGAAGAGCAGTAGGCGCAACGTAAAACTGACTGACGTTGTACTTGTCGACAATGTCCCAGTAGCGTGAGAAATTCGGATACGCGGGAGTTCCCTCGAAGACGACGGTAGTCACACCAAGGACGAGTGGTGCGTATACGACATACGTGTGGCCAGTGATCCAACCTACATCGCCACCACAGAAGAAGGTGTCCTTGTCGTGGATATCAAATACGTACTTTCCAGTCGCGGCTGCTCCAAGGAGATAACCACCGGTAGTATGCATAACCCCCTTGGGCTTGCCTGTCGAACCAGAGGTATAGAGCAAGAAGAGAGGATCCTCGGAATTCATGGACTCTGGCGCAATATAGTTAGGGTATTTCTCGACCTCCTCGTGCCACCACCAGTCACGGCCCTTCGTCCATGGAACGTCAGCACCAGTGCGCTTGTACACAAGACAGTGAGATACATCAGGACATTGCTTGAGGGCTTCATCGACAATCTTCTTGGTGCCGATGAGCTTTCCACCGCGCTTGCCCTCGTCTGTGGTGATGACGACCTTGGACTCAGCATCAATGATGCGGTCACGGAGGGAGTCTGATGAAAACCCGGCGAAGACCACCGAGTGTACAGCGCCGATACGTGCGCAAGCCAGGAGGGAGACTAGTGCCTCGGGAATCATAGGCAGGTAGATGGCAACAGTGTCGCCCTTCTTCACGCCCATCTCTTTGAGCGTGTATGCAAGCTTGGACACTTGACGGAGGAGCTCGCCATAGGTGATAGTGCGGCCATCCCCATCCTCGTCAGCCTCGTAGATGATAGCGGGCCTGTTCGGGTCCTTGAAGGCATGGCGATCCACGCAGTTGTAGCTGGCATTCAGCCTGCCTTCGACGAACCACGCGTTGTCGCCATGTTCGAAGGAGCCAGCGTGAACGGTCTGGAAATCGCGCTCCCACGTGAGCAGCTCGCGCGCCAGGCGGCCCCAGAACTTGTGCGGGTCCTGGATCGACTCCTTGTACAGCTCCTGGTAGTGTTCCAAGCCGTTGAGATGCGGTTTTGTGTGCGGGTGCTTGCTACGAGTCATTCGTTAGCCACATTTCCCCATCTGGTGCTGGTGGGAGAGGTGATCGCGATGACGCCGGGCAAATGGCGGGGTCACCCCGCTCTGCCGTGCGCGACCTCGGGCGACTTGGGACTGCGCATTGTCTTGGAAATGATGCAATGCAAAAACAAGCTTACTCGTAGAAGGCCTTGGGGACGTGGAAGGTGTCGACCTGGTGGGCCTCGGGCACCACTGTCGCTGGCTTCACATCGCCCTCAGACATGGTGCGGAAGCGCCGTGAGTGCAGCCGTCGAGGGGAAGAACAGGGCGGCTTCGGCGCGCTCGGATGTTGGGAACAGCGATACCAAAGAACTTGTGCGAGGCGCGAACGAGTCGTCAAACTGCTGGGAGAGCGCACTATGGATTCTGGGTAGCTTTATGTCGCAAGATCCGGGTAAAGGGGTCGGATGCGGCGATTGATTACCGCAGGGCCTCAATTTGGGCCTCTTGTAGTGTCGAAAGACAGCTGCCTGGCGGGGTGGAGCCGCGACAGCACTGTTGCGTTGCGATGCTAGAGGTCTTGTTCAACCACGAGACAGGAGATGGCGGAGTGGAGAGGCAATTGATGTCGGCATAGCTCGGCGGACGGAGGGGGAACCCTCTTATGAGGTGAAGGGTCCACGCGCCCGGGCATGGTCCTCGCCGTGTGCCGCCCCGGTTTACTACCCCTCGTGCCTCTCTTGCGGGGAGAAGGGAAGATGGCAGCCATTCCGTTTGTCCTGGACCCGCGCCTCTCGCTCCCCTTGAATGGCCACTTACGATCTGCCTTGGCGTGCCCTGTGATGGAGAAAGTCCCATTAGTCCGGCGAACCGCCCACCAGTCGCGCGATTGTCGTTAGTATGGAGCTGATCCTTTGCCAGTATGGGCTGCCGATTGAGGCGTGTCTTCTGTCTTTGACTGGTGCTTTGCTGCGCTTGCGCCATGATGATGTTGCTACTGCGGGGTGACGATCATGATCAGAAGGCTCTAGGGCTGTTGACGTCGCACAGATCTGGAGAACCTCGAGGCTGCCACGACAAACAGGGACTACTAATCACTGGAGCTAGGCAAGGTGCAGAGTGGTAGAGCATCCTGCCATGGTACTCAAGCCGACGCCACAGCTATCCGGATCAAGAGCTACAGGTTAATCGCTCGGCTGCTCGGCTAGAGCTCTAGAGAAGATGAATTGCGGGCGTTACTATTACTCTGAGGTGCGTTCAATAGATATTCGCGAAAATGCTGTCGATCTGCTGCTTCGCTAGCTACAGCTGCATGGGATGAGCCCTGTCGTTTGAAACCTGCTCTAGATGTTCTGCTCCGAGAGAAGTAACGTGCGGATATGTGCATAGATAAAGAGAAACCCCTTTGCGTGTAAGCTCTCCAACCTCGTGTCCGTACATTCTCTTAGAAAGAGAGAAGCAGCCAACGATTGGAAGAGATCTGACGTGTGAGTGCTGATCTCGTTCTCTGCATAGAATTTGACCAAACAAATTGAGGCATAGTATGGCTGCTGTGGCCCTCAAGAATTACATCGCGGTACCAACTAGCCTGGTGCGGGATATGCCAACCAGACCTTGAATTCAATCGTCGTCCCAAGTCGCAATTGTCTGCCCAGAGCTAGTGGCCACCTTTGACATTGCAGCGACCCCGATCATAAACCCAGACCTAGTCTCGTCAAAGTTGTACACGTCCTCATCGTATCCCATGCGCCTGGCGCAGCTCCTCTACAGCCTTGAACCACGCGTTGACCTTGACGGGATCTTCGCATTTCGCACGGTATTGGCGGGATTTCTATTCCCGTTCCACTTTATTGAAGCTCAGACTGGTTGTTCATGAAGCGTGACACCTAGCGCGTGTCTACAGGAGGATTTTGTCCGCGTCGCGGGCGGCGAGTAGAACGTCTGCCTTTTATCGTACGTCAACGATGTGGGGTGTAAATGCTCGTCGATCGCGATCTAAGACCCACTGAGTAAAATATCGTTCTTCAGTAGGGAGGCAGTAGGGAGGAGCTTTGGTTTCTTTGCGTTGCCGACCGCCTTCAAGAGTAGAGCGAGGAGGCTCGTATAGCTTTGCAGCTATACGAAGTATAGTCGTGCTATATCTTTTCCGTGTAGATACATCAGTAGCTAGAGAGTGGCCAACTGTTTTGTGAAGCAATTGGCGTGGTGTTGAAGCCATAGCTGGTTGAACGCGATGAGGCGCGTCGGTTATCTGGTGGGGCTGTCAGATGACTAATAAACCACGCTGTAGGGATACTTAGTAAGCGCCAAGATAAACCCGGCCGGCCTTGTCTTTTGCTACCTTTGTTGCAAGCCATTCACTTCACGACATATCACCCTCTCGTATCCCTGGCCAATTTAACACATCCATTGGACAACGCATGTTTCTCTGTTTGCCGTGATCTCAGTATTGAGCCAGGGCCTCGGTTGGACTCAGAGAAAAAGTGCGGCGCTGAAGAGACACGCATTTAAGCGTTTTGGAGTCAAAGCGTGTACAAGTCAGGCATGAAAAACGAGTGTGATTCTGATATACAGAGGGTGGTTTGCTAGCTAGTAGACCTCAGAGGGATGTTGACGAGAAGAGTAGAATCGCGAGTATCAATCATCACTCAGGTCCTCGCCACACCGTGAGGTACCCGTCCATCTTCAATTGTAACAAGTAGCCCTCAGGCTCGCTATACTGTTCTCCGTTGTCTTGCATACATTTTCCTCTAGCTTCGCATGGTTCGGCACATCTGTCAGCGTCAGCAGGCTTCGTTACTCTTCACTGCACCTGGAATTCAGAGTCATCCTTACTCTAGGAAATACCAAAGCCGTCCCGGAGCGTCCCATTCGCACGACTTCTCGCCAAAATCCAGCTCTACGTCTCCGTTTTCGTTTAGGACATCTCCCATTACGGTTACGATTTCTCCGTCTCCGTTTTCGAATGATGGCTCCATTTCTCCGTGTTCATACAGCAGGTTATTAATGCACACCAACATGCACCCTATCTGCGAGGGGAAACAAAGTTATTTCTAACGTAACAAGAGCAGAGCAGAGATCTTACACATTCATCCGCGATTACACCCTTTACCGCCCGTTTGTAGATCGAAGAGTCGGAATCGCCCTGAGAAGGAGTTTGGGCTGAGGGAGTAACAAAAGCGACAGACGACGCGACAAAGCTGGCCAAAAGGACGCCTCCAGTGGTAAGAAGTCTCATCTTGAAGTGGTTGAAGCGGGATTCGAGAGCAGAGAGAACTATTGAAGAAAGAAAAGCTGGCGTACAAAAGATACTTTATATATGTGCATAGCTGAACCGGCTCACACTTCCCGTCTTAGTTGGAGTATGGTACACCGTGTTGGACTACAACTGCACTAGGAGTAGAAGAGGGTTGGACAGTGAAAAGCGACGTTGTTCACTGCGACGATCGAGGTACCTAGTACCAGAGGAAGAACCTGGTGTTGAGTTCTCCTCGTAAGAACAAGCCCGCAATCAGTATATTCTCTCTCAGAGCCCACTAGACACAAGAGGCAAGAAGAATCATCTTGACAAACCATAGTTCTGAGAATACGCTCTATAACGAAACCATCTCTTCAGCTCACGCTCAAACCAAATAGGGCACCACCTCGCTATAAGCTCGCTACCACTTTTTTAACCTTATTTTAGTGCTCGCCTCGCATCTCTAAAATGTAGGTGGTAGGAGCGCGAGAGCTTGCCGAGTCGCTTCAAGTATGCTAGTAATAATCTCCAACGGCACTAAGGTCTTTGAGAAAGAGAATCGGACGCCGAGTTTTCCCTTAGAGGCCTAGAGGATGAGAAAGTTGTCGCAACGCTCAAATTTGCTGCGGAGCGCCTTGTTTGTTTTCAGCGTGAGCTGAGTGGGTGCTTCGTTTTGTGGAGCCTCTCGAATATGTATTCCGTACTGCATGCATTAATTTCCGATCGGGTTATGTTGATTTGAAGGATGTCGAGCAAACCCTCCTACTACTGAACAAGCACTCTTATGTGCACATGGCGGCGGCTGGGCCTCGGGCTTAGGTCGACAGTAGCCCAACGGACTTCAACATACTGATATACAAGATCTAGAGGACTCGAAATGTATCTTTGGGAAGCGTATGGGCGCCGTGTGAGCCTCAATCTAACTCTCTTGTAGAAGCGTTGGTAGTACCAGCTTCCTTCCCACATGCGACGGAAGGACCCGGAATAACACTGTTGGTACCACACGAGCTAGGTCAATCCGTTCAAAAATTCGGTCCGTTTTTGATCCTGTTGGTTGGTTTGGTTGGGATTTTAATGTCCGACTTTTCCCAAGACCCCACCCTAACCCGCCTACAACGACGAAGATACCAGATCAAAAGGTTTTCGCGAGCTCATTGCGACGAGCCTCAATTTGTTTAGACGACGGTACAATCTGCCCAGGATGAAAACCTCATATAAGACTTTTTGTCTATTCGCTAGAAAGAAGACGCTACCGTAAACATTAACATAAGTGGTATCCAAAAAGAATTGCCTGCCTTATCCATCCCTTCGTAGAGTGAACCAACGCCCGTGCCCCTCTCCGTCCAAAAACACTTCGTCATTCCCGAGCAACCGAGCGCCACGTCCCCGTAAAAATAACCCGCTGTAAACGCCTTGTCGCCAAGTGCCTCATATCCAAAGTCCATGCTACCGGGTTTAGAAGGATGTATCACTCCGGGATGGTGTAGCCTTCATTTACCGAGAGACGAGTGCTCGCAAGCACCAAGTCAGGGCTGGTCGTAATCGGATCATTCGCTCCTCTATCACCTTCTTTCTCCTTCTCCTTCTCCTTGTCTGCTTCTGTGTCGAGTGCAGGCGACATCAATCCTGCGGACAATCCGCTCTCGCTATTCTCCCTAGCTCTGACTGCCACGCTAGCGGCGATTCTCTCGTCGAACATGCTGACGAGTCGCTCAGAATATTGATCCAGTAACTTCACCATAACACTTTCATCAAGCTTTGATCCTTTGGCTTTTTCCCCAACCGCTCGTGCGGTGAGTGCGAGTTCGCGCTCCACCTCTCGGGTGAGCTCTGAGGTGAGCGAATCTGAAGTATTGGCAAGGCGCTTCCGATACGCGCGGAGAGTGCGACAAAGACTCTCAGTCGACGCACCTATGCTCCCAAATTCGTTAGTGGAAGCCTTCGTACGAACGCGGACGTCGACAGACGATCTACGTTTTGTGACCTGAGGATGGCGAGGGCTAGGTGGCGAGGGAGACCGATTGCGATATGACTTGCTGCGTAGAGAACTGTAGCCTTGCGAAAGTCCGCCTGGCCGATTATCTCGTGAAATACTCGGCAGAGGCGACGGTTCCAGCCTCGGAGGCTGAGCTAATGTAAACTTTGATAGCCTCTTCCGTAACTTCGGTGATCGATTGCCTGTTGGGGTAACGTTGTCGTCTTCGGAAGAGCGCTGAAATCGTGCCAGCTCAGATTGTGAAAATACACGTCGCAGAGGAGGTCGGGTTGCCAAAAGATCTTGCGTCGGCGTACTATGACCGGCAAGATCCATTGACTTTGACATGTCCTGTCGATGAGAAGTCTGTAATGCAAGCGCCCATACAAATATCGTGCCGTCGACAGCGACCGTAACCAGTGACTTCTGGTGGTTGCCCTCAGTTTCCGAGTTACCACCTTGTACTAAAGCCACATCCGTGACACCCTCGGTGTGACCCCATTCACGGGCGACGACGCTCCCATTTTCCTCATAGAGACGAATCGACTTGTCTGTACTCGAAACGCCAGCGATCAGTGGAGGTCCCCATGGACGCGGTACATGAACTAAGGAAGACAAAATGACCGCGTCACCTCCTTCAGTATCAGAGGCGCGAAAGGAGCTCAGACATTGGCCATTGCGCAAGTCGTATTTGTGTACTTGGCGGTCAATGGTTGAAACCAAAAGAATATCGTCTTGCTCATGAACCCACGCCATGGAAACAGGCGTTGATTTCAATATGACACTGCGCAAGATCACAAAAGCACTTGTTGTTCCGCCTTCATCCTCTCGGGACACCATTTCGCGGACCACTAGCGTGCGGTCGGAGGAGGAAGACACCAATCGCATCCCGTTTCTGGAGAAAAGTATTCCGGTAACGGCCCCCACATGCTCGTCCAACGTCTGCATCAGGTCCCATGTGCCGTTTCTTCGTGCAAAGATTTGGACCATTCTGTCTCTGCTGGCGCAGGCGATATAAGCGGGGTCTTTTCCCTCATAAATGGAGATGCTGGTGATCTCGCTAGCGTGCGCTTTGAAGTCGAAGGCACTCTGTTTGGTTTTGCAGTCGATGATGCGAAGGACTCCTAATTTATCCCCAGATACGAGATAGCTGGCGTCACGAGATGCGCGGACAGTCTTCAGTTCGTTCGAGTCTGCATCCGAACCGTCAACTTGCTCCAGCGTTATTTCTAACGATTCCTTGCAGACACCATCATAGTCCCAGAACAAGATTGAACCTTCCGCTGACCAAGTGTAAAACGAGGCATTAGGAGTGTTGGGCTTTGCTAGAGTAGCCACTCCCAGTACGGAGTCACCATGAGCGGGTAGTTTCTCGACGATATCGCCGATCAAAGATTCGTCCTCAGCGGAGCACAAGTGCGACAAGCGGATCGAACGTTGAGAATCCACGGTGACTATGTACTCTAGGAGAGAAACAATTGCTTCGATCTGGTTTGAGTTTGAGGTCAAAGTGACAATAGGAGATTCTACGCTTGGTGGCGGTGACGGCGGCGGAGTCACTGATTCGATGGTATCTCGGATGTTCAGTGTTTTCAGCCCACCGTGGCTGCCAGCGAGATGGAGGCGTCCCTTTGTGTCAACTGCCATGGAAGTGACCGCGAACCCAGCTTCCGCGACCTTAAAAAAGCGCTGTGTTCCATCCGTATCGTCAATGAGACAAACGTCGCCTTTGTCTGATGCCACGATGGCCTTGGACGGAGCAACGGCGACGACACTAGTGAAATTGACTTCTAGTAGGGTTTCAAGCAGACAATTACGGCCTGGCAGTGTCCTGTGGGCTGTACTCGATAGAAATGAGACGTCGCTTTGTCGCGGTTTTGAGGCGCGAGGCGTCGAGCTGCCATCCTCGATCCTCCATACCTTCACGTGCCTGGTGCCAACAGTGATGAGATTGTTCCCTATCCACGCTATGCGGTTGATGTTGCTCGTGCATTTGTTGCTGGCATGTAGCGTCGCGGCGCCGGTTCGAGTGTTGATACTCCAAACGTACAGAAAGCCATCGTTCGCGGAACCTAAACTGGCGAGGTACTGGGAGTCGGGACTGAAGGCAACGCACCGGACGCCGAAGGTGTGCTCGGAGAGCGAGGTCAAGGGAGTCTCGGGCGGGGCTTCTGGAGCAGTAGAGAAAACCAGAACCCGCGGCTTGTACCCGGTCTAGGCATGCATATCAGCGGCTGGAGGTAGGTGGGATGGTTGGCAAACATACCTCCCCCACAGCGAGGAACTTGCCGTCGGGGCTTAATGAGACGCATGTAGCGGCTTTGATCCGCTCGCGCGCTGTCCAGCTCTTGCTCGAGGGCGAGTCGGCCCACTCATGCGCGGGGGACGCCAGTGATGACGCGGTGCCCACGCCAGCATCGCGCAGAGACGCAGCCATGCGATTGCGACTCTCATTTTGCGTCGGCGTGGAGGGCCCTCCGTAGACGGAGGCGGAGGGATTGAGCGGATTGGTGGTGGGGCGCGCGCGGTAGAAGCGCTGCGAGACGCGCTGCTGTTCGTCGACGGTCGCAAGGACTGCGGCAGCGCCAGCAGTGAAGGCGAAGGACCGGCCCGCGCTGAGGCTGTCAAAGGCATTGGCGGAGCTGGTCGTGGTGCCAATGACTTGCTTGAGGGCGAGGCTGGCTTCGAGCCGGCTCGGTTTGACGGGAGAGCGGAGCGGGGTGTTCATGCTCTTGAGGAAAGGCGAGGGCGAGGGCGTGAGCTTGATGCCTCCCCAGGCAGGGCTCATCATCCGGGAGTTCGATGGGGTGAGCGACATCTGAGGATGCGATGTCTCGGGCTGCAGATGGCACACATTTCAGGCAGGCGTCATGGCGGAGGTGCGCTTGGCCCGGTGCGCTTGCCGGGAGGTTGGTCAGGTAATGTGGAATGCAGAGTAACAGCAGTGGGAGTTGGCGTCGACGGCTAGTACGAGCTTGTGGCAAGGACCACGGTAAGACAATGGAGGCGGAGGTGCAATTGGTGCAACGTTGGCCAATTCCTAGAGGTGAGAGAGATGCATGACGGAGAGAGGCAGCTCCCCTCGCGCTTGCAGTGATTTTCAGTTCATGCCGTGTGAGGTGGATCAGGATCAGGATCAGGATGGTGGGCTTGAGCCTTGGGGGTCAACACAGCAAAAGAGCGATTCGCACCGACGGCACGGCGCCGTCCGCATGGCCATTGGTCCGCTAAACCTCATCACCCTGCGGCAACGCCCATCACACGCCTCCCGGTTTCACTCTGGGCGCCGTCGACTGCTGCTTTGGGCGTCGAAGATAGCTAAAGGTCAAGGAAGTTTCGTCTACTACAAGTCTACGACTACTAGCAGGAGAAGACTCTGGCTCAGCGCCTTTCCACCAGAATTACGCCACCCAGAAGCAGGTACTACAATCAGGTATCGACTAATGCGAGTGGAAGTTGGCTATATACAGTAATCTGCAGCCAGTACAGAGCAGGTAGGTGGATCTAAGCGCAACTGTAGATACTCGATATGTATAGAGTAACGTATGTACGATGCATCCATTGTGCACACGTGTCTTGGACATGGGCAGCTGTAGCCGAGTGCTTGGCATGGACCTCGGCCGTCCAGGCTGAGGAAAGGAAAGGAAAAGATCACCTCGCGACAACGCTCAGCGCCAGCAGCCATTGCCCTTCTCCTGGGCCGCCTACATTGATTTTTGTAGGTTACCGACCTCGAGCGCTCGCAGGAGGCTCGCTACATCCGTATGTATGCCGCCATTCGACCGGCACTGCGGTCAACATCGATAGCAAGACCGACTGCACAAATCGCCCGCCGACGTCGCTACCCTTCACCCTACCGACTACGATCATTCCACTATACTCGCCTCCTCGCGCAGAATCCGATTCCTCCTTTGAATCCGGACAATACCCCAGTCGATGACAATGGCGCGGATAAGAAGAGTCCAGAGAAAGCGACGGCGGCCGAACAAACAGATGCTGCGATAGCACCTGAGGATACGGAGATTCTATCACAGAAGCTCCAGCGATCACGGGAGTTAACGCGGAGGTATTCCTCGGCACTACGGCGCACCCAAAGACGGAATCGCGCTCAAGATCTTCCGCCTGTCCACATCCCCGACTGGTTCCTTAGGCATGGGGTATTGTTACACGAAGAACCACCGCTCGGTCAAAGCAGAGCTATGGAGCACAACATATGTACAATTTCTGTAACACATACGGAGTCTGGTGAACACGGCACCTACGCCATCCCGTTCTTGAACTACTCCATAGGGATCGACGCTTTAGAAGGAATCGTCAAAGGCATGTGGAAAAAAAACATAAGCGAGGAGCAAAAGAAAGAATTCGCAGAACATATCGCCAAAGAGCTCGTTGGCAACAAAGGAGTGGATTTGGCAGACTTAGGGCTGGAGAACGCACTGCCCCGCCGCGGTCGTGAAATGGCTCAAGAGAACTCGTCTGAGAAAACCAAAATGGCAGGGCAAGAGGACATACATGCCCGAAGTCTTACTCTTGCAAATCGAGAGCCCGAACTCTTAGAAGAAGATTTGTCTCATTTACGATCCGAAACGGCTGAACAGACCCCGCGCATTCCTCCTCTAGTATTGACTGAAATACGGGCTACAATCGCAGCATCTTTGTCCGCCAACAAACCCACCATGAGCGACTCCTTTCCATCAGCGAAGACAAACCTGATCTTACATTCGCCGTTCAACGAGCATGAAAAAGAATTAGTAGATACCGTACTTGCATCTGCAGCACAAATGGGATCTGATGTGGTAATACTCACGGCTCAAGATCTCGCACAGTTTGCAGGAGACTATATTGGTGAGGGAACAGAACCATCGCCACACTCCCTACGCTCTTTAGGCTACCAAACCTATAGTTCAGGATTGTCAGGGTTTGAAGATTTGGCCAAGGAGGATGCACTTGGCAATGAGCAGGACGCAGCCTCAAATCAATCCGTGGAGTTCCATATTCCCAACGTGTTCCCTGCATCGCCTCCTGGTGCGTACAAGTCGCTCTTCGGTCCCTTGAGGTCCATGTTGTCAATAGGCAATCAGACCGACCATAACTCGAGTTCGGTGAGCGATCAAAATACCCGCACCCAGACCCAAACGGAGCTACAACTAGAAGACTTGAAAATTTCCACATTGTTAGAGGCATTGATTGATTCTTGCGAACTGAAACGCAATCGTGGCCTTATTACTCCAGGCCACCAGACTCAAATCGATACACCCCCAACTTCGTCCAACTCGGCCACGAACCACGCCCAGTTCTTTAATTACTCTATGAACACTGGAGGGACAGAGTTCGATCTTAGCTCAGCCATACCAAAACATGCGAGACCTGACTTCACATTCCAGCTGAATGTTGGGCCTTTGCGGAGGCAACCGAGAGTACCGAACAAGTCGAAAATTATATATGTCAAAGACATTAAAGAACTCAACGCCACTCAGCACGGCAGTCGGATAATGCAAAAACTTGAAGACATTGTCCGCAAGCGTAGGAATGCGGGCGAGAATATCATGATTGTTGGCACTACATGCTCCAGAGAGCTGATCCCAGAGATGTCTGCAAGTGGGGTGCAAAGTCTACAGTCTGAAGGCGATGCGGGCTTCTTCCGGACCATTATAGTGCCTATCACAAGTTTTGACAGCCTTGTCGAGAATGGAAGTATTTCTTCTGGCCGGTTAATGATCATATCGCGCACAGAATGGGAGAAGTTTTCCTACATTAATCTTCGGCACATCCAGGACATGTTGAGGTGTCTGGATCCTGTGGCCTCCGCCAGTTTGACCGATATCGGACGAATCCAAACCCAACGGGTTACTTTTGATCCTGTTCTCCCGGAATATTGCCGTGTGAAGATTATGAGCTATGACGAAGTACATCGCATAGCATTGACAACTTTAGGGCTTCATCTCATGCACCCTAGCAGTCCTCAGCTCAACTGGGCCCACGTGGTACTAGCTATGGGCCTTTTGAAGGGTAGTGATGAAGTTAAGTTCACTTACGTCAAGCGCAAAGCGGAAGAACCTGCCCGAAATGAACGGGATATCCATAGTTGGTGGGCGGCAAAAGGACTAAAACGTTTCCCAGAACGTTACAAGACGCATGGAAGAGCGGCGGAAAGGTCGCCTATGGAGCGCCAGCGAGATTTGGATCGCATATCCAGCACAGCGACAAAGCATGAGAAGAGATTGATGCCCGGAATCGCAAATCCCGATCAACTCAAAACAACCTTCGACCAAGTTCATGTTCCTAAAGACACTGTAGAAGCCATCCGCACACTCACTTCCATGTCCCTTCTCCGTCCAGATGCTTTTAGTTATGGTGTTCTGGCCACCGAGAAGATATCCGGCGCTCTTCTTTATGGCCCTCCCGGAACCGGCAAGACGCTGCTTGTAAAGGCAGTAGCGAAAGAGAGTGGGTCAACAGTACTTGAAGTATCCGGTAGCCAGATAATGGACAAGTACGTTGGCGAAGGAGAAAAAAATGTCGCTGCTGTCTTCTCTCTAGCACGCAAGCTGTCACCTTGCATCGTATTCCTCGACGAGGCAGACGCAGTCTTCGCTTCACGTTCGACGATAGGCAGGGAACGATCTTCGCACCGGGATATCTTGAACCAGTTTCTAAAAGAATGGGATGGTTTGAATGATCTCTCGGTCTTCGTCATGGTCGCTACGAATCGCCCATTCGATCTAGACGACGCGGTCATCCGCCGACTACCGCGACGACTACTCGTAGACTTGCCCACTCAAGACGACCGCAGAAAAATTCTGAAGATCCATCTTAGAGGAGAAGAATTGGATGCGTCGGTGGATCTATGGGACGTTTCCAAACGCACACCTTTCTACAGCGGAAGCGACATGAAGAATCTAGCTGTCTCCGCAGCACTAGCATGCGTAAAGGAAGAGAACGAGCAAGCTGCCATCGCTGCCACCAAGACTGCATCAGCGGATGAGCCACCGTCGCTTAGCCCTATAGATGAACGGTACGAAGAACAATCTGCCCTTCGTACAAAGTCAGACGGTGCACCCACGCCCCACCAGGGCTACCAATTCCCAGAGAAGCGCATCCTGCACGCTCGCCACTTTGAAAAGGCCCTGCAAGAAATCAGTGCGAGTATCTCTGAAGACATGTCGTCGCTCACCGCAATCAAGAAGTTCGACGAGCAGTATGGCGATCGGAAAGGCCGCAGGAAGAAGACGGCATATGGGTTTGGGGCTCAGGTGGGCAGCAATGAGAACGCGGCGAGGGTTCGAGGTTGAGTCGTTGGGGCACGCAGATATTTTTGGGGGGTTGTAAACAGTGTATGATAGAATGCGAGAAGGCAATCGGGATACTAGCGGCTTGCCCGTGGTTCCTTTGGAGAGGTATGTTTCACTTGATATATCAATGCCGGGCTGTCACACCACCACGCCCGTATCCGCAGGTGGCACGACAAAAACTGCGAGCCCCACTAAACATCATCGGTATAACCTCGTGCTCTGCCTTTCTCTTTTTCTCGTCTAGCTATCTATCGCCCTGACTGTGCCTCGAGATACCACGCACCCAAACCTACCACCAGGCCACTGGCAAAACTCGCACCACATCCCTCCCCCCGGGCCTCTCGCCTTCCACGTGCGTACTTCGAGCGACCGCCCTAACGCCCCGTGGTAACCACCCCAAAGTTTTGACATCGCAGCCCGACCGCCATGATACAAAGGGTACCCTCTGTAAGTGCCACACGGACTTTTGCACGCCCATTAGCCGACTACATGCTGACGCGCAAGATAGCCGCCAACGTCTAGAGCATCGGGACCAAAGCACGCTTTCTCCAACCGACTCCGTCGAGATAATTGTGAAGATGACGGCTTTCCGACGCCTCGCGTTCTATCGCGCTCACACTTCGCCGTCGCCGGTATAAATTGTCCTACGGCTTCGGTATCGAGGTTCGTAGTCAAGGCGCCGTATGTTAAGGGAGAGGGAGATGGAGGATTCCCTGGTTTGGATACCACGGCGACTACGGAGCAGGGTGCTGAAAGGAGTGGCGGCAGTAGTAGGGTGGCGGATGAGTACTCGTATTGCTAAAGACCCATCTATGGACAAGTGGGGAGGAAGTGAGCCGAGATAGACTAGAACGGGGAAATATTGGCGGGTTGAGGTGGATGGAAAATGGTATAAAAGGAAGGGGGTGGATGGGTGCAGTTGCGGATTCGTCGTAATGGATTGTACCGGAAATTGACAGAACGCTCGTCTTTCTCCAGACCGTTCTTCGTCCCTTGCTCATATCTTGAATCCCGCTTGCCATTCCCGTATTTTCCACCACAGTTTGATTATATTCCAGCCCCTCTCATGTCTGGCCTGCTCGTCGGCGCCGTGCGTTTTGACTAACCACGTCGCATCATCTGCTCTCCCGTCTCGTAGCGTCCATATCAGGGCCTGATCGCCCAATTTCTTTTTGGGTCTTGCTTCTTATGTTTCTGGGTGCTGTCCCGTTTGTACAGGATAGCCAGTTCCGGCTACAGTGAAGACGGACTCGATACAGTCAGGATCGCCTCTTTGGATAGCTCGTGAGACGACTGGTGAGATAATAAACGGGTTGTTGAGGGGAAGCGCTTGCACAAGTAGCCGCAGTAGAGTCTCTCCGGATGTGCCTTGCTTGCCAACTTCTTCGAGGAGCGTTTGCACGATGCAATCGGGGAACGATGTTGAGCCGTGCAGGAGACAATTGACCAGTGTGGTTTGAGCATCATGAATAGCGCTCGTGAGCGGGTCATCAAGCGTTGCAATATACTTTGATACACTCCTCTTCGCCTCTGTTTCACAATGTCGGCTGTACAGGTAGTGTAGCGTGCGTGAGATTAGTGCTATCCGACTAAAGTGTTCTTCGGTCGGATCCCAAGCAGATTTCCGGAGCAGCTCGTGGAACCTGGCAGACACGGAGACTGTTGCACATAGAAACTTCCTCAGCTCGTCTGCGAGATCAGGCCATGAGCGGGTTCCTATGTCTAGATCCCAGGCGATAGTAACGCAAGTCTTGATCGGGCGCACAATCGTTTCAGCGGCACCCTGCGGAGGACTGGTAGCGGTATCCGCCAATACAGAATTATATTGTCCAGAGGCCGTGACTTCGTGTAGTAGTTGTGCACAGTAGGGATTGCATGGCCGTATAGTATTTTGCAGCATTGGAATCATGACGTGTTTATGTAATACCCGCTGGATCTCCCTGTTGAAGGTACCTGGAGTGTCGTGAGCAAGTGACAGTCAAAACTTATTCGATAAAGCGAGCAATCCTCAAACTTACGGCAGACGCGCCTAGATTTGAGTAGCGGATTAAAATCCAATCTCGACAGTTGCTCTAATACATGTTGTTCGATGATTTCCAGGACCAGTTCAGCAGGTAGGTTTTCCAGGTCGAAGGGCGCACTCGTAAACTTGGGCTGTTTGTATTGCTCCAGCAGGAAGGCGCTGTCGGCCGGGCAATATCCGAGTGTTGGAGCCATTATGGACATTTTGCGTGTGTGTGTGGAAAGAGATGAGGAGGACAAAAGAAGCAAAGATCTTATAGGAGTCATCTTGACGAACCATAGTTCTGAGAGTGCGGCTCCACAAAATAGCCACCCATTCAGCTTCCGCTGAATACAAACGCAAACTTTTATCAGCTTGAAGAGAATAGCTAGGCTTAAACAGGAAGTTTAGTCATAATTAGTAGGAAAGCGAGCCCGCCACTTAGATAGCTCAACTCTGGCCTTAGCTACTACGTATACGAGGGGAGGTTAAAAGAGGCTAAGGCAATTATTGCTAATGTTTTGACCTCGTGCTGAACCTGGTGCGCATAATCCCAGCTCCACCTGCTTCAGCCGGGTGGAAGGTTTTCGTGGTGCTGAATACGGCACATCATACGCTTGGCCAGAGCGCGGAGGAACTAGTAATCCCATGGTTGAGAAGTTTGAGTTTTAAAAGTGGAATGATATGGATGAGTGGGGAGAATTAGAGGAATGTGTCGACTCTTGGGATTCTGGGGCTCATTAGATATGGCAGTCGGGAAGAAGATTGATCAAACACCTGAATAAAGGTCAAACATGTACCATCTCATCATCAGTATGTATATCATACAGCCGGCTACCTTCAAACTCCCCAAGCTCGTTTGCACCCGCAATAGCCCTGCTTGTCCCATGCCTTCAGTAAGTCAAGACCATCCGAACGCCATAGCATGCCTGCCTTCCTTATACTGATAGAACAATCCGCTACATGCTTTGACGCAAGTTGCAGCTCGAGTAACCTTCAGCTACGAGATAAGCTTCGAAGCTTAATCACTCCTCAACATGCTCTCGACGAGATCTCCAAGCGGTCCCCAAAAGTCTTTGCTTCCATTCGCCAAACCATGCTCGTCGATGAACAGCACATAGTGCTTGAAGCTCGTATTTAGGTGGGGCTCCAAGCCCAGCTCGATGACGACCGGGTAGTGGTGGCAGTAAATGTGCGCATAGACGCGGTAGAGGCGTTTGAACATGTTGCGGAGGAGAGCGGGGAACGTCTTCGGGAATGGTACGCCGATTCTGCTAGGGAACATCTGCTCATTGTCGACGTTGCTCTGTACCCAGGCCATCAAATGCTCAATGTATTCCGGTGCAGACATCTTGGTGGGTTTCTTGTAGTTCTCGCTGTCTTGCCAGAGATACTCAAACCTTGAACATGGTCAGCTAGGGCATGGACAAATAATACAGCCACCATACTCATCTGTCGCCTTCATCTCCGGGCAGCTCTGCGGCGAACAGAATTCTGTGATGGCTCCGTATAGAAGGTTGATCTGGTTGTAGAAGTCGACGACTAAGATTGGTCCATTAACAACCGCCTATGCCATAATATGCGTCTCTTACCATTGACGGCCAGCCACTCGTCCTTATCCTCGCCTTCGGGCAATTTAACTGCCTTCCTCAGGCTTCCGCTACCAAGTGTAGCCTCGGCATATTGCTTGAGTTGCCAACTGCTCGTCCCTCGATTCGATTTCTGCGGCTTGAATGGTCCGCGAGTCCGAGGGTTACTAAACAAAGCAGAAAGTAAGCCAGTGCCCGTGAAATAACTGTGGTTTTGTGACTGCATCTGTGCCCTAGAAGCAGGACTAGATATGGTGCCGTTGAAGCCAAGGGTGCCCGACGCCCAGCCAGAGCCTTTAGCAGAGTCAATCGATGGGGAGGTGTTGCCGCCTGGTAGCAGCTTGTACGAGTAGTTAGGGATGCGGCGGGTGGGACTTCCCCCGCCCGACTGAAGCATAGGGCTTGAGCGAGGCGTGGGTGGCGGAGATGCAGGATGTTGCACTGTCCGCAAGCGAGTCGCAGCAGTATCCGGCACAAGAGGCGTAGATGTCGCGGTCCCCTGCGGTGTCCAGAATGCCTCCCCAATCCTCTGCAATGGGCTCTTGTAGGCCAATTGAGGTTTCGCAAGCGCCAGCGCTTCCAACAAGCCCTAGGACTTCTCAAAGCATAGGCCTTTGTTGATTCCGGACTCTCGCCCTTCAAGTATATCCATCCCAAGACTCATGCAGCTCTGGCTCTGGACGGCGGTGAAGATGGACTGGAGAGGCTTTGGTTTCGCCGGAAACGAAGGATAGACAGTGGAACTAGAAGAGACGAACATTGTGGTTATGAATCCTGACATCCTCCACAGCGCCTTGGTCTCGGATTTATGGGTTGGAGCGAGTCGCGGCTGGCTGTAAGTGCATTCCGGTCGTCAGCTGGGTGATCGCAAGGGATATGCATGGAATGTACGTACCTTTCGCTGTAGAAGTCGACAGTGCAGTATCAAACAAAAGGAGCGACAAGTGGTGGGAAAGAAGGACAAGTATTGTATCGTGGAGGGGGTGTGTTGTGTTGGCGACGCATGCATGGAGATTCGAGCTTGGTCGCCCCGCGATCGTAAACAGTCGACGCCACAGATTACTAAGCCGCGAGCCACAGCTTAGTGCCACCGAGCGGCGGGCTCATCACATCAATAAAGTCAACGAAACACCGGCATAGAAAATCAGCTTTGAGAGGGAACAATATGAATATCATGTCGTCTAGGTCTAGTCTAGTCTAGGGATGCAGGTCAACGAGCTCCGCCATTTCATAACTCCTGCTGATGCGTAAAAAGCCCACGTCCACCTCACTTAGAGTAACTCGGCCACTGTCTTTGCGTTCAATGTCTCCTATCAAAGTACCCACCGCCCTGGCGGCGGCCGTTGGCTGGTCTGTCAGATGCACCGTCGAGCGTCGCTTCAAACTCCCCACGATCAACACCCGTCGTGTCACCGCTCTTCACTTGCTCGAGCTTGTACGAAACGAAGTGCGCAAGTTGCTCGTCAACTTCTGCTTTCTGCTTCAATGCTTCCTCGTCCAGATAGCCAATCGAGTTGCTACGGTTGAGAGGGGCGTTGATCTCCTCGTCATCACCGTCGGTTTCCCAGTCACTGCGGTGGCCAATCGACCGCGTCGTAGAGGAGCGGCGGAGGTGATGCGGTTTCTTTGGTTTCCCAGTCTTGGTGAAGATATCGTCGAAGTAATGCGCGGCACCCGCCGTAGGTGTTCGCGGCGTCTGAGGGAGTCTGCACGTCATACTGGGTATTGTTAGCAGTCTGCGAGAGGATTGAGAGAAACTCCACTTACCCAGTGTCGTGGATCATCTTTGCGATCAAACCTGTCCATCCACATTGATGTGTTGCTCCCAGACCACGGCCGCTATCTCCATCGAAAAACTCGTGGTACCAAAGATAGTCTTTCCAGTTGGGGTCGAAGTCTAACATTTGATTCCCGTCGTTGATGGCTCTTCTACCGTCATCGCCGCGGGTGAAAAGATGTTGTAGGCGGTGCTGCAACTCCTCGGCGACATGGCCTAGATGCATGTAATCGCCCGATCCGGTCGGGCATTCGACCTTGAAGTTTTCTCCGTAGTAAAGGAAAAATCGCTGCAGGGACTCAATGATGAGAAAGTTGACAGCCAACCAAATGGGTCCTCGCCAGTTACTATTGCCACCAAAGAGGCCGCTATCGGAGTCGCCGGGAATGTAGCTAACCTCGAAACGCTGGCCATTGACGTCCATCGAGTATGGGTGATCCTTGTGGTACTTCGACAAAGATCGGATGCCATGGTCTGCCATAAACTCATCTTCGTCCAACACCCTTGTGAGAATCCGCCTTAAGCGATCTTCGCTTACCAAGGATAGGAGGAGGCGATCGCCTTTACCCCGCTTCTTCATTGAAGCGATGTTGCGCTCTGCAGTATCGCTGCGGTTATTGATGAACCACTCCACTCGCTTCTTGAAGTCGGGGAATTTGTTGATCACCTCGGGCTCCAGCGTACAAGTTGCATATAGAGGTATTATTCCGACGAGAGATCGAACGGGCATCTGGTGACTCCATGGTCCACCCCACGAGATGGCGTCGTAGTAGAAACCGTCCTTCTCGTTCCAGAGTGGCTTCGCTTCTCCGCCAGTACGGTACTGCATAGCGTCGCTGATCAGGATGAAATGCTCGAAGAATTTTGATGCCATGTCCTCGTAAATGCGCCGGCGTTTTGCGAGTTCAAGGCATATGTTCAGCATGTTCAGGCAATAGAAACCCATCCATCCAGTACTGTCGGCCTGCTCGATGATACCACCAGTAGGCAAGGGTTCGGATCTATTGAAGACGCCGATGTTGTCCAGACCGAGAAATCCACCTTCGAATACATTGCTTCCATTGGCATCCTTGCGATTGACCCACCAAGTGAAATTCAGCAGCAATTTCTGAAAAACTCGCTCTAGGAAATCGAAGTCTTCACGACCGTACATCTTGCGCTCGATCTTGAAGACTCGGAAAACTGACCAGGCATGTACCGGAGGGTTCACATCCCCAAAGTTCCATTCGTACGCGGGCAACTGGCCATTCGGATGCATGTACCATTCTCTTGTGAACAGATCCAGCTGTTTCTTGGCGAAGTCCGGGTCGATCATCGCCAACGGAATGCAATGGAATGCACTGTCCCAAGCAGCAAAGAACGGGTACTCCCAAGAATCAGGCATGGACAGGATGTCGTCAAGATACATGTGTTTCCACTCCTTGTTTCGAACATTCTTACGACTGGCGGGTGGTGGTGGCATACCCGGATCGCCGTTCGCCCATTGATCCCAGATAAAGTGGTAGTACTGCTTGCACCAAAGCATCCCCGAGAAAGCTTGACGCTGGATATTGCGAAGATCCTCGGAGATCGGAAGTGGGCTGATCCGCCAGTAGAACTCATCAGCTTCCGCACGACGCTGCTCAACGATGTCGTCAAAAAGCTCTTCATCCAGATAGGTGTCGTATCTCCGGGACAGCCTGAATCGCACCACAGCGCACTCGCCAGGGGGGACACCATCACCTTCATTGAAAGCATACCATGCAGCGCATTTTGTACCAAACTCGTCTGGGTTCACAGCGTCCACATCCTCGTTCACGATGCGGCGGTGGATGCCGTCCTTGACATATGCGGTCTTGTTTTGCCCATTCCAGAGCGCTTTGTAATTGGTTTCGTTCTCGGTGAAAAGGAGCTGCGGTTGGACATCCTCACTGTTCGATCCGATTCCCGGTGATGGAGAGAGCTGGAAGTACCGGTCGCCCAGCTTGTGGTGTTTTGAGTGTGCGGCGGTCGAACTGACTTTCCGTATCGACGGCTTCTTCTTCGTGTCCTCATGTCCCCAAGCCCATGTGTTCCGGAACCACATATGGGGAACGATGTGTAGGGGGGCTGCTACCGGTCCCCGATTGTATGCCGTGACCCGGAACAGAAGCTCGTCGGGGTCGTCAGCCTCCTTTGCCGTCTCGATGAAGATATCCCAGTATCTGTCGTCGTCGAAGATTTTCGTGTCCGTGAGGTTGTACTCGTTCTCGAGTTTGCTTCGCCTCGCGTTCTCTTTGATGAGGTCTTCGTACGGGAACTTGCGCTGGGGGTATTTGTAGAGGAACTTCATGTAAGAGTGCTAGACGGAAAGATCAGCCAGAGCAACTCGCCTGGGACGGGAATACACACTGTTGGGGTGTTGTCCAAGTGGAAATGGCATTCCTTGATGGACTCTCCATGGTTGCCCTGGGGATTGGACAAGCCAAACAGCCTCTCCTTCATGAAGTCACTGAAGCAGTGTTAGCAGCCGATCGAACAGCTTGGTCGGGAGGCGTACTCTTCTTCGTTCCAGAAGGCGAACGCAACGTTCTGCAAGCCGTGCGAGTCGGAAACACCAGCAATGCCGTCCTCGCCCCAGCGAAAGGTGCGCGTTCGTGCCATGTCATGCGTGAAGTCTGCCGGAGCATCAGCCGGAGTGGGAATGGGTTGTCAATTGCACTTACGGCTCCAAGCGTCTCCATCATGACTGGGGTAAATCAGTCAGTCATTCTACGGCAGCAGGTAGCAATTGGACTCACGAATAATCTTCGCGAACTGCAGGCAAGTTAGCACAAGCTGCAGCAATGTGACACTATGACACTGACCAGTTGCCCACTGCCGCTCAGCAACATAGGGCCCCCATTTCTTCCAGTAAGCAGAGCGCTCTTTGTCCTGCTTGAGCCGCTTCTCCTCTTCGGAGAGGTATTCTTGATCCTCAATGAGAACCATGGCGGATGTTGCAGTCGGGGCGAGGGTGGGACTGCGTAGTCAACGAAGGGTGGCTGGCGTAATGCTCGAGGAAGGAAAGGCGGTGTCGAGATAAAAGACAAGCAATGGTAGTAGGTAAGCACACAGTGAAGAAGCGGGACAAGGAATGAATGAGCAGGCTAATGGATGCTGGTCAAGCTGTAACCGAACGATGCAAAGGTATTGGAGGTGAGTGGAAGAATGGTGGACGGAGGGCGAGGACGAGGAGAGGTTTTGTCGTGGCAGCGCGCTTGTGCCTCACGATGCATGCAGGAACTTGCGACAGATGTCATGAGGCCCGTGCCTGCCGTGCCTGCTTATCGGGTAGCTTCGTTTGTGGCCTGGCGTCCTGTCCGCGCCCTCCGCCGCCCACCTGCAGTTCCCGTTTCACGTTTCCACTGCGCGTTGGCGGCGTCGCGTAGAGGACGACGGCGAGAACGGGCTCAGCTGATGTGCCACCGGACGCGCCGCAAAATCTTCGACGAAGCTGGCAACCATTGTTAACCGTTGTCGAACTGTTGAAGGCTCGGCTCGTCGCCTTCCTCAACAAATTTCGGGCGCTGTTCCGCGCTTGCGAGCTGTCGCGGCAGGGCAATCGCAGCCTGGCATCGCCGATGCCGGGCGCTCAAGGACCATATGTTCGCATGCTTTGTAATCATGTGGGGGTGGAGTCGAGTCGAGAAGTGTCATAATGATGCTGACTACCGCGACTGCTTCTACAATAACAAACACATGAAAGAGAAAACATGACCCCAATCCGCTGCGTCGTGCAGCGATAAACTTGTTGAAAAAATGCGTTGAAAGACCCTCCGAACTTCGGCGTGTTGAACATTACGATCAATCTTTGCTAAACCTATCCAGATATCTTGCCATCTACTCCAGCCCACTGTCCATCATCAAGGTAGATCCATCGGCCATCATTGCCATCTCATCATCGTGGTGGACATGCAATATCTTGCTCTTTCTGAAGCCAGTACTAGTCCGCTCAAGCAATGCCCCCACGAGCGTATCATCTCCCTGAGAGTTGAATTGAATTCGGCTTCCAAGTACACCTGCCTTCCAATCCTCTAACAGTTCGCGAGCGGAAGACTCAGCAGCCAGCTTTGTCAGGAAGGTACCATGTGTAGCCGCGTGCACTACAGGCAAGTAGTCATCAAGGTGCAGTAACACTTGGCTTCTTGTTGGCTGCCCCAAGGCTAGATCTAGTGTTATATGAGAAACATAGTACGTGGAGATTCGTCGTCCTTGGCTTCGATTGCGGACCGCTGCGGTAACAGCGGCATTGCGTTCACGCATGATCTCGAATTTCATGATGCTGGAGTCTGGAAGCGGGACGTTCAGGTGCGCCATACCGTCAATGGAGTAGGTCTGGAGGAAGTTTTCAAACGTCATCATACCCTGGATGCTACCCTCCTGGAAGATTCGTTCTGTGATCTGCACGATGATGCTCTCCAAGGGCTAAAATGGGCCGGAGATGGAGATGTCCTTGATGCTCTCCTTCGAAGTCTTGAGATAATATATCATATCAGGATCCGGTGTGGCTGTTGTCCCTGGTTCCTGAAGCAGGCCCGCCAGGTTCAGCCTGAAAGTAGACCTATTGCGGTCCTGTAGTGCTCCGCCAGAAGCAACGATCCTACATTCGACCTTGTGCGCCGTCCAGTCATTGTGCTGACAATGTGTGGAGCAGTATGTTCGACCTTTGCATCGGCCACAGTGCAGAAACGGGTTCTCGTCTTCGTCAGGGTACCGCTGGCAGCGAAAGCAAGGCTTCGGGGTGGACATGGTGGATGAGTGTGTGCCGAGAACCTAAAGAGCGTTAGACTTGCACCGGGTTTGGAGCGGAAGGAGTTGGTGCAAGGGTCGTACTCACGAAGAACTATTTCAGACGTTGCGGCAACGTCCAATCGAGGATGAAGCACTTGCAAGGGCAGACGGGAGGGACGAGCGAAGAGGTATGAGCGTCGAGAGGTGAGAGGCGAGAAAGTAGACAAGAGGAAAACCTGGGCGACGTAGGTCCAACGTGTCCTCAAGAAAGACAGGCTTCAATTTGAGACGACATGGGAGTCAAAGGAAGGGGGAGCAGGCGGCCGAAGAGCAGTAGAACAAATAAAAAATCAGCTATGTGCGTTGCCCTCGGAGATTTACGCACAGCCACCATATCTGACATGTGGACGACAGCTGGTAAACAGTAAACAAACCAGGACGTAAGAGAAGGGTTGTGGTTGAGGCTGTGGTAGTGATTGAGATTAGGGTCAATGTTCGGATGAGGATGAGGATTAGGGTTAGGGCGTGGTTAGGGTCAGGACTGGGGATATCTAAGCCCAAATTACAAAACGAACACGAAACCCATGTGTTCGAGCGGACTGCACCTTCAAATAAGTACTAAAACAAACGTAAGTCCTCTCTCAAGTTCTATATGTTGCTTTACAAGCACCCTGCGCATGATCACCGCTAGGTCCTGGTTCAGATTCGGGTCAGGATTCGGGTTAGGAATAGGGTTAACAACCCTACTCCCAAACGAACACGAAAATCATGCCTGTGCAAACTACAACATTAAATTAGCACTAAGCTAAGATAAAATCCCTCTAAAACCTGCACCCGTCCAGTTATCTACCTAAGCATCTTACTAACACTCTGCACATCATTACCTCCTAGTAATCCCCTATGAACGATCGACCTAGTGCTAGGAACCTCTATACTGTAAAGCGGATGGCCGAAAGTGTAGCACATTCACGGAAACGACTATCGTATGAACTGAAAATTCTCTAAGCTATTAACAACCGTTGCAAAATAAGACAGCCCACAGCCTGCACTGGTCAATGCATATTCCGATCCCCAAGATAAGATAGCACTGGCAAAGTCCGAGAGGGGTATAGACAGGCTGCCCATTTGCTAAGAGTAGCAGATCCCTTGGGAGGCACATGCTAAGGGACTGCTTTCGAGGATACAGCACTCCAACGAAACACTCAGAATGCTCGGAGGTTTCTACCGCCCTAGTCAGCCCATAGAAACGCTGAGCAGCCAAGTCAGCGGCCCGAAAATCGGGGTTCGTGCCGTATATATCCTGCGCCTTTAAGGGCTTGACAGCCTCGCGTCGACGTCTCCCGGATTAGTCCACCTCGAGCAACACTGCGTCGCGAACGTCGTATGCTCAGCGAACCACGTACGCCGAAAAACTCGAAGCCTCGATAGGCGAGGTCAATAAGCTCACCAAAAAAGCAAGCTCTGCAATGCACGTCGGCTTTCTGAGACGGTAGGATTGCGTTACCCGTTTCCCTAGGAGATGAAGATCTTAAGCAGCAGGTTGCTTTTAGCTTTATCCAAGTTATGATAATTGCTGTAGCGCATGCACACCGACAAGACTACAAAAGAACGATGTATGGGCGTCGTGATAACGTCCTCGATAGATACCAAAGTCTTCCCAGTAGCGGCGCAATTGTACAGGTCCATAAGGCCAAGTCTTAAACGGTTCCGACCCTTTGACCACTTTCCATAACTGACCCATTGTCAATCTGCGTCGCAGTAGAGTTCAGAATGAAGTCCTCATTAACTGCAACTTCATTCTCCAGGGCATCAAGTTCAAACGGGCCGCGACCCTGGCTTCCATAGGGCGGCTGTCTCAGCTCCAGTATGATGTCGAGCACGACCATTTGATGTCCACGGACGATATCGCGTTTGATTTGAGCGGACGCCGTGTAATCCTCGTCAAGATACTCAAAGCTGTTTGGGCAGGTGGTTGGATAGGCGAGGGCATCGCTTGATACGGATTCGAAAAAGCGGGAGCGGTTGACTACACTAGGCGACACTAACGGGGCCTCGTCGTCGGAATCTATCGGGTTCTTGAGCTCAACCAGAAGCCGCTGTACTGACGGAAGACATTCCATGTTCCCGGTATACTTGGTAGAGGTGAAAAAGATTTTGCAGGCGGGGCTGTCGCGTGAATCGAAAGATACAACGACAACTTGGTCGTAATAAGAAACGAATGTCACTACCCCCTGTCCGTATGGTGAGGGAATTAGCCGGTGTTGATCCCAGTTTGTGTCGTCTGTTGGTACCTGATGTGCTTCCGGGATAAGATGCCTTGGCTCAAAGTTCCCCCCGAAACGTTTGTGGTTGATTCTCACAAGCGTTCCCTTGTGCCACATGAGGTTGGTTAAAAGCTTCGCCGGTTCTTGCCGCACAAAAATCCTCTTACACGCGTTGCGAAGGTCTCCATGACTAAGCCAAACAAAGTTTCCGTTTCGTGCGTAAAGTAAACCCTCGTCGTCAGTCAAACGCACGAGAGGCAGCGCAACTTGGTCCTGGTATGGCCCACTACGGCTACATTTAAGCATGGCGAAACATGTTCCGTTAGAGCCCTCGACTAAGGGTAGTTCAATTTGTAGGCCCCGGTTTGTCATCGAATAAGGTACGCTGGACGCGAAGTCAGGGAGAGACACGAGCGTAGGACAGTCTCGAAATTGCGAAGGTGAATCAGCTAACAGGCCGGAGAGGCGACTCGTCATTTTGGACGTTTTGGACGATTTGGATCTCCATACAAATAACGAATGATCATCCGACCCTCTCATAATCTCTTCTTGCAGGCGAATGAACGCCTTCTCCCCTTCTCCATAAAGTAACGGCATATTGACGTCGAACAGCCCGAGCAGACAGTAGGCCAGGTCCTCTGCTCTAGTTGTTACTCTGCGAGCGGCCCAAGACATTCGAGTTGCGACGCTACAATTCCGGAAGTCTTCACCGCGAAGAACTGACTCATTTATCCCAGTAGAACCTGCGAGGATGCTGAGGAGATCATTTTTGGATCCCACCAGATCCCAACCGGTAGGACCGCACATAAAGAAATTGACGATTTTGGGCGCAATAAGCTCTTGAAGTGTCCAGCCTCTGGTGAACCACATGCTGGCCTGGAAATGGCTCACGGCTTCCGGGTTTTCGGGGAACCAGAATCGAACATCGGAGAGATAAGCGTAGCAGATGTTGGCATCACGATACCACTTGAACATCGAGTTGATAGCCTCTGATAGCTCGGCACTGGAGGATTTATCAATGCAGCAAGTATCAATCCACACGTACTCAAGTCCGTCTTTGCTTGCTTGGGCACAGCTCTTCTTGAGCTTAGCGTATCCAGCCTTGGAACGTCGTTTCCTTCTAGAACCCCGCTGCATATCAGTATAAGTGATTTCTTCATTTTCCCATCTATGGGACAAGATAGCGTAAGGAGGAATGTACTCGCCGATGAAATCGTGGAGTTGGATAGTTTGAGAGTGCACTAGATGCATCATTAATTAAGCAGACAAGTATTGCCTTGTGTAACGTGTAGGACGATGCTGGGAGATCTGTCAGGAGGGCAGCAATAGCTAGAGAAGCCAGTAAGCCAGTGTTAAATAGTTCGTGTGGTTACCTTGAGTTGCCATGTTTGCCATGTTTTTTGGCTCTAGGCAGCCGCCGGGTATTTAAATACAGCCGCCGCCCCCTCGCCAAATCCTCAGCATACCCACAATGTCCAGCAAGGCAAAGTTTCGCCTGCTGTATGCTAATACTTTCTAGCAAGGTGCATATGCAGTTTGCGCTACCCTACAACTTCGCTAACGCCAAAGACCTAAAAAATAAATACTGAATGATTAGAGCTAGGATTCGGGACAGCCGTTCTGTTATGCCTCTATAGAGTACCTCTCTGAATCAAGCTGTCGCGCAAAGCGGTGTGTCAAACATTCCCAGCCGAGTGCCAGCGATCATTATACGTTCCTGCTGCTGCTGCCGCCAGTTGTGCCATGAGGTTACTCAGTATTGGGAATTCCAGGGGCCTGTGGGGAATGATAGAATATTTCTTTATTGTGGGTGAATCGTTGGACTGCACCCCAAGGTGTGGTTTGATGGGCAATAAGATAAACACAAGGGTGGCATGCATATGGAGACGAGCTATCCGGCACAATAGGACTGAACCAGCGTACAACGAAATGAGATGTAGGAGACATTGACAGCTATAAATTCGACAGAAGCTAACCCAACGCCAGCGCTATGCATGCAAAAGGTATTGTTCAGATGTCCAAAAGAACATAGATTGAAGACAGGGTATATGAAAGACGGGCAGAGATGTGTGACTATGCTTAAAGATTAGACCTCTCTCCAGGACCCGTCAACAGGCTTCCTGGTAATTCCTGAATACTGCTGCCCTTGCGGTTCGGATGGGTTGAACGCTTGATAGCTTTGCTGGCCAGGGTACGCCGATTCCGAAGACTCATACGTCGGCTGGCCGGGGTAGGAAGGGGCTGGCGTTTCGTATCTCGGTGGGACGGATGGGACGGATGGGACGTAGCCTGGCGTATGTGACCTGGCCGGAGCTTGAGCATATTCATCAGGCCCATACCCACTTGCATAGTCATTGGCCCGAGGTGGGCTTGGAGTGTGCCTAGGAGGTGGCTGTTGGTAGCTTTGATCGTATTGCTGATTGAAGGCTTGGCCAGGGCTGCGGCGCCCAAACTGCTGGCCTTGGGCGTATCCGGCTCCGGCTCCGGCTCCGTAGACCGGCGATAGGGAGGGCTGAATGGGCGAAACATGGCGATAAGGGTCCTGTTGCTGGCCGTATTGAGCACCATATGGCGCAGGACTGTGGTTGGGGCTAGGTTGTGGGACCCGGCTCGCAAGTGCATCATTTTGATAGCCTTGAGGGGGACCGTAGCCGCCCTGCACCGGCGAAGGCTGCCGTGGCCTCCTTGTGACTCCAACAGCTGCGGCTCCCGTCCCCGAGAGCCCTGTCGTGCTCCCATTGTGGTTCAGTCTGTCCATCTCCATGTCTCCGCGCTTCTCGGGCATGACCTCCTCCTCGACGTGCCTGCTTCGTGCGTCACCCCAGCTGGGCATGGCGGGTAGAGCGTCCTCGTTGACAGGCTTGGCCGGCCCATCGAAGGTCGCAAACTGGGGCCTTTCGGGCGCGGGGTGGAAGGCGGGCGCGGCATGGGAGCGGTATTGCTGGTTGAGCGGGCGGGTGTCGATGGGGGGCGCTGCTGGCGGTGCTGGCGGGGCAGCATAGCCGGCAGCGGCAGGATACATGGGCGGCGGCGGCGGCGGCTCGCTCTTCATGCGCTTGTGGCCACTGCGCCCGCACGAGCAGCATGCACAGCATCTGAAGCAGCAGCACGCGCATTCGGCGCCGCAGCAGATGCACCGCGCGACGCACAGCACAATGGACAGAACGGTGAGCGACACGACGATGATGGCGACAATCACGGGCCATCTGCGAAGGGGTGAGCAACCAGGCTGGCCTCGCCATTAGACTGGGGCGACTGACTTGCAATATGTCTTGGCCATGCACTTGTCCCATGACGAGAGCGTGTCTTTGGCATCCCCCAGAAAATCGCGCCGCAGAAGTAGAGAAGGCATTGCTGGAGCGTACGGTGCGCCGGGCCTGAGGAGGAGAGTGCGGCAGCGTGCCCACCTAGGGCGGCGGGTTATAGGGACAGAGGAGGGGCGACAGGACGAGGCTGCGTTGTCCGTCCGGGGCTTCTAGTCGTTTGTCTGGCGCGAGGGATAAAGAGAGGTGCGTCAGCGACCGAGAGAACAGAGGGCCTGCCTGCGAGTTGCTACCGCTCATGTCGAGGCGTGAACAGCGAACAACGGCGTCGAGGAATGGAGCGGAGGTTGCGAGCTTCCCACGGCGTCTCGAGATGAAGACGGACAGAAGCTCGACGGTTGGAAACCCGTGTTTCAGCGTGTCAGGTGGCTACGCGACGCGGCCAAGTGTGGCTGAGCCAGGGATTGCGTGTGCGTGTGCGTGGTTGGAACTTGGAGCACACCACACCACCAACCATCTCTCCGTCATCATTTCCGTCCTTGTGAGATTCATCAATCAACCCTCACCCAAAACCGCAATCGTTGATGAATGCTTGACTGTTTGGACGGGGACCGCTTGTTTTCCTGTCGTGTGGCAGCGGGCGTCTTTGGGCCCGGCAATGGCTCCTGCCCAGGTCCTTGCGCCACAACATGGAGATGCTCATCCGAATGGCACCTTCTAGCTCGAAGGACCACGGACGGAGAGCAGTGAAGCCGCTTGCTAAATCCAGCAGAAGTTGCTCAGAGCAGTCGTTGCGGAAGGCGTCGCTAACGGCTAGCTGTTCCCCATCTTCGTGACTTTCCTTTTCTTTCCACGACAAACCACAGCACTCACAGCGTCCCAGACACCTCACTAACATCGGTCTGCTTCACCCAACCACAAACCGGTGTACAAACCCCCATCGCCCCTTAAACAGAGCTCGGGCGAACTGCGAGCTTCAACTGTCATGTCACCTCAGCCAAGCATGCACGCCCATCGGCATGAAGAGTACCTTGTCAGACCCTTCGAGGCTCGCCTTCTCGAATCCACAGCTATCCTCCTCGCCTGGCTGATGACGAACCAGCGTTCGGAAAGACTCAACATCCCGCGTCTAGGAGCTAATGGTGATGTGAAGATGGACGTCATTGCAGCCAAACGCGAGCTGGCCGAAGGAGACCAGACGCTGTTTGAGGCGTGTCAAATGGTCTATGGACTCACTGATCTTCGGACCGGTGCCCATGAGCTTCCTGAGCCACAACTAGCTCATCCACCCGAGCTTTCGGCGAATTGGACCAGTTCCTTTGCACCTCCTTTGCGCCAACATGTCAACCTGCATCTGCCAGAGGGCTATACTCCTCCTGAAGATGTAACACCCATCAAAGCACCCGAAGGGTACAGGCCACATGTTCCCGAACTGGTCCCAATAAACATGCAAGGCCTTGTCAGTGGACCAATTACTTCTACGCTCGCAACGCCGCTGCTCATTGACGACGAGGACATGATGGCAATCATCAACGCTCGAGGGACTGTTCTCCTAAATCAGTTGTATTACGGCACCGCAGAGCAAATGAAGATTGTCAAACTGGCTGAACTCGCTCTGAGGCTCTTCCGCGCGTACGCTCCCAAACAGCGTCAAACCGAGGATTACGAACGTAGGGTTCAGGATGGCACTGAGAACCCAGAGGTGAAGTTACCATCGCACAATGTACCCGATGAGTGCCAGCATTCGACAGATCAATAAGTTCTTAACTAGCTATTGCCACATTCATCTTCTCCTGGCATCGCCCATTCATCACGTTGCTAACGCATTGACAGTACGCAATGTACCATCTGATGGTTCCCGTCATCCGCCACGATATCCAGAAACACATGCTCAAAGCCATCGCTCGCTTCTCTCCTCAAGCGAGTGAACAGTATGCCGAATCCGTCAACGTTCTCGCAAACCGCGTTCAGGTGTGGGAAACATTGTTCAGCCAAAGGCAAGCCGAGGAGATGGGACGCCTTCAGGAACAATGGCAGAGATACTACGAGCTGGCATTGTATCGTTGCATACATGAATGTGAGCGGCAGCTGAGGACTATCGACGTCTCGGGATTGACTTCGGCTTGTGCATCCAATCAATATCAGATCCGAAATCGTTTGGGATACATGGGCAGTGCATTGGCTCTAGATCAGGAAGATTGTCTTGGAGTCGAAAGGCACAATTTGTCTTGGGGCTTGGAGAAGCGGTCTGATGGGGCTTACCTTGACTGCTGATCAGCGTTGGACAATGCTGTCGCTCACCTGGGACTACGGTTTCGGACTGCACTGAAGATTCACTGCCAGACAGTTTAACAACTTCCGTGGGCCAGCATCACATTTACCAAGTCATCGAATACTGTAAAACCTACTTAGCTTTCGGTAAGACGATTCTCTGTCTTCGCTATTGCATCTTGTTAACATCTAAAACGACGCAGGATCTTTGAAGTATCGCAGTATTATGGGCCCTTTGTGAAAAGAGCTTGAAAGAATAGCTGACTCAATCTGAGTCGGTCCGCAGAACAACGAAAATTTCCTTCACAATGTTCACTACTTCATTCATCATTGTATTTCGCGCGATACGTGTTATAAATGAAAAGGACTTTTTCTGCCGCAGACTTTGACTGATCTTAGAACCAAAGCAGGAATCCAGAGTGGTCTTCCCCGTCATGTCGCCGCTCGAACTGGATCCCTTGAAGATGAGCCCACCGGATATTTTTGTCTCACCACCCTCACCAACCACATCCGCGCCCCCATCGCCAGCTCTACCCCCTACATCTGCATCCGCAACTGACCTGATCGTTGAAGAGTCTCATGCCTCAACCTCTAGCAACTGCATCACCTCCCCCATCCTCCAGGTCCCCAACCACGACCCCATAACTACAACCCTCACTCCACTGGAACTTAGCATCCTCCTCCCCACCCTCCACATTTACATCCTCCCGCACCACCCCTCCATCGCGCTCCTCCCCGCTAGCACTACCAGCCACACTGGCCTCCTCACCGCGCTCCGCTGGCGCGAAACCGAGCTCCACGACCCCACCTCCGAAATCCCCATCACCGTCCCCGGCCTCATCCAAATGTACCAAAGCCTCGCCTTCCTCGGCCTACCGCCCTCGTCCCGCGAACTCCTCGCCCTCAACGCGCAAATTACGGCCGAGATGCGCACGGGCCTCTGCCTCGCCGAGTACAAGGCCATCTGGGCGCTGCGCGCTCTGCCGTTCACCGAGCGCTTCATCGGGCTGCTGCTCAGGGGCTTGGTCGATGTGCATAGGCGGTTGTCGAGGGCGGCAAATAGAGAGGGGCTGACGGAGGCGTTGCGGTGGGATGAGGGGTTGCGGGAGGAGGTGGAGGAGTGGGTTGCGGTGCTGAGGTGGGTGGAGGGGGAGGACGGGCTGGAGGAAAAGGTCAATGATATGCTAGTGATGATAGAGAGGGAGGAGAAGTGGGCGGGGAGGCTGGGGAGGGGGAAGAGCGCGGTTGAGGGGCGGAAGAGTGCGTTGGAGACGGTGTATGAGTGATGGGTGAGTTGCTGGATCTCTGGCTCGTTTGCATCCTCTTTGTATCTGGCGTTTGGGTTCGAATGGCTTTTGTCTAGCGTTATGGAGTCACCATTCCGTTTCGTCTCGGGTAGCTGGTCTACCTCTTTTACAATAATACACAATGCCGTCAGTACCATCACATTCAGTAATCAAGATTTTCAGCGTATATGTTTTGTGATTTTTGAATTCATGTGCAAGATTGCCCGTCGTACAACCAACCGCAGCGTAGGCCTTGGAGATGTCATCGACGAGATCACCCCACTGTGGTCTAACAAGAACATTATGCTCGGTATCAACCGTTTTGAGAGCATGGAAAGATGTTAATCTGCTAGTGACAAGTCGCTCAGAGCTTCCCCGTTCGTTTCTCACCAGTACATCTTGCCCCCAACAATACTATCAAACTTCCGTAATCGAGATTCTTAGCTTATTTGTTTGTGATTTTTAAATTCATGTGCAAGATTGTCCGTGGTATAACCAACCGCTAATTACCTAGTGACATGCGCTCAAAGCTTCCCTCACTCATTTCTCACCCTAAATCTTGCCCCCAAGAGCTGCCTTGACTGAGTCCTCGAAATCTTCCTTGCTCAGTCCTAGCTTCTCGTTCCAGAGCCCAGCCGGAGTCAAATCCCCAAACCCGTGATCACCAAACGCCGCCCCCTTGATCAATTCGACAATACCGCTGAAGTCCTGCTTCTTTAGCTTCTCGTTGCCTTGGTAGATCAGCTCCTTGCTGGTCACGTTCTTAATCGTCCACTTGTCGCCTGTGATCTTCTCGGCTGCGTCGACGATGTCTTTCTGCGTGGTCTGGAAGGACGAGATGAAGACGTATTGGTCCTTGGCCACAGCGGGCGTCTCGAGGATTTTGACGAGCGCGAGCCCGATTTGGCGGAGGTTGGTGGCCGAGAAGGTGGTTGTGCCGCCGTCGATGAGAGTGGCGGTTTTGGTGGCGATGTCGAGGTTGAGGAATCCAACTTTGATGCCCTAGTTCCACATTAGTCATATGCCTGTGGTGGCACCTTGGAGTGTAGGTTACTCACCCAGTCAAAGAACGGGCCGGTGATGACACTCGTCCAGCTGATCTCCTTCTCCTTGCTCTTCAGATAGTCAACCGCAGCGAGCTTCCCCGCGAACATAGGGACAATGTCTCGCACGCGCGATTCGATTGTGTTGCTGCCGTACTCGGATGGAATAAAGCGCTTCACGCCCGCGGCGATGGCCGCGTCGATGAGCTTCTGCTGGTCGCCGATCGCCGCGCCGCCAACGAACGAGAGCACGGCATCCTGCCCTTGGAAGGCAGATTTCAGCGAATCGACCGATTCGTAGTTTGCGCGGACGACCTTGACGCTGGATGGGAATGTGGAGCTGGAACCTTCGCGGGAGAGCACGGTGACGTTGAACGATGAGGATTCGAGGAATGCGTTGAGGATTGATGGGCCAAGGTTTCCACCCGCCTGGTGAAGATGTCAGCACAAATTATCCTCGTATGTTCGTTAGAAGAGTGGAATCCATCCAGAGCACGAAGGTCTCTCGTGTGGGGCCTAGCCCCAACCAGCAAATCCACGTACCCCAATGATGATGACGTTCTTGATATCAGACATGTTAAAGAAATTGTAGTAAGAGTTCAATATAAGAAGAACGGGAATGAGAATAGACAGATATAAGAGCAGCTTTCTATTGCGAGGTTGATTGATGATGTGATTGCTCGTCATTTTGGTGATGTCTCCGATGGGTTCATATACCCCACAAAGATGGCTGCCACCTAGCTACAGCCCCACCGCGCAATCAGATTAGCAATTCGCGTGATTGTATCTCCGACGCGAGATGGCGTAAAACCTTCCTGGCGTGGAGCTGTTGGTAAGAAGCCTCGCATCACGTAAGAGGATACATGTTGACACAATTCGGAGTTTAGGAAACACGTCACGATGCAGTGACAATCGACATGGTGTCTCAGCGTGGTATACAGAGCGAGCGACCCAGTCAGCTTACGTTGAAATCAGATGAGACTCGCTCGCTATGAGCTTGTGTGGTTAGGTAGTGTGCGGATCGAGTTCCGCCGCCCGCGTTCCTGACCCCGCCAAGGCCGGACTTAGGAGAAGCCGGACTCCAACACCAACGACATTTCTCTTCAATCATCTCCGGATTACTGTTCAATCATCTCCGGACTACTATTCAAGCATCTCCAAATTACTGCTCACCAATAAATTTAGTCTTAGATGTCTACCGTCACGCTTGTTAGATACAAATTTGGGCCAGTGCAACTGGTCAGACGATTTGCGCTCTGCGGCTGTCTCAACGCTACGTTTAACAACAGCAGATGCACTACAATACTGAGAGGACGACTCGGAGTATCAACAACAACTATGAAGCCTATCAAGCCTTGTTTTGGCATTTTTTTCCACAAGCAAATCGAATCACGGCACTCGACTGCGTTAACTTTGAAAGCTTTCAAGCACGACGGAAACGAGCGAGCACTAGTTTCGCACTATAGTAGTTGTCTATATTGGAATGGAATAGGGATGAAATGGTATCGCCAGAGTATGATCATTTCCAGTCTTGCACTAATTCCCACTCGCTCTGTAAGGCTCTAACGTTAGTTTTCACAATGTCTCTTACTCCATCCCCTCCTCCAATTTCTTCAATCTGAACATTGTGAGTTAACAATCTCTCCGAAAAGCATCGTCCGCAGGGGAACATACCTTGTGACACCTCTCCAGCCTCACCAATGCCATTGTTCCACCCAGCTGCCTTTGTCTTACGTCGAATTCAACAACAAATCAACACACGACAATGTGGGCAATTCTATCTAGTGCAGACACAATGATGGCACTCATGGAAGTACAAATAAGACCCCAGATCGCACCTCTAGAAGAACCAGACACACTCTCTCACTCTCTACTCTCTACTCTCTAACAGGTTTTAGAGCGACTCTCCACAGTCATCACCATACGCACTCAGTTCGACACCGTCAACTCCACAAACCAACCAGAAATGTCTTCTCACCGTTCTACCCGTGGCGGCAACGACCAGTTCGCCTCCGCCTACTCTACCTTCCGTGACGAGGGCAAATCCGACAAGGACGCCCTCGCCATGGCCGAACAGCTAATGAAGCAGTCTTCCGGTTCCGGCGACGGATACTTCTCGATGACTTACGAAACGACCAAAGTCACCGTGTCCGCGTCTCACATCCCCTCCTCGCCAGGCCGTGGTTTCTCCTCGTCTAGCCGTGGTCTCGGTGGCCTCGGTGGCTTCGACGATACGCTCCGCGCAGTGCCGGCGTCGCCCTCCGCTGCCATCGGCTCGGCTAGCCGTAACCCCTCCAGCCGTACCAACGGTCACAATGTGCTCCTCGCGATCCCGGCCGCTGCGTCGTCGTCTGGCCACAACCCGTCTGGCTATCGTCGTGCCATTGAGTTCCCCCATGGCCTGTCCTCGTCTAACCGTGTGCAAACCATCCACGACGGCTCTTCCCGTAGACAGACGTCTGGTGCCTTGCGCCTCGAAGAACTACTTGGTGATGATCATGGCTCGTCTTCTTCTAGACTTGGCCACACTGTCCGCGGCGCAGCTCCTCGTAATATCCGTGGTGCTACTCCTCGCTTGGAAGAACTCGTCGATGAGCCTACTTTCCGCGAGACGATCCGCAAGGAGGCCTCTGGTCGTGCTACTGAGCGTGGTAATTCCCGCCGTGGTTAGATTGCTAACTAGTGACATAGTGTGTTTGTGAGTGTATCAAGGTAAGTAGAAGCAACAGCTTCTATAAGTATCGGCAAGATGGAGTGTTTTGACCCTCCTGCCCAGTATTAGGCTATGAGAGCATAGTCTAGTGCTTCATCTGACCTCCAAATGGAGGAGCAATTCATAAAATAGTGTGTCTCAAAACTTTTGTTTATAAATTTAGTGTATGCAGTGATTTTCCTCCTGATGTGTAGTATGAAGTAGGCGGCTACTTATTTCAACGCCTACATGTCTAAAGCGTTGATATGTCCTCACTCGACAACGCTGAACTCCAAGAACTTCTGGTATGGAGTGAAATGCTCACTTGACGAATGTGTTCACGGGCAATCGGTACACGTCGATCGTCCAATAAGGTCTCCTCGTACCCTCCCATTGTTTCGACCCGTGCAGACCGGCTGGCACATCGATATCCTCCCACGTAGTATCAAAGCCTGCCTCGTAAAGATCCATCTCTGCCACCTAAGTAATGTTAGAATAGCTGATATGACGCGGAAGGATGATAAGTACCTTAGTGTAGACATCGTAACAGATTTGCCTATCGGCCCCGAGACCATTGTACCAACCGAACTTACCCGTCGGAGCTAGCAGCTGGATAACATACTCTGCGAAGAACTCCTTCAAAGCGCTGTAGTCCTCGGCGAACGTGTCATAGTAGATTGCGTCCAGCACCACGCCTTGTTCGACAAGCTTTGGAAGCATGTCCTGCCATCGGCCCTCGTGAATGATGACATTCGGCTTGTCGTACCATCCTTGCTCCCTCAACCGCTGGTGGACTTGCGGATGAGCTTCGATGATGTGGTGTTCCGCAGGATCGTGAGTCTGAATAGATGTATCCACAATGCCCATACCGTGCCCGACGTTCATTACTTTGAGTCCAGATTTCGGAATCAGTGTCTCGGCATGGCGCTGCATGATTTGGGTTTCCCAATCCATCATGACTGCGTTGTCGCTTTCGTCGAGAAGAATTCCGGGCCTGTACCTCAGCTCGCTTTTGAGGTATGCTCGATTGTCAATTGAAACGTCATCCAGAACTTTCTCCTCAACTACCTCTTGGATCGCTTTCACGTCGTCCTCCGTGACCTTTTGCTTCTTGACTGCGGGCTGGTCGTCAGTTGCTCCATCCTCTTCCGCTTCGTCCTCTTCATCATCGTCACCACCCAGCCCAAGCGCTTCCATTTTCGAGAAAAGTAGTTCAGCACGTACGCCTGCCTCTACCATTATTTGATAGATCTTTTTCTGTCCCAAGCGAAGTGCGATGCATCCAGGCGTCTCGTCCTTTTTGTTCAGGTCGTTCCAGATCGCGCCGTTCTGAAGTAGAAGATCCACAGTCTTAATTGCATCATCGTTTGCTTCTTTTCCATCCTCTGCCTTTCCACATGCTTCAATTGCGGCGTGGAGTGGTGATGATGCGACAGATGCCGTTGGGTCTTGAACATTTGCTGAGCCCTCCTTGAGAAGAATCTTGAGAGCAGAAACGTCGTGCCTTTCGGCGGCAGATATGATGCGCTTTGCGAGCAGGACATCCTCTTCGGAAGCTTGGTCGGCCATTTTGAACCGCGTAGATATTTTGTTGTGCAGACATGCAAGAACTTTGGCGGGGAACTTTTGTGCAGGGTTGGCGATAAGATAAGCGAAGCTAGTGTTGAAAGAACACCGAATAGCATTCCCGAGCCGGTCGGATGCTGTATTTATTGAGAGAATATACTGCAATTTTGAAGTGCTAGAAGCAGTGCTATAGCTTAATTTAACTAAGTACTCTATTTAGATACTAAAGTCTAGATTTTATAACGTACTTTACAGCTTCGCCGCTTACACAAGTTAGTCGCTTACTTTTGCTAAGCTCCTACCAAAACCACTCTATTCTAGCGCAAAACAGCTTACTTTGGCCCTATATAGAACAGAACAATCTAAGATATTATTTAAAGTTTACTTTTACTACTTGCTTACACGTTTGCGTGTTATGCCTAGTTTAATTGCACTGCCTACAGCGCCTTTGAGTTAGTGTTACGATCTAGTATTACAACTAGGCTTAGCGCAAAGCGCTTAGGTTATAAGCTACTAATAGAGTTACATAGCAAGCTAACTAAACCTCGGTTACGTAACTGCTTACTAATAAGCGCTTAAGAATAAGCGCGCTTAATAGTAAGCGCTTAGCAACGAGCACTGCTTAATAGTAAGCGCTTAAGAATAAGCAAAGAATATTCTCTAAGTATATAGACTACGAGAAACAACGCACTCTTACAGTTGTTGTTTTTAATTTTACAATTTACAAGTTAACTTTTACTTTAACTTTTATACTTTTTGCAGAACGAAGCTTGCTACTGCTTTAGTATTAAACGCCGTACAACTCTCTTTAGTCTATTGAACTTACTTAATCTCTAAGAACTAACCTAAGCCTAATAAACAACTTTTTTAAGTCCGCTTAGCCTTTACATATTAAAGACCTCTAAGATAAATAATACTTCGATAACTACTTCTCTTTATACTCGCACTAGTAGTACAAAAGTAGCGAAGCTCGACTTCTACTATAGAAATCGCTTGAAGCTAAAGAACTAGTTACTCTAGTTTAACTTTTTCTTTAAGTTTGAAGATAACTACGTTAACAACGTTAACAAAGCATTTCTAATAGCTTTCTACATAAAAGAAACAGCTCTTAAGTAAGTCTAACTTTACTTAAAAAAATACCTAAATAGCAACAACAACAAAGACATAATTACACGCATGTTTAAAAATCGCGCTATGTTTAAAAACAAGCTGCGACAATTCTATGCGATCGCTAACAAACTCGCTATCGCAAAAAAAACTATCTAACAAATGCGCTAGACTAAGTTAGCTAAAGACTACGCTAACCTATTTTAACAGTACTCTATCTAAACTAACTAAAACAACAAAGCACTTATGCGCATGTACAAGCAAAGGCTAAAAAATAATGTTAAAGCAGAACTAATGCGCTCTAGAGCAGCTACAGACACTTTAAACAACTTAATTAAAAAATTAATCTGCTTTAACAATAAGTTGTACGAACTTGCAATTGAAATGCAAGCCGAAGCAAGGTTCTACGTACTAAAAAGCAACAAGAGTTATACACTTAACACTAGCTAGCGCTAAGTACAAACTCAACACTCGCGCTTAGTAAGCGTATACAACTTAGCTTAAAGTTACAAACTTATGCACCTCAACAACTTTAACAAAAGCAAACTAATTAATAAACAATTGAAGTATAGCAAGGAAACAAGAACCTACTATAATTGTAGCAAACTAGGCTACATCTCTAGCAACTGTTATTAAAAGAACAAAGTTGTTTGGCAGTTAAACGTACTGTTTAATACTACAAGTGGTATTAATAAAGAATAGAAAGTAATTACTTTTATAGATGTTAAAAGTTAGAGAGAATAGTTGCCTAAAAGAATAAGTTTAGCTAAAAGAAAGTTGCTTTGTAACGATACTAACTCTTTGATAAACAAAAAATACAAGTTACTAAACGAGCAACTAAATCTACCAAATACTACAAAACATTAAAACTAGATTATTAAAAAAAAACGAGTACAAAGAATCTATTAATCTAACACTCTACTTTAAAACGATGTACTTAATTACAACGAAGCAGTGTAGAAATATCTTAACGAGCCTAATTAATAGCTTACAAAAGAAAACAAACAAGAAATCTATTAAAAGCTCAAAAAAACAAAACGCTTTAAAGAAAACATTTTACTTTTAGATTTAAACAAATTGGCTACTAAGGAACACTAGCACGATAAAGCTGCAAAGAAATTTTAACAAAGCTTTAAAAGCAACTGCAAAGACGCAAACTCTTACAGACTACAGTACTACCTAGACTACTAAAATCTAGAACACGCGAAAATGTTATAGACAGTGTGCTTTTACGACTACTATTTTATTTATTACTTAAATAAGCAAAGCACAAGATAGTTTTTTAAAAGAAAAAGCTAATTTTGCTCTTAAAAGTAGTTTGACTGCAAAAACAACACTTGCGAACACTACTTATAGAACAAACGCAACATACTGTACTTCTTTAGAAAAAACGACTTAGCAAAACTACTTGCAATGCGAATGCTTGTAAACGACAACTGTACTTAGGCTTAGTAGCAAACCTGCCTACACTCTAATTGCGCATAGCATTAAACTTTCAAAAAAGCTAATAGATTTGGTACAGAGTTTTTTTTAGGCTAGCAACGCTTAACTCTAGAGTTAGACAGATTAACGTAATTAACCTAGCAAAACAGATTAAGCTTTTAGTAAAGCTTAATAGTTACTTAATAAAAGCCTTAATTAACATAAAAGCACAAGATAACTTTGTTTTCGCTTAAGCAGTGTTTGTAGCTAGTTTACATCTACTAAAGAAACAACAGCTTTATCTACTTGCTAGTGCCAACGAATAGCTTATACGAGCGCAACTAGTAGTTACACATAAAATAAGTAACGTACTATTGCACATCAAACAATACTAAAAAAAGTTAGCTTTCAACGTCTTTAGACTAGCTATCTACGACATTATTTTAAAACTTTTTTAGTTAAAAAAGCATAATTCTTAGATTAACTAAAGAAAGAATACGCTTTCGCTAGAGTGTTGCAGGACTAGCGCTTTTAACACTATACCTACGCATCGGCAGAGTTTAATAGTAGATAAAAAAACAATTAACGTAATTGCATTAACAAAGGACAGCTTTAGAATACAAAAGTCTAACTTAACAAATACCAACTCAAAGCCTTTAGATTAACAAGTTAGAGTAAAGAAAAAAATTAGCGCACTTTTAGAAATACTCTACGAGTACAAAAAGTTTAAATATTTTTTTTAAAAAGTAGTAGATGCAAAAGCATTACTAAAACACAAACTTTAAAACCACAAAATTGTTTTACAAAAAAGAAAGCAACTAACTTTTAGCCTAATATATAGACTATTAGAAAAAAAGTTAAGCACACTTCGCGATTATATTAGAAATAACTTAAAAAAAAGTTACATACAACTATTACAGTTACTTGCAAAATACTTAATTATTTTTGTACTAAAAAAAAACAGCGTACTACAACTATGCGTTAACTTTTAAAAGCTTAACAACATTACAGTTAAAAATTAATACTTTCTACTAAATATTACAGAATTATAGGATTGATTATTTTACGCAAAAGTCTTTACAGCGCTTAACCTACGAAATAGTTACTACTTTATTAAAATTAAAAAAAGTAAAAAATAGAAGACAGCGTTTTAAACGAGATACAGACATTACAAATACACTGTTATGCTATTTAGGCTTACAAATGCTTTAGCAACTTTTTAAAAGCTTATTAACAACGTGTTAAAAATGCATTTAGATATCTTTGTCGTTGCTTATCTAGACAACATCTTTATCTATTTTAAAACTTAAAAGAACTATGTTAAACATGTCAAAACAGTACTAAAGTGCTTTAACAAGTTCAACTTTTAACTTAAACTAAAAAAGTGCGAATTCTACAAGCGCGAAGTTGCATTTTTTGAATACGTAGTAGAAGCAAACGAAGTACGCATAAGCAAAAACAAAATTAAAGTAGTTAAAAAATAGCTACAACTTAAGAATGTTAAGGAAATACAATTTTTTTTAGAGTTTCTAAACTTTAACTAACAGTTTATTAAAGATTACTTGAAAATTGCTATACTTTTAACAAAGCTTACGCGAAAGAATACAGCCTTTGCATAAAGCTAAAAAGCAAAAAAAGCTTTTTAACAGCTTAAAAACGCAAGCATTAGTTTACTATGCTTCTAGATATTTCAAGCAAAACAACTTTTACGCTTTAAAACTAATGCGTTAGATTTTGCGCTAAAAGAATGTGCTAGTTAATTGCACAAAAGCAAATAGCACTCTATTGCTTATTACTTACGCAAGTTTTTAAGACTTAAAGAACAATACAACGTGCACGACAAAAAGCTGCTAGCTATTGTTGCATACTTACAGCATTAGAGAGTATACGCAAAAAGCTGCTTAAAACTTACAATATTTACAAATTACAAGAACTTAGTTAATTTCACGACTACTAAAGTACTTAACTAAAAGCAAGTTAGATAGTTAGAAATGCTAGGCTAGTACAAGTTCAAAATTGTGTACACACTAAGAAAAGACAACGGCAAAGCTAACGCTCTTAGCCGAAAACATAATATTGCTAGAACAAAGAAAATTATCAACACCGCGATACTTAAGGTTAACTAAAATAGATTACTAAAACTAGCTAGAACGCTAAACGTGCTTTTAAAGACTACAATTACAGTTCTAAAAAAATTGCAAAAAGCAATTATACAGTAACATTACAATAACCTAGTTTACAATTACTTTAAAATTACAAAAACAATAGAACTTATCAAACAAAACTACAAGTTTAGCGGAATAAAAAACAAAATTACTGCAATTGTTAAGAAATGTGCAAACTGTTAGAAAAACAAACATAGTACCTACGTACTATACGAAGAAATGCAGGCTCTAAAGCTACTAAATAAGCTCTAGACTAATATCTCTATAAATTTTGTAACAAAATTGCTTTTGTTAAAAGACCTTGCTATAGAAATAGCTTACAACGCTATTATAGTTATAGTTAACTAATTTACTAAGTACGCAGAAATAGTACTCTTTAAGAACACGTACACTGCGCAACAACTAGAATTTATTTTTCTAGATCGACTTATTAGATACTATAGAATACTCAAATTAATTATTAGTAACAAAGACAAGCTCTTTACATTGAACTATTAGACAACTTTGTTAGCCGCAATTAGAACGAAACGCAAGCTATTAACAGCGTATTATCTACAAACAAATAGATAAACAAAAAGAACAAATTGAACTATAAAGACATATCTAAGGATATACAGCAATAAACAACAAACTAATTAAGTAAAGCTTCTACCAATAGCACAGTTAGCGTATAACAACAAGTTGTTAGAGTTTACAAAACAAACACTGTACTACGCAAATTACAAAAAACACTTACATTTCTTTAAAAGAACGCTTTTAGGCGCGAAAGCTAAGACTGCTACAAAAGTAGTAAAAGAGCTTAAAAAAGTACATAAGTTACTACGAAGTAAACTCGAAATAGCGCAACGCTAAAGCATTTTATATGTTAACTAAAAACGAAAAATAGTACTTTAGCTAAAGAGGGGAGATAGAGTTTATCTCTTTACAAAGAATTTGCGCACAAAACAACCAAGCAAAAGTCTAGACAACGTCAAAGTTAAACTATTTTTAATATTAGAACAACGAAGCTTAGTTAATTACAAATTAAACTTGCTTAAAGACGCAAAGATTTACCTAGTATTCTATATATTCTTGTTGGAACTAGCTAACTTACAAACGCTACTCTAGCGAACCTTTCGCTACAAAACCGAAAAAAAAAACGAATTTAAAGTTAAGAAGATTATTGCACACTAAGTTGTAGATAACTAGAAGAAATACCTAGTTAAGTAGTTAGGTTACCTAGATAGTAAGAATACATAGAAACTAGACACGAACTTTACAAACTGCTACTAAATCCTAGCACAGTATGAATAAAAACACTATAACTAGCAATAGAAAAATCGATTAGGCCTATCGTAGCTTACATCGCAAGCGAGAACTCTATCTCAATCGACGCTGCAGGACAGTTAATTTCTTCTACTAGCTTAGTCTCGCTCAACGCTTTTATTTCTAACGCAAGACAAAGAGTTTTCTTGCGCGCCCGCTTTTCTGCTTGCTTTAGAATTCTCTTATTTTGCAGCAAACGATTTATTACCTTTGCTAATAATTTCTTATTTTTATTTACTTTCTTTTTATACTCTTTACGAGTACGATTTAACAACTTTTACAACATGTTAACACACGCTCAACCTAAACGCGTGCACTTAGCGCACTTTAAACAAAAATCTAGCATAACAAAACAATCTAGGCCTTGCAAGAAACAATAATTACAAGCAATTTTAGCAAGTGTATTAGCTTAACAGATTTTAGAGCTAAGACAAAAGCAACGATAAGTTAACAAAAACATCGCAAGTTGCTACTAGCTAGATGCGAGGTAACTTTGGCTACTTGTACAAAATAAGTAGCTTTTACAATTCAAAAACAAATTATTAGAGAAAAAGAATAATGTTACGATCTAGTATTACAACTAGGCTTAGCGCGAAGCGCTTGGGTTATAAGCTACTAATAGAGTTACACAGCAAGCTAACTAAACCTCGATTACGTAACTGCTTACTAATAAGCGCTTAAGAATAAGCGCGCTTAATAGTAAGCGCTTAGCAACGAGCACTACTTAATAGTAAGCGCTTAAGAATAAGCAAAGAACATTCTCTAAGTATATAGACTACGAGAAACAACGCACTCTTACAGTTGTTGTTTTTAATTTTACAATCTACAAGTTAACTTTTACTTTAACTTTTATACTCTTTGCAGAACGAAGCTTGCTACTGCTTTAGTATTAAACGCTGTACAACTCTCTTTAGTCTATCGAACTTACTCAATCTCTAAGAACCAACCTAAGCCTAATAAACAACTTTTTCAAGTTCGCTTAGCCTTTACAGTTAGCTCACTTCTTTTAGCGCGCACCTACTTTTTTAGTTTCTTTTTATTACTACGCGCTCTAAACTTTTTTAGAGAAGTTAAACGAGCTCTATTTCTAACTATTAAAGTTTTTTCTAACTAAATTTGCTTTCTTTTATGCAATCTACGTTGCGTATACGCTAGCGAATAAATAGAAAGTACTTATCGTTAGGTATAAGTTGAGTTAGAGTTGCACAAACCTAAAGTTAAAATTAAGTTAGAGTAATTAAAGCGTAGGTTAAAGTTAGGTTATAGGTACTACTTTTAGGTTAATAAACTTATTATAACTAGCTGTTATAATTATAAAAAAAATATATATATATTAAAATATAGAATTGTAGAAATCTGTGCTAACTTAACTTATACCTACGCTAAAACGTTTTAGCGTAGGTATAAGTTAAGTTAGCACTAGAGTTTTACGTAAGCTAACTTAACTTTAACTTAACTTATACTTATTTACTACTCTAGTTGCGTAGCAGCTTTATTTGCTTCTTAAAGCTTTGCGATTTCTTTTTGCGCTAATACTAGCTTGTGCGCGATAATTGCTACTTCTTTTAAAACCTTTTTAAAAGTTTTTATTATAGCCGTTGGTAAGCTATTTATATACTTCTAAATTTTCGCTTTTACAAGCGTTAATTGCAACTCTAATTTAAAAGTATTGCTTAGAGTTTGCAGCTGCTAGAGCTCGTTGTTAATAAGCAGTAGTAGTAATAAAGTACGCAATCAAACGTTAAAAGCTGTTATAACTTATTTTAGATTAAATAGAACCAATCTAGCGCTTTAAAACTCTTTTTGGATATTACTAAAAGTAATTGCTGCATTATAAGCGCGTATAAAGTATAGTAAAAACTTAAGCTTTGTAATGTAATTAATTTAGTTGCGTATAAGATTTTTAGCTTAGCGCTTGTACGCTATTTTTAAAAGCGAGAAACACTTTACATTAAAAAGCTGTAGAAAGTGCAACAAGTGCGAAAGTATACAAATAGTAATAATCTTGTTCTCTTTGCAGTACTACTAGAATTCAAGCGAGTTATAGCTTTTATATGTAAAACTGCGTTTAATCGTAGATTTAATAACACTTAAAATAGATTAATAGTATAGTAATAAAGATAGTATATTCGTGTAAAAGAAACGAATCGCTATTTTAGCAGCAATTCGGTGCGAAGTACTTTTAAAAGCTTTGCAAAGAACTAGTCTAGCCTGTTATAGCCTATAGTAGCTATTAATCAAAAAGAAACAAATACGTAAAGCTACTCGGCTTTACATTATAGCCGTTAATTGCGAGTAGTTAGTAGCTACTAACTACTTTCTTTTTCGTATACTTATCAAAGTGCTTTAACTACTGCAAACTAAGCTTATTTGTTGTCTAGCTGTTTTTAGAAACTGCAATAACTTAATTGTAAAGTAGATTCTTTTTCTTGTACTAAGCAAAGAAGTAGTTTTTGCTTTAAAAAATAATAAAGAGTAGAATAGCCTACTTTGTTGCGTTAATGCTTTGAATAACTGTTGTTTACTTTCTATTACTTTGCTGCACTGCCTTTAGCTGTTCTCGTTTTTCTAAAGCTATAACAACGGCTTTAGTTAATATCTAGCTTATTATAAAGCCTACTTTGTTGAAGTTAAACGTATTTTTATTCTAGATATTATACTTGGCTTTGATGTTAGCTACTAAGCTAAACTAGCTTTGTATAACTTTAGAATTCTTGCAAAGTACTTTTTGTAGTTGTATTTGCAATTAAATTTTACTTTAAGCTTAGAGCAGCGTTTGATAAACGTACTAAGCTAGTTTACGTTAACCTAGCTTATGTTACGCTTAGCGCGCAAGGAATTAGCTATATTAGCTACAGCTGCGAGCTTAAAAAAAATTCTTGCGTAACAAGCTTAAGTATATGCTCTACAATTACTTTTTCTTTAAGCTTTCTTAAGTTCTTTAATTTAGGCTAGCAATTTGCTTGTAAGAGTTGTCTAGCGCGTTGATTACTTAGTGTTTTTTGAAAAACATTTTATATAGCTGCAGCGCGTTGTTAAAAAAGCGTTGCGTTTTAATTAATAGCTTTAAAAGCAAGCTGTATCTAACGTTTGTAAAAAGCTTCTAAGTACTATTATTGTTAAAACATTAAAAAAAGTAAAAGTTTTAGTAGAAGCTTAGCAAAAGTAAGTAGCTAACTTGTGTAAGTAGCGAAGCTGTAAAGTACGTTATATAGCTTTTTTATAGTAAACGTTAATTTATATAATAGTATTTAGCTTTAACGTAATAGATTATCGAACTTTCTAGATTATCGAGCTTTTCAAAATTTCTTAACACAACCAACTTATTTTAAAGAATATTAAATTAATTGCTATTAAACAAGGAACTTGCGTACGTCGTGCTAGTTTTAAATTTAAAAACTTTTTTTGTATTCTTTTAGCAAGTTTGAGTATTGTACTTTGTATTACTACAATTTTTACAGCGCTATAAATCTAGTTGTGCTTTTTTTTAACTCTTTCTACTACGCGCTTTCTTTAATAGCTAAAGCGCTGTAAACGTTTTAGTAGCTACTTGCGCTAATTTGTTACTATACTCTATTGTACTACTTGTTTAAATCTGCTTTTGTTTTTGTAATTTTCTTTTTATTACTTCTTTAATAGTTTTTTTAAAGCTAGAGATTTGATTGCGCATTAGCTTAACTTAATAGGCTATCTAGTAAAACTCTTTAACAAGCTAGTTAACTCTATTCTTTAAAAATAATAAAAAGAAACTAAGTTTAGTAGTAATAAGCTTTGATTGCGATTTAAATTTAAGTATATTGCTTAGAGTTTTTGACTACTACAGCGTTTTTAGTGCGAAAAGTAGTAGCGAGGTACATAGCTATACTTTAAAATAATTAAAAACTACTTACGCGTTAATAGAAACTAGCTTTAAAACTTTAAAAGCTTTTTTGCAGTTTTTTGTTGTAAATACTTTAAAAAACGCGTTTCTAAAAGCTAGTAGAAAGCTTTCTTTGTTAATATAAAAAACGCGCTAGCGCACTAAGTTTCAAACGCGTTAAAAGTACTTTAGCTTTAGCAGCAAAAAGCAAACTACATCTAGTAGCTAGAGAATATAAAATAAATAAGTTAGCATGCAAAGCGTAAAATTTTTGTTTTTAAAGAAATAGTTTTTGAAATTCTAAAATTAGTAGCTTTTATAGTTGTTTAGAATAAGTAGCTAATACTTTTTTAGTTAACGCGCTTTTGTATGCGCGTTAAAATGCTTTAACTATTTAAAACTAAAAGCGTTGTTTGTCTAGCTGTTCTTAGAAACTAAAAGCTTTTAATTGCTAGGTATAGAGTTTTTCTCGTACTACGCTAAAATGTAAACGCGCTTTTTGTAGATAATAAAAAGCGAGATTGCGTACTTTGCAGCGCAGATGCTTTAAATAACTATTACTTACTTTCAATTGCTTAGCTAGATTAAATTAGGTTGAGTACGTTTTTAAAAGCTTGTAACAACTTTTATAAACTTAATTACGCTTATTTAGAAGCTAGTTTTATTAAAGTTAGCACGTTATTTTCGTAGATGTCGTACTTAGCTTTAGTATTCTTAACAAGCTTAAACTACGCGCTAATTACTTTAAAATTTTCTTGTTGTATTCTTTGCTAGTTCTTTGCTTAATTAAAAGCTATTTTAAGCTTGCTTAAACGCGTTACAACTCTTGTAGCCTATTTTTTGCCTACTAGCCTTTTACTTTGCGCAGCTATTAGTTTATCTTCTATATTTTTTACTTCGAACAGCTAGATGTTACAAACAAAAACGATACTAAGTATCGTAAACTAAGCAACAACGTAGAAAAGTTGTTAAAGCTTGCAAGTTTGCAAAACAAAAGTATAGCAATGCGCAAAGCAAGATTAAGTTAGCAGTAACGTAATAGTAATTAGTACGATTAAAGTTTTAGCGAACTAAGTATACTAAGTAGCAAGCGCTTAGCTAGTTTAAAGCGCTTAGCAACTAAGCATACTAAGCAAACTAAGTAGAACGCTTTTAGCAAAAAATTATAAAACTATATAAATTAGTAGAATTTCTTTTACAATTTAAATTCTTTGTAATTAACTTTTTTAAGTACATTTTATACATAGATTAAATTTATAAACAACAAATTGTTACTTTGTTATTCTATTTAAAATAGAATTAAGATTGTTTTTTTTTGTTGTTATTAAGCTTTTTGAACATAGAACAATTTCTTAAGCAGAATTTCTAAGTTTAATTACGAGCACTTTTAATAAAAAAACACTTTTAATAAAACGTTAACTACTTTAAGTTTAAAACTAAAACAATATAACAACTTTAGCAAGCTATAATAAGTAGATACCTAATGAAATGCCTTAGTTGCTAGGCCTTAGTTAAAGCAATTTCGTACGAAATAGCTTCGCTAACTTCTAGCTAAGCTTTGATAAATTCTAGCGTAGCGTAAAAAGTATAAAAAGCTCTTTTATCTAATAGATAAAATCGTATTAATTTATTATTTTTTACATTGAAACTTGCTTACTCTAGCAATTTCTTTACACAAGCTTAGGCAAAAGTAGTGCAAAAGTACTATTACGCACTGCAGCAACGGTATTAGCAAAGCAAGCTAACTAAATTAAATAAATAAACGAGCAAATTAGCGAACTGTTAAAAATAGTTGCAATTTTGAAAATTTAAGAAACTAGTAGTGCTGCAAAAGCACTGTTCTTAGAGAAATATAGCAAAAAAAAAAAAACATTACAATTATTCTTTACGAATATTTACTTATACTGCTAATATTATGCAATAAGCTTTTTAATAAAATAAAACAAAATCTTTGCAGCTAAAATGCACATAAAAAATAACGTAGCAAAATAGTTTTAACTACACGCAAACGATTATGTTAAAAGTAATAGCAAGCAAAAAATAAAGCAAAATACGCAACGTATTTTTAAAAACTATAAATTGTTTAAAAAAAAGCTTTATACAATCTACAAGAAAGTAGACAAAACACAATAAATAATAAACAAACTTAAACTACTATAGCAAAAAAGATTTGCAAGTAAATACACAATTAAGTTTAAAAAAATTTAGGCTAAAGTAGATAACGTAGAAAAACGCAGCTTATGCAAGTTCTACTACGCAAAGTTAAAAAAACATGTAAAAAATAAAATTAGTTAAAACAAAAAACCTAAAGAACTTAGAAAGTTAATTAAAACTATAGTACAAATTAACAACTAATTATAGTAGCAATAGTAAAAACGCAAGTTTACTATTAAACTATACATACGCTTAGTAGCTACGATTAAAAAAACCTATTACTACGACTTAATAGATATCAATAGTGTTAAACAAATTTAAAACAACAAGCTACTACAAAAGCTGTTTACTAAAAAAAACGCTACTTTAACAAAATAATACTCTTAAAATAAGTTGTTTAAAAAAAAACGCTAAAAGCGTTACAACAGCAAAGCATGTTTTTAATGCAGCAAAGTAAAACACTTTTGCAAAAACTACTTAAAAATACAATAAAAAGTAGCAAGCGCGTAAGCTGCTACTATTGCTATAGTTTAACTACAGCAAGTAGCTACACTATACTTAAAAAACTTCAAAAAATTAAAAAACAATTAGATCTAAATAGAAAGTTTTAAAAACTTTACAAAACTAATAAACAAAAACAACAAAAAACTATTAACTTTACAAGTTTAGAAAATTAACGAACGCTTATAGAACTACAAATACTAGATGTGCAGCTAAAAAACTTATATTGTCTAGTATTACAAGAACAAGTTTTATACGCTGTAAATTAAAAAGTAACAAAAATAAAAAGTTGCAAACGTAGCAATAGCACAACAAAGTTTAACAAAAAAAAATACAATTTGCTAATTAAAATAATTACAAAAACCTACTTTAGCACTAGTACAACAAAAAAAACTATGTATACTACGCAAACAATAAAATCTTTGCTTAGCAATAGCTAAAACTACTATTATACGTTTTACTTAAAAATAGCAAATATATAGTAACAAAATGTTACGTACACAACTACAACAACTAGTTTAAAAACTACAATAGCAGCTGCAAATAGGCGTAGTATTATAACAAAAAATATTAAACACACTAGTTATGCAAGCATATTACAGAATAGTAGCTTATAAGTTTAAAAAACAAGAACTATTTAAAATGCAACAACGAATTATGCGCAAAGAACTACGACACGTGTAAAAAAGCACGTTAGCTTTTTTGCACTACAAAATACACTATCTATAAGCTATAAAAAAACGCGATAAAATAAAATTTTAAAAACTAAAACTACAACAAGCTTTTAAAGCTATAAAAATGCTTCGTTAACAAATGCAACTACTACAAGCAATAAAATATTCTTAAAAAACAAGCTTTAAAAGCTTTTTTAACAAAAAACTAGTAGGCTACTAAACTTATAGTTAAGCTAGTAAAAGTGCTTTTAGCACAACCGTACAAAGCGTATAAAAAACGCAACTAAAATAAAACTACATAAAAGTAAAAGCAAAAGTTGCAAGCTAAAAGCTTATTGCACTACTTAATAGCAAAGCTGCTTAAACATTAGTTTCTCTAAAATAAGTAAAAAAAAACAAGATATTTTACTAAGTTAAGAATTAACTAATACAAATAGTGTTAGCTAACAAATAACTACTAGAATATAAAAGTAGTCTAATTAACTTAAAAACTTAAAAGATTAAGTTGAAAGTTGCAAGCATTAAGCACTAATAGTGTATTAATATTATAAACTTTAAAAGCTTTAATATGTATATTAAATACAACTAGCTACAAAAGCACAGCTTAAATATTAATTAAAAAAACAAAACAATACGTAGCCGAAGGCTTGAGAAGAAAGTTGCTATAAAACAACAAAACAAACTAACAATTCAAAGCTTACTTAAGAATAAAAAAATTAGTTAAATTTTACTTTACAAAATCGCGAGAATTTGTAAAAAAAACTTTTAGCAAATAAGCGTTAACGTTATCTACTACCAAGTAGCGCACTCTACTAAGCAGCGCACTCTACTAAAATCGTACTAAGAGCACTAGTACTATTACAATGCAGCTACTACTATCTACTATATCAACTAGTAATAAAGCTAGAATAACTATTGCTATTCGAGCTACGAGATCTAACGCGTTTTTTTTCTAACGAGCTGCTGCGCGAGCCTATCTAGTGCCTAAAAGAACTTTTAACTATTAAAACTACAAACGACGCTTACGACGCGATTGTAAGCTTAACTGCAAGAATTTTACGCTGCTTAAAAAGAACGCGATAGTAGAGCGTATACTTAACCTAGATTTAAGAGAGTTTCTACTGTCGAAAGGTTTACTACGAGATATAGCTAACAACTTGCGCACCTACCAAAAGCTTAAGCTAGTTAGCAACAACTAGCTAGACTAGTTTATAAAGCGAAAGAAAGAGCTTAAAACGCGTTAGACTCGATTCTACAATAATTAAAAAAAGAAACAAAAGAATTCTAAGGTTATAAACGCGTGGTTTAAGCTCGTAGCCAACGTAAAAGCGAAGCATAGCATCTTAGATAAGAATACTTACAACTTCGACGAATCTAGCTTTATAATAAGCGTTATAGGCTTCTAGCTTGTTATTACAGCTTTAGAGAAATGTAAGAAACTTAAAATAGTTCAGCTAGGTAATCGCGAGTAGGTTACTGTTATTAGTTGCATCTGCGCAAGTAAGTAAGCGATTCTACCTTTTATTATCTACGCTAGCATAGTTTACATCTCTACGTAGTACAAGAATGTTTTTATACTTCGCAACTAGGTTCTTACTGTTAGTAAAAACAGCTAAACAAACAATAAGCTTAGAATCGCGTGGTTAAAGCACTTTAACGCGTTTACTGTATCGCGTACTATAGAGAGTAGTAAGCTACTAATTTTAAACAGCTACGAGAGCTATAACTCGCTTGCTTTCTAAGATTACTACATAGAACACAAGATAATTACTTTGTATATGCTTCTACACTCGTTGCACTTGCTGCAGCTTTTCGACGTTAGCTGCTTTTCGCCGTTAAAGCGCGTATACAGTACTAAGATTATAGTTTTAGCGCGTCGCTCTGTTACTTACATCGCTAAACTAGACTTTTTTACTACGTTCAAAACCGCTTATCTTAAGACGTTTACAGCGAAAAGCATTAAAAAAGCTTTTAAAAGTGCTAGGCTTGTTCTACACAACCTAGATGCTGTAATATCAAAACTTAATGTGCGTTTTTGTACACCTAATTAGCTGCCTTAGCAACCTACTGTCTAGGAGTCGCAAACACCAAGCAACGCGCGCAAGTTTGAAGCTTAATCTACTCTCATTCGCAGTAGAGTTAGGTTCTACGTTAACTTATTACCAACTTCTATTGTTAAGTCGCTGCAAAAGCTTAAGAAAAGCGCGTTAATAGTAGCCTACAAATACGCATTGATAGTTAATAAAATTGCCTAGCTTCGCACTACTGTTGAGGCTGCAACTAAGCGTAAAAGTCGTAAACAAAAGTACATCTAAAAAGAGAGTACGCTTACGATAAAAGCTAAGGCCAAGTTAGCTATTAAAAAAAGTAGTAGTAAGTAGAAAACAGTTGCGAAGAAGTTAAGTAGTAATAGTGCAGCAGGTGCAGCACTACGACAACGACGCTGTAGATGCTGCAGTAGAACAAGGCATAATGCGCGAACCTATAGAGTAGTTGCTTCTAGTAATTCTAATACTAAATAATACTAGTTGATTTAGTATAATTCTGCATGATACAGTATAATCGTAATGTGTACTATGTTTCTTAGTACGATTTTAGTAAAGTGCGCTGCTTGGTAGAGTGCGCTGCTTAGTAGTAGATAACGTTATATAGATACAACAAGTTGCGCTTTTAAAAGCAAACAAATCGCAATCTAACTTATCTAAAGAACAGAAAAAAGAGTTTCAAAACTTTTTTACTAAATACTAAACAAAGTTTAAAAGCTTGTTTAAAAAAAAAACAAAAAGCACAACTTAGCAAACTACTAAAAATAAAATTACAAAATTACTCTTAAAAAAAAGAACAAAACTACGACTAGAACTAATGTAATCTTTAACTTACAGCTAGCAAAAAGAATTAAAAAATATATTTAAAAATATTTCTAGCAAGAATACATACAACTAAGCAAAAGCTTAATAGCTTCGCTAATATTGTTTGTACTAAAGAAAAACAAAAAATTAAAACTATGCGTAAACTATTAACAGCTTAACAACGTTACACAAAAAAACAAATACTTACTACTACTTATTTAGAAGCTTATAAATTAACTCTAAAAAGTAAAACAAATTATAAAACTTAACGTACGAGATAGTTACTATCGCATTAAAATTGCACAAATAGTTAATAGCTTTTAAAACTAGATATAAACTTTATAAGTACTAAGTTATGCTATTTAAATTAACTAATACTTTAGCTACATTTTAAGCTTTAATTAATAAAGTACTATACAAATACTTAGACATTTTTGTTATAGCGTACTTAAACAACGTATTAATATACTCTAAAAAAACGTTTGAGAAATATTAAAAACATGTTAAAAAAGTACTACAAAAGATAAAGCAGTACTAGCTACTATTTTACTTAAAAAAGTGTAAATTTTACGTTACAAAAACTAGCTATCTAGAATTTATTATTGTAAAAAAAAGTATGTTTATAGACTCAAAGAAAATCTAGACTATACAAAAGTAGCTAACTTCTAAAATAGTAAAAAATATGCAGTTCTTTTTAAAATTTGCTAAAGTTCTATTAAGAGTTTATTAAAAACTACTTTAAAACTACGACACTACTTTTAAAAGTTACTAAAAAAAATATAAAATTCAAATAAACAAAAGTACAAAAACAAGCGTTGTAAAAACTTAAAAAAAAGTTTACTACAGCACTAATGCTATAAATGCACAACCTAAAAAAAAACTTAACTAAAAACTAATACTTTAGACTACGCATTAGAAGCGATACTCTTACAGCAATGCAATAATAGAAAATAAAAACTAGTATTCTACTATTCTAGAAAGTTCTTAGAAGTAAAACTTAACTACAACGTTTACAACAAAAAGCTATTAGCAATAATAAACGCTTTTAAATAATAAAAAGCATAGCTAAAAAGAGCAAGGCATTAAGTACAAGTATACTTAAACTAGTAAAACTTTACTAGCTTTACTACTACTAAAAAATTAAATAAACAACAAGTTAAATAAGCTGAATTTATAGTAAATTACAATATTAAGATTTACTATTGCAAAGAAACTAACAATAGAGCTGCAAACGCGCTTAGTTGAAAATTAGATTTTATAAAAACTAATAAACTAGTTACGCATAACTTAGTATTACAATAGAACCTAAATAAAACTTTCAAATACAACTAACTACAATTAGCTAAAATAGCTAAAGTTACAAGCATTAAAAACAAAATGCACTAAAAATAAAGCAAAAACAACTAGCAAAGATAGATAGTTACAAACAATACTTAACTTATATAATTTATTTAAAAATTACATGCTTTACAAGCATATAAACACTTAAGAATTAACAAAATAGTTTAACAAATTTTAAACAAGTACTTAATGCTCTACGTACAAAATATAGTTTAAAAAGCAATAAGCAACTATTTAGATTGTTTGCAAAATAAACTTAAAAAACATAAGCTTTACGAATTACTTTAATTACTAGAACTACTCGCACGCTTATAGATTAGCGTTACAATAGACTTTATAGTAAAGCTTTTAAAATTGTTAAACCTAAATTAGCATAGCTATGCAATTTAATTTTAGTAATTGTATAAAGCCAAGTAGCTTTACGTGTTTGTTTTCTTTCGATTAATAGCTACTATAGGTTATAACGGGCTAGACTAGTTTCTTGCAAAGCTTTTAAAAGTACCTCGCACTAAATTGCTGCTAAAATAGCAATTCGTTTCTTTTACACGAATATACTATCTTTATTACTATACTATTAATCTATTTTAAGTGTTATTAAATCTACGATTAAACGCAGTCTTACATTCAAATTGCTTTATTAAAATACTTTTAATAAATCGATTACTTCGTCTACAATGTTTAGTTTATTTAACAATTAAGCTACGTTGCTTCTAAGACACTTAGATAAAAGTTCTATTATGCAACTAAGCACTTTTTAACTTCTAATCGTAGATAAAACCAAATAGAATAAAAATGCTAATAAAAAAGTTTAGATTAGTAATAGTGCTAACGTTTTAGAGCGTAGTTGCGCTTTTAGCGTCAAACTAAGCTAGAATAACCTAGTTCGCTTTGAAGAAAATTCCAACACTTTACTATTAAACGATAAAAATAACAACGCACTATTAAACTCTTTTACGAAGCGAGCTTTTAACAAGCTAAAAACTTAGTAGCAGAATAAGCAAAACTGTATAGAACTTATTTGCTTTAAAGCGTTAAAAGCTTTATACTAAAACGAAAACAAAACAGCGCTTGCTAAAGCTATTAAGCAACTAGTTGTGCTAGCACCTGCTCGAACTGTTTTTAACTAGGTTAATTTGCTTCGCTCTAAGCTACTGCACTGCTATTTGAAAAATAATTGCGTAAACTACAACTAATAAGTTTGCAATTGCAAAAGCTACTATACAAAAAGCTTTAACTTCTTTAGCAAACTTTAAAAAAGTTTTTTTAAATTAACGTACGTTACTAAAAACTTTCGTACGCTTTAAAAAACCTATAAGATTTATAAAAAAATGCGATTTTCTTTATAGTTCTCTACTTAGGCATTGCTTAAAGAACAAATGTTAAGTGCTTTAAGTACTTTTAAAAAACGTAAGTAGTAAGTATACAATTCTATTAAAGCTTTACGTTAAAAGCTATTTTAAACTTTTTCTAACTTACTTTTACTTTTTTAACTTTTTTAAACTAAAATTAACTAAATAAGCTTATTTAGCATAGTAGCGAACTTCACCGCGGCACTTCTTGAAAAAGTAAAAAAGCAACTACGTTACTTTTTGCTGCAAAGTTGCACTACTTTCTACTAAGTAAAGCAAAAAGCTAATTAGATCTATTGTAACTTCTAATAGAATAGCAAGATCTAAAGAAAAACTAAGAAAAACAAAAAGCAAGCCTCGTTGCTAATAGAACATAGATTAACTTATTCTAATGCCAAATAGCATAAAAAGAAACGCAACAGCTGCTTTAAGCTTAAAAGAAGTAATAACAAAAAAAACAAAAGCTTTAACGAGCTAGTTTGCTACGCATGTAATAAACTAAGCTATTTTGTTTCTACTTACTCTAACAAAGCAAAGAAAAACGCCTACTTAAAAAAAAAAAAAAAGAAAAAGCAAAAGCTTAAAGAATTAGCTTTTTACTTTGTAGCCTATATTAACTTGTTATAGTTAAAGAAAGTAAGCACTTTTTGTAAAATGCTAACGAGCAAGAACTCAACGTTTCTTACCGCGTTAGCGAAAATTAAAAGTTTAAAAAACTTAAAAGCAATTGTAGATAGTAAAGCTTATTTTAATATTCTTTTAGCTGTCGTAGCGAAAGAACAGAATCTAGTACTTAAACTAATTTTTAATATTTTTTTTATATTGCTAAGTAGATTAGGTTACACTATCTATAGTTGTACTATAGCAAAAGTTTGCATTACAAATTCTAAAAGCAAAGTACAAACTTATAGAATTCTCTTTGTAGTAGCTAATTTTAAAAAGCTTTCGATGTATCTCGAATTTTCTTGAATAAATTAGTTTTAGCTAAAGTTAAACTATTTGCGTTGCCGCATACTCTTTAGAAGTATAAAAAACCTAAATAAACTAAACTATGCCAAAGTAGCTATATTTGCTTAAACTTTAAATAGTTCTAATGCAAAGCTTTATGTTTGTTTAATTAGTGCACTCTCTAAAGCAAGCAACTAAAAAAAGCAAAACTCTAGTTTGCAACTTAAATATTAGAAGTACTAAAACGTAGCGAGCTCTAATAGCTCGTTAGTAATAGCGTCTTATAAAGAGCAGAATCTCGCAATTAAACTCTACTCTAGTACAACTTTTTTGCATTAACCTTTGTACAACATGTTAATAGCAGAATTAAAGCATTTTTGCAAATACGTAGACAAGTACTTTAATAAACAATAAATAAAGCGCTTAAAGTTTTTAGCTAGTGCGCTAATTTTTTTTGCAAAGAAAAAAAATAGTACTTTAAAGCTTTGCGTTGACTATCGAGACTTTAACAAAATTACAATTAAGAATCGTTATTCTTTGCTTTGTATTGCAAAGTTCTTAAAGAGGTTAGCTAAAGCAAAAGTTTATACTAAGCTTAACATCTGTAAAGCCTATTACAGAATTTAAATTAAAAAAAAAACAAATAGAAAACAGCTTTTAAAGACTCGATATAGTTATTTTAAGTACTTTGTTATGCTATTTAGTTTTACAAATGCTTTTGCAGCATTTTAAACCTACATTAACTAAGCTTTTGCTAAATTAGTTAACGTAACTTGCATTATGTACTTTAACAATATTCTAGTATTTTCTAACATAAAAAAGGCTTATGTAAGCTAGGTTAAAAAAGTTTTTTAACGTTTGCGTAAAGCAAAGCTATACTTAAAGCTTAGCAAGTGCAAGTAGCATACACGGTAAAAAAAGTACCTAGGTTACATTGTATACCTAGAAAAAGTTAAAATTAACCTAAAACGAATTAGAACGATTTAAAAGTAGCTAATGCTAAATATAGTTTGAAATATTCAAGTATTTATAAGCTTTATAAACTATTATCGGCGCTTTATTGCTAGGTTTTTTAAGCTTGCTCTACTATTAACTAAACTAACTTAGAAAGAGCTAGAAGCAGCCCGAAGCGAGCATGCTCAAAGAAAAGAAAAAAGCTAGCAAATTAACTTTAGAACTAAAGCTAAGAAAGCGTTTAGAAAACTCAAAAGTGCTTTTTTTAAATATTTCTATTCTAGTTTATTATAAAGTAAAACGGCTTACAAAGCTTAAAACTAACGTTTCTAAAAGCGCTATTAGTAGAATTCTAAGCCAAAAAGTTTCTAACAGTAAAAACAGCGAAAAAGTGCTTATTAGCGCTTAATTAGTTTTTTTTTGCAGAAAATAAACAAGGCGAAGTACAATTACAATACTTATAATAAAAAGTTGTTAGCAATTAACGTAGATTTCTAGCAAGTTGCTTACCTAAGCGAGTTGCTTACCTGCGCTAAGCTTTTTTTCTACTACTTACTTCTTTCTTTCTACTACTTTCTCTCTAGCACTTAGTATAAGTTAAAATAACTTAAATTACTTAGAATTAACTACTGCATCTAACTTACACGTGCGCTTATTGTGCTCTAGCTCGTCGCAGCGTCTACAGCGTTTTAAAAGCTAGCTGCTTTAATTACTAGCATTACTACAAGCTTTCTTTTTTGCTTTTTTTTTATTACTGCGCGCTTTAAACGTCTTAAGAGCTGTTAAGCGCACGCTTTTTTTAACTGTAAAAGTATTTTTTTGCTGCACACGCTTTCTCTTGTGCAATTTTTGTTGCAAAAAAGCTTTGTTAGTAGCTTAAAGTTTAGCAACTTAGTTGCGCAGTAGCAGCACAAAAGCTGCTGCATACTTTGCGCCTTTAAAAAGCTTTGCAAAAGTATTAACTATTAAAGTAGAAAAGCTATCTACATGCCTTTAAATTTTCTTTCAAATTAGCGTTAATTGCGACTTAAATTCTAAAGTATTGCTTAGAGTTTAAGACTGCTAGGAACTGTTCTCTACGGTAGGTAATAGTAGAGTGCAAAGCCGTACGTTAAGCTTCAAAATTACTGCTTCTAAGTTAAATAAAACTAATTTAGCACTTTAAAAGCTTTTTTAAATATTGCTCTTTGTAATAAAAGCGTTGTAAGCGCTAATAAAGCATAGCAGAAACTTAAGTCTAGTAATGTAGTTGATTTAGTTGCGCATTAGATTTTTGGCTTAGCAGCTATACGCCTTTTTCAAAAGCGCAAAACAGCTAACATTAAGAAGCTGCAAAAAGTGCAACAAGTAAAGAAATATGCAAAAAGTAATAATGCTGTTATTCTTGTAGTACTGCTAGAAAGCGAGCGAGTTATAGCTTTTATAGCCGTTAATAAAAAGTAAACGTACTATTTTAACAGTACGTTTCTTTGTATAAGCGTTAAAGTGCTTTAACTACTCTAAACCTAGCTCGTTGTTTGTCTAGCTGTTTTTAGAAACTACGATAACTTAGTTGCAAAGTAAGCTATTCTTTTTGTACTAAGCAAAGAAATAGTTCTTGCTCTAAAAAATAATAAAAAGTAGAATAGCTTACTCTATCGCGTTAACGCTTTGTACTACTGTTATCTACTTTCTATTACTTTGCTGCACTATTTTCGGCTGTTTTCAACGCTCTAAGCTAGTAATTACTATACTCGTTAAGATCTAGCCTATTATAAAGCCTGTTTTATTAAAGTTGTAGGTATTCTCGTTTACTACGCTGTACTTAGCTTTTATGTTTACTACAAGCCTAAACTAGTTAGCTACAAGCTTAAAATTCTTACAAAAAGCTCTTTTATAGTTGTACTTTTAATTAAACTTAATCTAAAGCTTAGGGTAACGCCTAACGAACAACGTAACCTAGTTTTTTTTAACTAGTAGCTAGCCTCGCGCTGCGAGTAGTAGGTTAGCTTTATTCTCTAACTTAGCAGGCCTAAGTAGAAAGCTTTGCGCGTTAAAGTTAATAGCATACTCTTTAATTACTGTGTTTTTTGTTAAACAAAGTTTTATTAAGTTAAGTGTGCAATTGCGTTGTAGAAGTTTTTTAAAAAGCTAATTGCTTAGTGTTTTTTAAAGAACGTTGTAGATTAATGTAGCGCGTTGCTAAAAGAGTATTGCGTTGCGTTAGATAGCTTAGATCGCAAGCTGTATTTAGCTTTTGTTTAAAGCGCGTAGCGCGTTGTGTAGTTAAGCTATCGCGTAGTAGAAAAAAAAAAGCAGGTATTAGTAAAGAGCTTAGCGCAAGTAAGCAACTCGCTTAGGTAAGCAACTTGCTAGAAATCTACGTTAACAAAAGTTTGTTATACTTACTATTTTTTTCTAAGTATCTCGTTTAATTTCTATACGAACTACAATAACCTACGATAGTTTATAAAAACAAAAACTTTGAATTATTATTAAGTTCGCGCTTATAAAAAGTTAACAAAGTACAACTTTGTTATAGTTTATTAACTTAAAAAGACAAATCTAGCTGATAGCTTTTTTCAACGACTAGACTATATAAAGAAAGCTTATGCTTCTGCGCAAAAAAGCAATAAAATCTACGTAAATCTATTAAAAGCTTTAATAACTCGTAGTGTTTATAGTAAGCTCGCTTTAGTAGCAGCAATAACAAGATTAGCTAGCTAACTTGCAAAAAAACCAAGCTTGCTAACTTTTTTAAGAAAAATAAAAGCTTTAGACTTAAAAATACATATTAGAGAAAAACTACTTTAAGCACTTTAGCTTAGGCTCTTAGAGAATAAAGTTCTTTTAGAGAATTTAGCAAGCAATCTCGCGAACTTCTTAAACTCAAACTTAAACTTTAACTTAGAAAACGAGTTTGAACTAGTAGAGCCTATAGTAGCTTAGAATAAACTAAAACTAGCTGTAACAAAATAGTTAAATAAAATCTACTTCGTTACAATAGAAAAGAAAGCAAAAGCTTTCTAGAAATGTTATAATAGCTTAATAGCTAGTTACTTTAGCGTTAAAAAAACTTTAGAGAAAGTTAAACGCTAATACGAGTAAAAAAGCATAAAAAAAAACGTTAAAAAGTATTGCAACAACTGTTTAAAGTGTTGCAAATTAGTAGTAGCTAGACATAGTTTTTACAAACTCTTTATACTTTTGCTAGCGCTTAATAGCTCGTAGTGTAATGTTATAATAAACTTTATTACAAAACTTTTACTATTAAAGTATATAAAGCAAGTATACAATTTTATTCTCGTTGTAGTAAACTGCTTAACTAAAATAGCTTACTATATTCTAGCTCGCGCTAACTAGACTGCAAAGAACTTTGCAATAGTTTAAATAAAAAAAATTGTAAAACTTTACAGCGTTCTAAAGAACGTTATTTTAAACTAAAGTTTTTTTATAAACTTAAAGTACTAGAACAGCTTTTGCTACTATTTTAGCTTAATAAGCGTTCTTTTTTCTACTTATTACTCTCAAACAAATAGTTAAACTAAAAAACAAAATTAAACGCTAGAATAGTACTTTCGATTGAAAGAAAATTGCCAAAGATAGCTAGTTCCAATGTAGAATATAATAAATTCGATAGAGTTTATCTACAGCGCGGACAGAAAAGCTCTATATACTTTATAGTTAGTTAGCTTTTAGAGCACCTACGAAGCGCTTTTGAAAGCTATGTAAAAACTTAATACTGCAAAGCTTTCGTTAACTAGAAACTAGCGAGGCTCTTTTGGGTATTGTCAAAGCTGTTACGTACAGCGTTAATAGCTACTAAAGTCCTACAACTAAGGCAATTTATAAAGCTTTTAGCTTATTACATAAGCTTTTTCTTTAATCTATAGCAATTTACTTACTTCGTTAGCGTTCTAGCGTTCTTTCTAAAAGCGTGCTGTTTTGAAAGTTTTTTAGCAATTTTCTATCGGCGTTTTAGTAAGCTGCCGAAAATTCTTGCTAGGTAGATAAAGCTTTTGTGTCTTTGAGTTCTAGCGCTAGTTTCTATGTAAGCTAGTTATAGCTAGTTCATTTAACCTAATATTCTAGCTTTTAGCTTCTTTTGACTTTTTTCTAGCGCTTGCTTGTAATGCGCTTGACTAGCTATTTTTACTTGCTTTCTACGGTAACGCTCTTTAGGCGCCAATTAAACACTATTTAGCTTTCTAAAGAATTGTCTGCTGCGAGTCTAAGCTTATTTATTAGAAATGTTGAATTTATCTTAAGAAGTGTGTTTAAAACTACGTTGCCTAAAAACTTAACTTGTAAAACTATATATTTGCTATTTTTCTAGTTTAGTTTCTTGCTTAGGCGCTTATTAGAGATGTGTTTTTTATATTGCAACTACACTTTATCTTCTACTTAGAGCAGCGGCGCTTTTTTTTTATGTTAATTTGCTTGTTTTTTTTGCTTCTATTAGGCCTCCGCTATAGCAGCTTGCGCAAAGTTAATAACTTTTTTTATCTTTTTAGCTATTTTCGCTGCGCTTCGCTTAGAGTCTAGAGTTACCTAGTAGAGCGTATCCGCTTTTTTCTTTGCTTGAAGCTAAATTAAGTCTATCTCGTAACTATGCTAGAAAAAGAAAAAGCTTACTTTTGTTAACACTACTTTTTGTTTTTAGATTGCAATTTGTACGATAGAGCATAGCTGCGCTTAGTTATTTTAGTTCTAGTTTACAAACGGTCTTAAAACAGTTTTAATTATTAAATTTGCTTTTTTTGTAGCTTCGTTGGTTTTTGAGTAAAAAGCTGTAGATAGCTGCTTTACAATTCTAAGCTCTTTGCAAAGCGTTTTCTAGAATTCACTTACAAATTGTGCTTTTTAGTTAGAAACAATAGCGTTAGAAAGCTAGTAGTAAGCTACTACTTTTTTAATAAATACTTTTGCTATAGACGTTGCATTAATTCTTGCTATAAAAATCAAGATTATATCTTTACTAAGCTAGTTTGTAATTACTAGCAAATTCATGTACTTTTTGCTTTTTAGCAGGTTAGTAATAAAGTCTATAGAAAGTTCTTTCTAGATTCTATCTAAAACGAAAAGCGAGTAGAGAAAACTACTTTTTATTTTTCGCTATAGTTTCGCTCGTCTACATGCATCGCAGTTGGCAATGTACTATTAAATATTCAAGCTTATTCTTAGCTAGAAGAAATTTCTTTTGAGAATATTGTAGGTATTCTTTTTGCTAGAGTGCTTTGCAATAAGCAAGTCGTAGGCTCTAAAGATTAATCTAGTGCGCAGTTGATACGTTTTCAGCACTTATTTCTTTTTTTAGTAAAAAAGCGCGTTGTTTTCAACAGCGCAATCTGCTAAGAACGCTTTTAATTAAAAGCTTAAAGAAAACTTTCTACGAGTACTTTTTTTAGTTTAGCTTTTTTTTACGGCCTCTAAGGCTTTCTAGTATAAATTGTTTTTTCAAACTTCTCTATTCTAAAGTTTATTTAAAAACAGCTTTTTTGCATTATCTTTAGAATTGTTTTTCGTGCTAGCATTTTTTTCTCGTCTAGCAGCATTTTGTTTAAAACTCGCAGCATTTTGCTTTTTAAAGCCTGCACTTTTGATCTAAAAAAGAACATTTTGCTTTAAAGCTTTTGCTACATTTGCTTTGTAAAAAGCATTAAGCCTACTAGCGAGTACATTTAGCGTTGAAATTAAAGTGCTATAGAGCAGAAACGCGCGGATTACGCTTAAAGTTTTTTTTGTAATATTATTCTCGTTTAACACACTAGTTAGTTTAAGAAGTTAGAATTTACGGCTTTTTAGCCGAACATTGTTTTAGTTTTAAAAAAAATTCTGCTTTTTTTGTAAAAAAGCGTTTGCTTTTTTATTAGCTGCTCTAAGGCAGTACACAAACTCTAGGTTGTATTTAAAAAAAATATTCGCCTAGCGAACATGTTGCTTTGTTAGTAACTTTGCTATAGTAAAGTACAAAAAGTTTTTGTAATTAGTGTAAACTATAATCTTTAGCACTGCTTTAAGCTTCGCTTTTTATTTAGTAATGCATTTAATTACTGCTAATAATTTTTTGTTGTAAATAGTGTAGTTAGACTTTGCGAGTAACATTTTAGCAAAGTAGTAAGCTACTGCTTGCTACAAGTTGTCTTTTGCTTTTTAAAAAAGCGCTTTTTTAATAGCTATTCCCAAAGCGTTCGCTTTAATAGCAGTTTTCAAATTAAAGTCAAAATAGGCTAATAACGGCCTAGATATGAACTTTTTTTGAGCGTGTCAAACACTTCTTGTTGTTTAAGCTTTTAACGAAATTCAACGCTTTTTTCTATTAACTTTGTTAGTAGAGAAACAATTGCAGAAAAAGCGCAAATAAACTGCTAGTAAAAGTTTGCAAAACTAACAAAGCTTTGCACTTTTTTAACTAAAGCTAAAGCTTTCTACTTAAAAATTGCGCAGACTTTTTCTAAATTTATGCTAATTTCTTTGCCTACCTTGATAATAAAACTAAGGTATTTAGTTTTAGTTACTTTAAACTTGCATTTTTTAATATCGAGTTGTAACCTCGTTTTTTTTAACTTGTTAACAACTTTTTTAACACGTTGCTAGTAGTTCTTTTAAAAACTTCTAAAGTAGATAAGTACATTATCTAAGTATGCAAAAGCGTTAAAGTTAATGTAATTACGCAAAGTTTAGTTAATAAACTGTAAAGAAATTGCTAGAGTAGGCAAGTTTCAATGTAGAAAGTAATAAATTAATGCAGTTTTATTTATAAAATAAAAGAGCTTTTTATACTTTCTACGCTACGCTAGAATTCGTTAAAGCTTAGCTAAAAGTTAGCAAAGCAATCTCGTACAAAATTGCTCTAACTAAGGCCTAGCAGCTAAGGCATTTCATTAGGCATCCGCTTATTACATAAGCTTTTTCGCGTTTGTTAGAGTAAACACAGAAACGCTTAGACTTCTAGAAAAATTCTTTAAAGAATTCTTGCCTTAGCGAGGTAGCAACTAAAGCTGCTCGCACTTGTTATAAGCTTTTTCTCTTAACTACAAACTTTTTAGCTACTTTCTTTGCAGCTTTTGCCTTGCTGTTCTCGCTTTTCGCGCGTTTCCGCAGCTCCTGCTTTATTATAGTAAAAAAAAATACTACTCTAAAAAAGCTGTTTGCGTTGGCTAGCTTGTTTACGCTTGTTTCTACGTTGCGCTGGTTAAAGCGTTAGCATAAAGTTAAAGCTTTCGTTGATTCAAAAGTTAGTAATGTTAGCTTTGCTAATAAGCAGCTAGTTGCGTCTTCGCTGCTTGCAAAGAAAAAGCAGAAAGCAACTTAAAAAAAAAGTAACTTAAAGAATTACGCGCTTGTTTGTAAAGCTTAAACTTTCTGCGCTCGTTGCGTAGAGAACATGAATTACTGCTTTAAGCTTTGCATAATGCCTCTTAAGCGCAGCTTTAAAATAACTTGCTTTGCTTGTTATAACGCTTATGTGTTATGTTGTCTAGTAAGTTCTAGTGCTCTACTTATTAGTTCTTTTTTAACTTTTTAGATTCCGTTTAACTTTTATGCTAATATTAACGACATTCTTGCGCTTAAGCTTAACCTCGTTAACAACTCGCTTAGTTCTAAAGTAACGCTAAAAAAAATAAACAACGTTGTTTAAGCTATACTTTTTAAGCTTAAAATAGAAATCGCGCGTATAAAAGCAAAAAAAGTAGCTGTTAGTAGATATTTCCACGTTGATCGCTTGTTTCTGCTTGTTAAAGTCTTAACTGTCTAGCATATTAAAGCAATTGAAAGTTTTAAAGTTGTGTTTAAAAATGTCGTTAGCATGCTAACTTGTGTAGTAAGTTTTTTAACTAGTTCTAGTTAAGTCTGCTGTTAACATTGTTTTAAAATAAAATCTTTGCGAGTAGCTTTAACTAGGTTGTTAGTGCTTTTAACTAGCTTGCTGCCTTAAGTAGTTGTAACTTTTAACTATTTAATTTGCAAGCCGAACTGTTTCGTAGCGCGTTTAAAACTACTTTTGCGTTTACTAGCATAAACTTAAGCTAGAATAATAGTAAGAGTTTTAGCGCTAAAGTAGGTAACGCGTTAGTTTTTTCTTTTTAAAATAAAAACGTTGATATGTAGATTTCTTTTCTTGCTAGTTAGCTAGACTGCTAGAGCGTTTCTGCTAAAGCGTTTCTACTTAAGATACTCTTTGCTTAATAAATTTTAAACTAAGTTTTCAAACATACTATGCTTGTAACTAGTAAGATTTTCAAATAAGTATTGCTAACAGCGAAAAGTAAAATCTTTTTTGCTCTTTCGTTTTCTAGCGGCAACGTTTATTTGCGATTTTAGCGTTTAGTTGTTCTAAAGATTAGATTTTTTAACACGAAGCTTTAAAAGAGCTGTTTGTCGTCGTTTTAGTAAAGTGCTAAAGCGTTTTTCTAAACTAACAAAGCTTTTGTATTTTCAAGATTTTTAACAGGCTTTTAAGTTTTTTAATTGTACTTAACTTATTTCACTTGGTATTGCTTTTGCTAGCTTCTTTTAACTTTCTTTTGTTGCTTTGCTGTAATACTTTCGACGAGGTATTCTACTACTTTCTTGATTTAGATGCTAGCTAAGCGCTAGTTTGTAATAACTTAGCCGTCGAAAAAGTTGCTTGCCGCGAGCTTTAGCTAGTTTATAGAGAAAATTGAATTGATTTTAAGCAGCGTGTTTAAGCGAACGTTAGCTGCGAATTTAACTTCTAGTACAAAAAACTTGCTATTTTTCTAGTTAAGTTTCTTGCTAAAGCAGCTGTTAAAGAGCTGTTTACTATATTGCAGCTAAACTTTGTTTTTTACTCGCAGAATAGGCGCTTCTTTGCAGTGTTTGTTTGCTTGTTTTTTTTGCTTTTGTTAGGCTTTAGCTATCGCTGCTTAAGCGAAGTTAACTACTTCTTTAATCTTTCGCGTTATGTCTAAAGCGCTTTGAGCTAGGTTAAAAAAGTTCTAGTGCAAAGCGTCCGCGGTTTTATTAGCTTTAAACTAGATTAAGTTTATTTTATAACTATATTGTAAAAAAACGAGCTAACTTTTGTAGAAACTGCTTTTTTGCTTTAGATAGCGATTTAGACTATCGAGCACAACGCTGCCTAGTTCTTCTAGTTTTAATCTACAAAAAAGCGAAAAACGAATTTAATTATTAAATTCGCTTTTTTTGTAGCTTTGTTCGTTTTTAGGTGAAACGCCGTTAAAAGGCGCTGCACAATTTTAAGTTCTTTGCACAAAATTCTCTAAAAGTTTTTTACAAATTAAAATTCTTTGTCTAAAACAATCGCGTCTAGAAGCTAGTAGTAAGCTACTACTTTGTCGAAGAAAACTGTAGCTACAGATTTTGCATTTATCTAAGCTATTAGAACTAAGATTATGTTCTTGCTAAGTTAGTTTGTAATAACAAAAAAATTAGTGCAGCTGTTGCTTTTAAAGAGTTTTGTTATAAAGTCTATAGAAAGTTTTTTCAACATGCGGTTTAGAACTAGTAGCAAGCGTAAAAATTCGCTTTTAAGCTTTCTCTACAGTTTTGCTTGTTCGCAAGCGTTACAATTTGCAATGTATTATTGTATATTAGAACTTATCTCTAGCTAAAAAAACTCTTGTTTAAGAATATTATACGTATTCTTTTTTTTTAAGTACCTAGCAACAAAAGAGTTGTATGCTTTAAAAATTAGTTTCGTGCATAAATAGTGCGTCTTTGGCACTTACTTTCTTTTTTAGTAAAAAAGTTTACTACTATTAGCGCCGCAGTTTGCTAGTAAAGCTTTTAGATTTAATTCTAGCAGAAATTTCTAGCGAGTGCTCTCTTTAAGAAAGCTATTTTGCACCGCGTTAAAAGTGCCTTTGTAGATTTCGTTTTCTACAACGCTTCTCTACTAAAGCTCGTCTAGCGTTATTTTCTTCTTAGTCTTGTTATCTTAGGCAAGAATATTCTTTTGTAAGCTTGCATTTTCTTTTTTATAAGCAGTATTTGAGGTTAGAACGCTTCTTTTAATTTTTGCATTTTTGAAAATTGCGATAGCGTTTTCTTTCAAAAGAGTAAAACTTCTCTTAGCATTTTTGATATTCCGCGAAATATTAGCTTTAAGAATAGCTAGCACCGTAGCGGTTTAGGCTGCGAAAGTTTAAGCAAGGAAAGCGTATATAACGCCGAGTGTATTTTCTATAATATCGCTTTTATTAGAAACGCTCGTTAGTTTAAGAAGTTAAAAATAGCAACTCTAAAAGCAAGAGTTTTTTTTATTTTAAAAAAAGTTCTGCTTTTTTTGAAAGAAAGCGTTTGCTCGTTCGTTTGCTGCGCTTAGGTAGTACACGAACTCTAAGTTGTATTTAGAAAAAATATTCGCTTAGCAAACGTACTGCTTTGTAAGCAAGCAAGTAGTTGTAAAATACAGCAAGTTTTTGTAGTTTGTATAAACCGTAATTTTGAAAACTACTTTTAGCTTAGACTTTTATTTTTTAATGCACTTGATTATCGCTAGCAGCTTTTTGTTGTAGATCGTATAATTAGACTTTGCTAAAGAGTTTTTTGCAAAGTAGTAAGCTACTGCGTGCTACATATTGTCTTTAGCTTTTTGTAAAAAAGCGCTGCTTGTAGCGTATCTAAAGGCGTTCGCCTCAATTGCCGTGTCTAAGTTTAAGTCAAAATAGGCTAGCAATAAGCTAGACATGAATTTTTTTTTTAGCGTATTAAACGCTTTTTATTGCTTTTAGCTCTAGCTAAACTCGCAGCTTTTGCTTGTTAACTTCGTTAGCAAAGAAACAATAGCAAAAAAATCGCGTATAAATTGCTTGTAAAAATTTGCAAAGCTAACGAAGCTTTGTATTTTTTTAACTAAAGCCAGCGCTTTTTACTTAAAAATTGCTTGTACTTTTTCTAGATCTATGCTAATACTTTTCTCAACTTTAATAATAAAGCTAAAATACTTAGTTTTTGTAACTTTAAACTTCGATTTCTTAATATCAAAGTGCAGGCTAGCGTTTTAGAGTTTTTAAACAATTTTTTTAACTCTTTAGCAGTAGTCTTTTTAGCTTCTGTTAGAGTAAATAAGTACGTTGTTAATGTACGCGAAAGCGTTAATATTAATGTGCGCCGCAAGAACGTAATTAATGTACTTCTAAAAAGTACTTAGTGCGTTGGCTAGCTTAAAAAAACAAACTATTTATTTGTACAGCTCGAATTTTGTACGAAACGCTGTTTTCTACTTTTTTCTAAGTGCGATTTGAATTTTGTAAAACGCTTAAACAACGTCTAGCTTAGTAAGCTATTTAGCTTTGCTAATTTAGTTCAGCGTTTCGTGAATTAGCGGCAAAGAATATTAGTTTTTTTTTAAAATTGCGTTGAGTGCCTAGTAATCTACGCAAAATCTCAATTCGCTTTTTAGTTTCTTTGCGAATAAGATAGAAGCGCTAGCTTAAAAGCAGCTAACTCGTATAAATTCTTAGTTGAGATAAAAAGTAAGCTGCTTTTTTAGCACTAAAAGTTTGTTTTTAGACATGTTGTAGAGCAGGCTGTACAAGACTTTCAACTCTATTTTGTTTTTTTTTACGAGCTCGATAGTGTAGTTTATTTTTCTCTAGTGTAGTGCAAGCTTGTTAGCTTTAGTTTGCAAAAAAGCTTTGTACTAGTTTTGTATTTAGTCTAAAAAAGTGTTTCTTAGGTTGAGCTTGATTTTAGGCGCTAGTGCCTTTTAGATGTTTGCTATAGATACCGCGAAAACTTAAGTTATTAAGCTTTTCTATTTTGCGTTTTGTATAAAGTAGCCAAAAGCTCTAGCAAACACTTCTAAAATTCTAAAACTATTTAAAAGTTTTTTTTTTTTTTTTTTTAGCTTTAGATCTGGATTTCTACGAAGTGCATAAAGACTAATTTCTTTGCAAAAGCAACAGTAACGTCGTAGCAGTTTATTTAAAGTTAGCTAAGAATAATATCGAAGCTATTGTCGCTTATAACGAAAGCTTAAACTACTTTCTTGTAGCTATTAATATTTATGTTAAAGCAAGCAGCTTTCTAGACTACTACCTAGTAGTTGTTTAAGCCTATAATTAGCTAGTGTTCTATTAAAAAACGCTAGAAACGCGCTTTGTTGCAGAACTTTTTACTTACAATGCTGTACGTATTACATTCTAAATCTAGTAATATTAAAGTAGAAGTGTTTTGATTAATAAGTAAGTATATAGTTAAAAGTTTTTTGTCTAGCTATTTCTAGCGAAACTTAAGATACTAGTTTGATAATTTCTGCGTATTTTCTTTAGTCTACTCTTAGCTGCGTTTTGTGCTAAAAGTAACTAGTTTTTCAAATTTTTCGTTTCGGTTGCGTTCTTTGCTTGAGAAGCGAGCGTAGTAGTAGTTTAAACTAATAGTAGTTTCTTCGCTGCGTTTAGGTAGCAGTTTGAGCTATAGTAGCTAAAGTCTACGCACCTAAAGCAAAGCTTTAGTTAGCAATAGCAATCAATCTTCTTTTTAGTTTGCTAAATAGCTTTTTTTTTGCTACGAGTACGTTTAGTTGTTGCTTCTAAGCGAGCTGTTTAAGCGGTGGTTACTTTTAACGTCTATTTCATAGCGTCTAGATTAGCAGCGAAAGCGCTGCTAGCAATTGTTAGCTAGTTCTACGAAGCGTGTTTAGCTTGCTAAAAGTTTTTGTTGATTAGAGCAACGCAGTTTATAACCTTTTAAAAGAAGCTAGTAAAATCTAGAATTACAACAGCTATTCGTTTCTAAAGGTTTAGTCAAAAGCCGGCTAGGTAGCAGTTTTTAAATGTATTAAAATTAGTAATTGTGTTTATACCTAAGTTGTATGTAAGTTTTATAAACTTTTTGTTGTACTTCTAAAAAGTACCTTTCTTTATAAGTAAAGTAAAGAAGCGAGTTTAAGCCTTGTTTGCGTAGTTTTTATTTACGTAGTAAATGTCTAAGTAGGCCTAGAATTCGTTTGTTGCTTTGCTTTAGTTCTTTTAGTACCAAGCTAGCTCTGTAGTAAAAGCAGAATTCTTCAACTAGTTGAAAATGTAACTGCAGCTAGTTTCGATAGATTTCTTGTCGTAGAAAATCTTGTTTTCTATTTGTATTTAGAACTTTGCGTAGTCTTTAATCTCGCCGCCGAACAGAGCCAAATCGAGAATTCTATGTTTTTTTACTATGCTAGAGGTTCGCTTAACAGAGTTGTTAGTAGCTAGGTAGTAGAGTTTTGAAAAGAAGCCTAGGCAGGTTGAGTACAAAGTATTGCAGTAGTAAGCTACTTTTCGTTTGAGCTTAAGAATACGAGCTCGCATAGCTTCGGCTATGTTTAGCTCGCAAAGCTCGTTGTTAACTAGAGCTTTAAAGCTTAAAAATTCTTTGCTAGTTTGCAAAAGAATCTATAGTGCTTAGAATATTGCAAAAGTTTATGTTCTTTAAGACTTCGTAGGCTTCTTAAAAAGTTCTAGGTTTAGGCTTTTGCTTAAAAGTAACTTTTTGTCTAACGCATTGCTTGTTGCGTTTATGCAAATCTAGATTGTTTTTAGGTTAAAACTCTTATAGGCTATTTGTTTACGCAGAACAAACTCAATTTTGCTAGTAAAAACGCTGCTTTGCTGCATTTCCCTAACTTGTGCTACTAATACTAGAACTTTATTAAAGTTAGCTATTGTAGTTTGTAAGCTTCGGTTTGTTTTAAAGAACCTTGTTCGATCGTTGCCGTAAAGAATCTAGTAGGTTTTTAAACTTTTCAAATATCGCTGCTTTCAAAGAATCTCGCGATTTTTATTCTAAAGAAGTTGATTAATTCAAATGTAAAAGAATTGCTAGAGTAAGCAGGTTCTAATGTAGAAAGTAATAAATTAATGCAGTTCTATTTATAAAATAAAAAAGCCTTTTATACTTTCTGCGCTACGCTGGAATTTATCAAAGCTTAGTCGAAAGTTAGCGAGGCAATTTCGTACGAGATTGCTCTAACTAAGGCCTAGCAGCTAAGGCATTTCATTAGGCATTCGCCTATTACATAAACTGCTAAAACGTACTCAAAGCGTTAGCAAAGCTAAATAGGCAAACTATTTATTTGTACAATTTAAATCTTGTACAGAAAGCTATTTTCTACTTGTTTTTTTTAGCAATTTGGACTTTGTAAAAAGCCTAGATAACGTCTAGCTTAGTAAACTATTTAGCTTAGCTAATCTAATTTAGAGTCTCGTAAATTAAAAGCAGCGAGTATTAGTTTTTTTTTGTAATAGCGTTAAGCGCTCGATAGTCTACGCAAAAGCGTAGCTCTCTACTAGATTTCTTTGCAAACAACACTAGCGCTTTAGCCTAAAAGCAACTTACTCTAATAAACTCGCGATTTAAATGCGCAATAAGCTGCTTCTGCAAGACTAATAGTTTGTTTTTAAACATGTTATACAAAGGTTTCTATAGAATCTCTACTTTTTTCTTGTTCTTTTTAATTAGTTTAATGCCGTAGTCTATTAGGCTTTAGTAAAGAGATAATTTGTTAGCTTTAAACTGCATAAACGCTGTATACTAATTTTTTATCTAGTTAAGCAGCGTTAAGCGTAGGTTAACTACTACTTTAGTTTAAAAAGCTTTCTAAATGTCCGCTATAAACGCAGCGAAGATCTTAACGCTAAAGTTCTTTTTTTTAAACTACTACATTATTATTTCAAACGTAGCTGCGAATACTTGCTAGAGCTTTTGTTTAGACTTTTTTTCTTTCTAGCTCCGCACGCGTGTTTCGGTTGAATAAATAAAAATCAATTTTTTTGCTAAAGCTAGCGTTACTTGGCTTCCGTTTATCTATAGGCGCTTTAGAATAATATCGTATTTGTTATTCTTAGTTATAACGTACGCTTAAACTGTTTGTTCGTACTTATTTAAGTTTATTGTAAACTAAGCAGCTTTTGTAACTTTAACAACTTGTTCGCTAATGTCTACTACAAGCTTTTCTTTTATCAAAATACGCAAGAAACAGTTTTTTTTACAAAACTTTTTGCTAACAAGACTATAGGTAGTGCACTCAAAGTCGAGCATAGCTAAAGCAAAAATAGATTAATTAATAATTGCGTGTACTGTAAGTAGTTTCCTGTTTAGCTAGCGCTAGCAAAACTTTAGAAACTTATCTAATAAAAAAACTGTGTTTTTTTTCTACTACTTTTAACTGCGTTTTTAGTTAAAAGTGTTTAGTTTTCTAAGTTTTTAAACTTAGAAACTTTCTTAACTTTTGCTGTCGTCTTAACTAGTTTAAAACTTGCTTTTCGAGTTATAGCAAGCTTTTTTGAAGCTGCGAGCTTACATTTATTAAACATGTAAGTCGCTAAACTACATTAGAAGCAAAAGTAATTTTCTTGTTATTTTGTTATTTCTGCGTTGTTTGCTTATTTGGCTCGCTTTTTTTTCTTGTTGTTAGTAGCCGCGCGAACTGCTTAGGTAGTAGCTTTAGTTGCTAGCTTCTAGTCTATAGCTTTCGTGTCGCTTATTAATTAATTTAGTACTATTTGCTACTAGTTGTTTGCTTTCGCGTAGTTTAGGTTTTTTTTAATCTAGGTAACTCGTTTTATTAAGTTCTAAAGTTGCTATGCTAAAGAAATAATAACGCTAACTATTTTGTTTTATAAATCGGCGCGAAGCTTTGCTTTGTACTAGTTTTTTAATGTAGCTACGTTGCTTGTTATTTTTGCGTTGTACGCAAAGCGCATGAATTTTTTATTGTACTTTTAAAAAGACATTTTCTTCTGCCTAAAAGCGAAGAGTTGGTTAAGCGCTTTTTGCGCTCGCATGTAGTTTTGGTAGTGCCTATTAAAGTACTTCTAGAACTTTCTTGCTATTTCGTTATAGTGTTTCTAATACTAAGCGAGTTTAGTAGTAGCTACTTGCTTTGTTAAGCAGTTGTAGATATAGCTGCATAAGTTTCTAATTAAATTCTCGTTATTAAGCATTTTGTTTTCTACTTAAACTTTAAACCGTTTGTAGTCTAATCTTGTTCTATTAAACTAGGCTAAGTTAGGCATTTTGTTGCGTTTTGTAATTAGCGTAGAAGCTTTTAGAATAGTAAAAAGAGTTAGCGGTGTTGCTAGCGCAGCTCTTTTTTTTTTCTAGAGAATTTGAACTTAATTTTGCAGTATTTCGATAAGTGCCTAAACACTTGCACTTTCGTTATTAACTAGCTGCTTAGAATTTGAAAGTTCTGCAAGAACTAGCTTCGCTGCTAGTAGCTAATTATTTGTTACTTTTCTAGGTAGTTCTATTACGAGTTTTACAACGAATATTTTTATATATGTAGCTTTTGCTGCATTAAAACAAATTTCTTAAGTTTCTACATTAATTCTATCGTTGTTTATTAGCTTTTGTAAAGCTTTTTTAATTGCTTTGCTACTTTGGCTTTCGCTTTCTAGCCTGCGAGCTTCTACAACTAGCATTTAAATATACTTATTCTAAGTACTGTCTATCGTAGCAATTTAGTTTTAAAAACCTTTTTCGCTGCGTCGTAGAGTTTTTTGGAAGTTGCTTTTAACTGTTAAAAGTATTGTACTTTTTAAAAATCTTACGATCTTTACTGCGTAGAGATTAATCAAATTTAAATAAAAAGAAATTGCCAAAGATAGCTAGTTCTAATGTAGAATATAATAAATTTAATAAAGTTTATCTACAGCGCGAATAGAAAAGCTTTATATACTTTATAGTTAGTTAGCTTCTAAAGCACTTGCGAAGCGCTTTTGAAAGCTATGTAAAAACTCAATACCGCAAAGCCTTCGTTAACTAGAAACTAGCGAGACTTTTTTAGATATCGTCGAAGCTGTTACGTACAGCGTTAATAGCTACTAAAGTTCTACGACTAAGGCAATTCATAAAGCTTTTAGCTTATTACATCGATGTTACTATTGCTTTGAATAGAACAATTAGACTATGTAGTTGCTAGTAGCGAAGTTCGCGTACAACAATAGCTAATACGTAACTACAAAAATTACTTTTTTTATAGCGTACTACAAAGCGTTTCTAAAAGCTTTAAATTAGCTTAAAATGCTTTTTAGTAATAAACAGTTGTTTATAGAAACAAGCATAGTAGCTTACATAATTACTTTTTAAGCTAAATACTAGCGCAAGATTAAAACTGCAAACGCTTATTAAAAAAGGTATTTTAACAAGCGTAGAAAGCATATCTTGCTAAAGTAAAGTAACTAAGTGCTAATTTTAAACTGCTACATAAAGTCTACTAGGCTAAAAAAAAAGCTTAACTAAAAGTACGTAGAGCTAGGCACTATTGTAAACTAAATTAGCACTAACGCGTACTAAGTAAACTTTTTTAAACTAAAAAGTATTTATCTAGTTTTTTACGTATACCTGTTAGAACTTTATAACTAGAAAAAGTTAATACTTTTTTAAAGTAAGCTTTTAGTAGATACTTTGCGCACTTTAAAAAACAACGTGTACTACGTTAAAAAAGTACTTAATAAAAAAAATTCTTTAGTTAGCACCTAAAAGTACTTCGTTAAATAAAAAAAATACTTAAACAATAAAAACTTTTAAAAACTTACGCTAAATATAAGTGCAAATGCACTTAACAATTTTTTAAAAAAAAAAAAAATTTGTAGCAAAAAAAATAAAAAACGTACTTTAAGCAATGTACTTTTAAAAAGAAATAGTTAATACATTTTACTTTGCTACTTAACGCATAGTTAGCATTAAGATTTTTAAAAAATTTAAGATTTTCTAAGTTACGAACTTTTTTAAAAGAAATAATATATTATTTTACTATTGCAAGGCATAGCGTTAAGAAAACTACTTTGTGTTATTATAAGCTAGTGTAGCACACTTTACAGCAAAGTAAAACAAAATAGATTTTAAAAATGTATGCATAACTATGCTACTTTTAAGCAAACTGCTTTTATACTAACTACTAAGTATTAGCTTTTGTTACGCTAAAATAAAGTTTTAAAACGCTAACGTTGTGCTTGAAAACTAATTTAAGCAAAAAAACTACTTTTAACGCTACAATAGCTTAAAAAGCTGCAATCTAACGCTAGAAACTACTAAGCTACTTAGAACTTTTTTGCTAAAGTTTATAAACTTTGCTGTAAGTAACTTAACTTTTTTTGTAAATACACTTTTTTACACTTTGTTTTTTTTAACTGCACGCTTTGCAGTTGCGTTGGTAAAATCTGCAAAAAGCTAAGCGCGCTTGCAATTTCTTTTAGCTACTAGATCAATAACAACAAAAGCTTTTTTAAACTAGAATATGTTAATACGAGTTATAATAGCTTATAATAAACTAACATACTTTCTTACGCAAAGTATTAGCTTATTTAATGTTTTCTTAAAGCTTTGCTGCTACTAACTAGTTAAACAACTGCTTAAAATACTTCTACTAAAAAGTAGCAGCTTTAATAGTACAAACGCAACTATTTAGCTTAACTTTAGCATTAGAATTTTTATTAAATTTAGTAGATTTATTGTGCAAGTAGAAGTGCGCGCTGTAAAAAGCATATTAGCAACTAAAAACTAAATTAGCGCTTTGCTACACTCTAAGAAGTTATAACACATACTTATTAAGCGTTTTAAAAATGTTCTTGCAAGTTCTGCTTATTTTTATTATAGCAAGTTTTACTTTATCGTTAGTATACGCTTTAAACTAGCAAATAGTTTTAAAGACTTTTTTTTTAGTTTTAAGCGCGCTAGAGGACAGAGGCTTGTAAGCAAAGTTAAAAACAACTACAAAATACCTCTTGTCGCGAACTTTTTTTAAAGCGAGCACAACTTTTTTTAACTTTTTTTAAAGCTCTTTTAGTACTTTATATAGAATTAGAATAACTTATAACGCTTCAAACTAGTTTAGATACGCACTAAATAGCAGTTTTAGTTTGTATTAAAACACTAGAAGCATTTTAAATACCTATGCTTTTTGCTTTTGTTGTTTTTAACAATTTACTTTTAGTATAGACGCTTGTTAAAGTTGTTAACAACAAGCATGCAGCATTCTATTTAGCCTAAGTAATAGTACTTTTTATTGTTTTAGAACGCAACGCAACGCGCGCAAAAGTGCACTATAAAGTTGCTATTGTCTAGAATGTTATTGCTAACTTTAGTAATGTTTATGTTAGCTAGTAAAAAATTAAAGTAACTAAGAAAAAGCTAACGCAAGCTAATATGCAAAAAAAGAACTAATAGTTATATTATTAGCTACTAAACACTTTACAATAGCTTATTATAACCTAGATCAACTTACTTATCCTAACGTTAACTAATTTTTAAATCCAAGAATTTAGCAAAGTTAATGTAAAAATAAGAGTTAAAAAAAGCTAGTACGAGCTATAAAAGAACTATAGGCAGCACTTGCCGCTAGGCCGAAAATTCGCTAAATTCTGCTAGCAGTACACTTTACCGCTAGCTTTACTAAAAAAAACTTTACTACTTTTTTACTTTAACTTTACTTAAGTTTGTACTAGTTCGAAGCATTAGTATAGAGCTTTAAGAAGTTATTCTGCTTTACAATAGCCTATATAAGCTTCTATTAAAGAATTTCAAACGAAGTTAGCTTACGAAACGTTTGAGCTTTTAGAAAAAAAAAATGTAAAGCTAAGTAGCTTTACGTGTTTGTTTTCTTTTAATCAATAGCTACTATAGGCTATAACAGGCTACACTAGTTTCTTGCAAAGCTTTTAAAAGTACCTCGCACTAAATTGCTACTAAAAGTCTAAAATAGCAATTCGTTTCTTTTATACGAATATACTATCTTTATTACTATACTATTAATCTATTTTAAGTGTTATCAAACCTATAATCAAACGCAGTTTTACAAATTGTAGATTAATTAACTAAAAAATTACATTTTGTACTAATAAAAAAATTAATTATAGTAGAAAAAATAGCATACAAAGTTACAAAAGCACTCGTTGCTAACTACAAATTACTAAAATAGTTTATTACTAATAGAAACAAGCTATTTACATTAAAGTTTTAAAATACGTTTTTAGTCTAGTTAGAAGTTGCAAAGAAAATATTAACTAGCTTTTACTCGCAAACAAACGGCTAGACAAAACAAATAAACTAAACGCTAAAATAGTACTTACAAATGTACGCTAACAAGCTGCAAAATAACTAAGTTAAACTTCTACTAATAGTAGAATTAGCTTACAATAGTACAAAGTTTACAACTACAAAACACTTGCTATACTACGCAAATTATAAATATAAGCTAGTAGCTTATTAAAATCTAAGAAATATTAAAAGCATTTTGCTAGCAGCAAACAACAAAGCTTTTAGAATGCAAGAATTATACGATAAATTAAGCTAACGAATTGCTTAAAGAAACTTTACAATAGCTAAGTTAGCAAACAAAAAAAAGCTTAAAGAACTAACTTTTAAAAAGAGAAATAAAGTTTTTCTTTTACAAAAAAATCTAAAAACTAAACGACTATGCAACAAGTTAGACAACTTTTAAATAAAACTATTTAAAATTCTAAAAGTTAAAGAACTTGTATTATTTAAACTATAGCTACTTATAAGCATGCGCATACATTTTGTTTTTTACAAATTACTTTTTAAACTAGCACTACTAAACGCTAAAGTAGCAATAGATATTAAACTTAAAAACAAAAAATAAAAAGTTAAAAAAGTTAAAGACCTATAGAAGTTTAAAAGTTAGTAGAAATACTTAGTTAAATAGCAAGAATAGCTAGAAAGCTAGAATACATAGAAACTAATATAGAATTTTACAAACTGCAAGAAACTAGTGCGAACATATTACTAGCAAAATCTAAAAGCAAAAGTTTTAAGTTTTTTAAAAAAGTAAAAAAGTTAAAAGAAAAAGAAATAAGTAGAGAAAAGTTAGTTTGTAACTACGCTAGCGAATAGGTAGAAAGTACCTATTGTTGAGTATAAGTTAAGTTAGAGTCGCACAAACTTAGAGTTAAAGTTAAGTTAAAGTAATTAAAGCGTAGGTTAAAGTTAGGTTATAGGTACTATCTTTAGGTTAATAAACTTGTTATAACTAGCTGTTATAATTATAAAGAGAAAATATATTAAAATATAGAATTGTAGAGGTTTGTGCTAACTTAACTTATACCTACGCTAAAACGTTTTAGCGTAGGTATAAGTTAAGTTAGCACTAAAGTCTTACGTAAGCTAACTTAACTTTAACTTAACTTATACCTATTTACTACTCTATTTGTAACTAGCTTAAGTTAGCTAAAAGCGTTTTAAATAGTAGTAGTACAAAACTATTAGTAGAAGTTGTACTTTTAAAGTTAACAGCAACGTTAAACTGCGCTGCTTTTAGTTTTTTTAACTTTTTAATAGCAATTTATTTATTAGCAAAACGCTAATTTCTTTTTATTTTTGCAATAGAAAGCTCTACTTAAAGACTAGCAGCACAAGATTTAGCTTTAGATACTAACTAAGCAACTTAGATTTGCGTAGACAGTACTTGTTGCTTAGCTAGCAAAAGCTAATATTGCAAGTTGCAACGCTTTTGTTGCAAAGCTACTTACTTTCTTTTTGTTAAAGCGAAACTGCAAAGCGCGCTAGACTAAAAGCACTTAGCACACTTATTTAACAAAAAATTAACTAAATACTTTAAATTCTCTTTAGAGCAACGGCTGCAAAAAGTAAGCATTTTTAAACTAGTTTTACAAATTTAGGCAACTTAATTGTAACAATAGCAAGTTAACTTAAAGCACAAATTTATAGAAAGCAAAAACTTAAGCATAGTTAAACTTAAAAACTTAAAAAAATACAAAAAAAAGCTACGACACGATGAAAATTAGAGTTAACTTACTTTAATATAAAATAGCACTTTTAATACAAAGCGCGAAAAAAAACTAGCATAGCATAGTAAAACAGCTATTAAAACAATATTCTTAAAAAAAGAAATAATATTACAAACAAAGATAATACTAAGTATTGTAAACTAAGCAACAACGTAAAAAAGTTGTTAAAGCTTGCAAATTTGCAAAACAGAAGTATAGCAATGCGCAAAGCAGAATTAAGTTAGCAGTTACGTAATAGTAATTAGTGCGATTAAAGTTTTAGCAAACTAAGTATACTAAGTAGCAAGTACTTAGCTAGCCTAAAGCGCTTAGCAACTAAGCGCACTAAGCAAACTAAGTAAAACGCTTTTAGCAAAGAATTATAAAACTATATAGATTAGTAGAATTTTTTTAATAATTTTAATTCTTTGTAGTTAACTCTTTTAAGTACATTTTATACATAGATTAAATCTATAGGCAATAGATTGTTACTTTGTTATTCTATTTAAAATAAAATTAAAATTGTTTTTTTTTGTTGTTATTAAGCTTTTTGAACTTAGAATAATTCCTTAGGCGAAATCTCTAAGTTCAATTACAATTACTTTCGATAAAAAAACACTTTTGATAATACTAAAGCGTTGTTTGTCTAGCTATTTTCTAATACTAAAAGCTTTTAATTGCGCAGTATTAAAGGTTTTTTATACTACGCTAAAATGTAAACGCGTTTTTTGTAAATAATAAAAAGCAGAACTGCATATTTAGTAGCGCAAATGCTTTAAATTTTTGTAACCTACTTGCAGTTGCCTAGCTAAACTAGCTTAGAACAAGCGCGTTTTTTTGCGCTTGTAACAACATTTATAAAGCTAATTACGCTTATTTAAAAGCTAGTTTTGTTAAAAATGTGCATATTGTCGTTGTAAACGCTGTACTTAGCTTTAGTTTTCTTTACTAGCTTAAGCTACGCGCTAATTATTTTTAAATTATTTTTAAGTATTCTCTGCTTATTCTTTTCTTAATTAAAAGCTATTTTGAGCTTATTTAAGCGCGTTACAAAGCGCTTAGCTTAGCGTTTACTAACTAGCTTACTACTACGCACACTTAGCATTTTATTAGCTATATCTACTACTTTGCATAGCTAAAGCGCAAATTCTTGCAAATTAAAGTTAAGTATGTATTAGACAATTATTTGCTTTTTAGTAGTAGTAAGTTTATGTTAAGCGTAGCGAGTTTTAGAGCAATGCGTAATTCTATAGTATTAATAAGTTAAAGTTGTAAAAAGTACGTTAAACGCTTAAGTAGCGCGTTAGAAACTTTAGAATTAGTGTGTATTATAAGCAAAAAAAGTAAGCTAAATTCTACTTTCGTTATTAAACAATTGCGCGTTTTGTTGTTAAACTATGTTAGATTAATAAAAAAGTAAGTAGTTTTAGCGAGAACTAACTTACTTAGTAAGTTAACTTGCTTAGTAGTAGAATACGTTATTGTACGTTTTTTACCTACGCAGCGTTTAACTAGTTTCTTAATAAATACTTTATATTTTTAAGTTTTAGAATAGTTGTTTAGTAACTTAATAGTTATATAATAGTTAAGATTGTAAAGCAAATATACTAAAAGAACTACTTTTAGATTGTATAGCTAGTTTAGAGCATTACTATTAAACTTTATAAGCAATCTAAAATCAATTTTGTTAAGTTTAAAAGCTATTTAGCTAGTTTAAAATAAGTAAAGAATTAAGCGCTAGAGTCTAGCATTTGTTGCTTATTTAAAGTAGTTTTAAGATAGTTGCTGCTAACGCTAAAAAGTGCGAGATCTAATTGCACAAAAATTTTAAGTAAATGCGCTTCTACTAAAAGCAATCGTATTTTTGTAATTTTTGCAGCAATCGACTTAGCTCGTTGAGCTCTACAATATTAGCTAAATAGGTTATTATATTTAAAGCGTAGTTAGTAGGTGCAGTAGGTGCAGCAAAGGTATTTAAGTTTAGTAAAGCAACTAGCGAGATTAGATTTGTAAGTAGCTTAGTTAAAGCTTAGCGTAGCTAAAAATAAACCTACTAGTGCGCCTTAAACGTAAAGTAGAGTCGGTGAACGGAGGCAATTCGCTGTGCTAGCCGACGCGGAGATCGCCGATGCGCCGACGTGGCGGTGCAGCTATCTCATGTTTTGGTGTTCCTCGGCAGAACCTCGGCTGTACTTAATAATACGAAGCGAGAGGCTGCACGCGTACATCTCAAACTGTGGTTCCGCCTATCCAAAGTGTGGTTCCGCCTATCCTTCACCAAAGAAAAAGTATAAGTATTTTATAGCTAGTAGCTGCTTAAAGCTAATAAGTACTAAGAGTTAAGTCTTAAGCTTTAAGAAAAGAGAGAGCTAAACTATAGCAAAGTGTAAATATACTAATATTTGCGAGCACCCGGTATCGAACGGCTACAGTCGTGACCCGCCACCAATTCGCACCCATACTCCGTCTGCTTGCATTAACGGGACTCCGTCTGCATCCTTCATTACAGCTCTCATTTTCATCTTGTGTCCCTTATTTTCCAGCATGTCCACTTCCACACCCACAACGCCCGGGCATAGAACCGGCTTCAAGAACTTGAAATCGAGCTTCGCAGTGACCAAATACCCCTCCAGTACTTCCGACAGAGGCCTGCCCTCCGCAATCCACGAGCTTCGCGCCTGAAGCACGCCGCCCCATTCGCCCCTCGCTACCGTCTCGTTGGCAATCATCGCAAAAGCGAGCGCTTCATCCATTATCGTCATCACCGCACCGCCGTGACAGATGCCAGGAAAACCATTGAGGCCGAGTCCGAATCTTATCAGTGTCACAGTCTTCGTCACAGTCTCCGAGCCAGGCTCGGGCTTTTCGTATAGCTCTAGCCAAAGCTCAATACCGTTGTAGCTACGTATCGTGTCGCTCACGAAGCGATCCGTGTCTTCGGGCAGCATGTCCCGACTGCGTTCACGCACTCGCCAGTGTGGAGATGTGAGGAATGGAGTTGCCCATGTTACAGGCGCGAAGGCTTCGAGATGGTGTGGCGTTGCGGTCATGTCGGAGAAAGGGAGGCTACTGGTTCTGCGAGCTGTACGAGCTGTGAATGGCGACGGTGGAACGGTGAAGCGATGGAACGATACGGAGAACGAGGCGGAGAACGAAGCTGAAGGTTAGCAACATCATGGCTGCACGGCTGGGGTGTATAGATTAGTTGCTGACGTGCTGTTGTCCTAGAAGAGTAACTTTTGCTGACAACTTCATGTCGCGTAGCGGCACAGCGGTTCGGGGTCGGCAATGCCCTAGTTTGGAAGTTGCTCTTGAGGTGCCGATGTGAACAGCGTTAGAAAGACAGGCGTTGAGGCGTGTAGATAGTATGCTTGGATCGTGTTTCCGTCGAAATGGGATTATATAATCAGGTTTAGTCGCTTGGCGCATGGTGGAGATGGAGTGGACCCTCGGTTTAAGATCGAGCTTGCCAGCAACCTCGCTTCCTTGAACAGATGCCTTCTTGCCGTCGGGCGCTTTGCAGCCTGAAGATGGCAAGCAGGATCAGCATGTTTGCCTCCGACTTTCAGGCGCTACACGTGAGAGCGTGCTAATAGCGCGAAATCTGGATGGTTGCCTGGGGTTCCTGCCTGTTTACGGAGAGGCTGACATGACGTTCCTGCGGCGAGCGCGCTCCTACAAAAAGCCCGCATGTTCTCACTCACTCGCCTTCCCACTCCCCACCCACTTCACGCTCCACTTCGCTCACCCTTTCACTTTCGTCAATTGCGCCTCGCACGAGTCGCATCTACTCCCTGTGCCCGTCTCATCTCGCTTTCTTTCCATCACTCTCCAATTGCAACCATGGGTCCCAAGAAGGAGGCAGCGGCCCCCATTCCTGTCGTACGCGATGCACTCAAGGACAAGTCTGTCATTATCTCTGGCAACATTGAGGGGTACACCCGCAAAGCCGCAGAGCAGATTCTCATCAACGCGGGCGCAACCATCGAAAAGAGCCTGAACAAGAAGGTGCAGCTCGTCGTGCTGGGCGAGGACGCCGGCCCAAAGAAGCTAGAAAAGATCGAGCAACTGGGACTCGAGACGAAGGAGTGGGACGAGTTGATTGAGGAGATCAAAGACGAAGATGGCGCAGGTACCGCAGGTGCTGATGCCGACGAGGATGATGGGCTTGATGAGGATGAGGAGGAGATGGTTGAAGAGGTCAGTCGCGTCCTTTCTGCACGACTCGTGGCGCCATGATCGCCGCCGTGTCATTTCTCGAAACCGTGGCTAATTTTGCTCGTAGAAGCCTAAGCCTGCGAAGGGTAAGGCCAAAGCGAAGGCCAACACGAAAGCAAAGGCCGACCCGGCTCCCAAGCCGGAGGCTAGTGCTTCAGGCGACTTTTCCCTGGAAGGCAAAATCGTCATCATCAGTGGAACAGTGCCCGGCCATGATCGCAAATCTGCCCATGCTATTCTTGAGGATGCTGGTGCCGAGATCGCAAAATCGCTCAATAAGAAAGTCGAACTGGTCATCCTCGGCACAAGCCCTGGCCCTGACAAGCTTGCGAAGATCGAGGATCTCGGCATCGAGACCATCCCTTGGAACGAGCTGGCTGAGAATCTCGGTCTCGAGGTGACGCCCGAGAAGAAGGTCGCAGACGTCGAGGCAGGCGATGCTCCCGACTCCATTGAGGACATGACCGTCATCATCACAGGTACCATCGAAGGCCAAACACGCACCGACGCCCAGAAGGTGCTCGAGGGCGCTGGAGCCACGGTCGCCAAGTCTCTCAACAAGAAGGTCGAACTCGTCGTGCTCGGCTCCAACCCCGGTCCCGACAAGCTGAACAAGATCTCAGAGCTCGGCATCGAGACCTGCTCCTGGGAGGATCTGGTCGAGAAGCTCGGTCTTGAGATCGAGGCCAGCGAGCCCCCGAAGAAGCGCTCGAAGAGGAACTGAGCACGCATGATGATTGAGGCTCACCACTATGATTACACAGTTGAACAACTGGAGATCTAGCGGCCATGTATATGGGTGGGTGGTATGGCTAAAAGGGAATTGTCTTCATGAAGATAATGGGCAGGGCAGATGGTGTTTAGGAGTCTCGGATCTGACAGTCGATTCATACGATTGTCACTCATCAGATATCCTACGTTTTCCATCGTCGAACTACAACTACAATACAATCAGAGTTCTAATCTGATCAATGTCTGTAAATCTTTATCTTGCCTTTCTCAATACTTCATATCATCTTGTGACTTACACGTATCTAGGTCGCTGTATGTTGCTTCAATTTGCCTACAGAGTCCCAAACTCCACTAGCCCCGTTTGAAGTCGTACGTCGATTGTGGGATTGCTGTCCTTGGGTACATCTACTGACCTGTTAGTGAACAAAGAAGATGGCGATGCGTCACCTGGGCAGGCTCTTTGGCACGTGAAATTGGTCAAGACGAAAAGGTGTCTTTCTTGCCCGTCTCATGTAACACTCCCGATGGTTCTTTTGGTTCTGGAATAACTCATTCCTGATACGCACCTATATATAGGTATCACCTAGTATACTACAGGTGCGGAGCTCAGCTACAGATATCCAGACACGCAGCAGTGGGGTCAGAAGCTTCGTCCAAGGAGGTTCTCAAGGACAGCATCAAGTAGGTCGGCTTTTGATTTTTGAGTCCTAGCTAAATACGGAGCGATTCCCAGCTCCTTCCTCCCAGAATAGAATCTGCAAGCATATGACCATATGATCATGGAGTTTTTGGATAATTCCCCGCTACACCGTGTGTCCCATCAGCTGAAGATCAGCGAGTGGGACCAAGGCGAGACCACTCAATAGAGCCAGGTCGGAACGGTTAGGTTGGCGTTTTCCCTACTGCCAAGGTATGCATCCCTCTCCGCATTACCGAAATCGGGAGTCCATTGATACCATATCCGGACGAAGTCCACGTCCCCCTTCGACGGCCACACGGTATCGTCAATCCAGGAGTATTGTTCAACACCAGGCTCCCTTTTTGCCAGAGGACAGTTCGAAAGGTCTTTGTCCTGAGCGCAATCCTCGTTCGGGGCCCAGTCGTCTGAAGCGTATATCATGATTGACTCGAAGTCGAGGTCAGCGTCGGCGTCATGAGAGCCACCGTTCCCTCCCCGAACATATTGGAGAGCATCTATGAAGTCGATGCTATAAGCCATCTCGAAATTGTCGCACATCAGGTCGATTCTGCAGTGCTCTTCTTGCATGCATCTAGCGTGTGCATTGTCATAGCCTGCTAGCTTGTCGCATCGGAATCTGATATACTCGTCACCTGTAGATGAAGTCAGAGCCGGGTTCAAGTACCTGTCCGTGATATGTGGTACTTACGGTCCACTCGTTGATGTTCGTGTATCATCCCTAGGACTATTTGTTGTTAGCTGACAAACGTGAGACGAAGAAGACATCTCACTGTATCCGATCTGGGCTACGTTAGCGAGTGCAAAAGGGGGCAATGGGAAGACGCACCTCATGAACGAATATAGAGGCTTGCATCCACGGAATCGTATCGAGAACGACCCAGTTCCGACCGGCGGAGGTCTCTTTAGAGTAGCCAACGGTGGCCCGATTCACCCGATTATGCTTGTCATGTGAGACGCGCAGCGTATCACCCGGTACTGCCTTGTTCCAACGTTTGTCATTTGTCAAGCAAAAATTTGTAGCGCCGGGATGCTTCTTTTGGTCCACCTCAATCTCTTTGAACCTGAGGCAGTGGTTTGTCTCTTTGCTTGCGGGTCCGCCCAGGGCTTTGAGCCAAATCCAGTGTGCCAGATTCCAGGCTGAATTGAGACCGTTCTTGGTGTCTTGGTTGTCATAGCAGTACTTGACTGTGCAGTAGCCGGTGTCATCATCGTCAAGTGGCCAGGGCAACGCCTTCTTCCAAAAGAGCTGATCCGCATAGCCTGTGCCCGGAGTGGACATCACATCCCCTTTCTGCAGATCTGAGCCGATGTGGTCATGATCGGGTGCCGGAGCAGCCAGGGCCACGGTTGCAACTAATGTCGCGACGAGGAGAGACAACAGCTGCAGGGCGGAAGTAGTCTTTGCAGTGAGGAAAGGTCGTGGGGGTTGAAGGCAGAACAGAAGTTCAGAGAAGTAGGGAGAAGGTACAGGGAAACGGAGACAGAGGAGGAGAGTGATGAGAGTGAGGAGAGTCGTTTTCGTTGTCGAAATCTCTGTCGTGGGCCGCACCTTCCTCTCGTCAACCTTCAACGGTGACCGTGGCGCTAGGCCAAAATGAGGTTTGCCAGTGACGTAAGGCAGCACACGATGCTCAAGACAATCATGCGAAGGTATTGCGTGTGGTAATTCCTGAGCGGAGAATCCTACCCTCCCCTAGCATAGTTCGTCTCGGATGCACACCCGGGCAAGGTTGCCCTCTTACCTCTACAACCCCTAGAATGGCGATTGCCTTAACAACGACTGTTAACAACGACAAGTGAATCCACATACTTAAACATCTGTTTAACACATAGCCTTTCAGAATTAAGCGAAGATCTGAAAAGACTGTAACTGCAAAATCATAACTTGCGCATATAAGAAAACGCCCAATACAGCGACGAACTAATGGTGAGACGAGCCAAGTAGGGAATTTACAGTTCAGCCTGTTCATACCAGCAGAGATAATTCCAGGGGATATACCTTCGTCTTAGAGTACTTCTGGAAGTATGCCTTGTGAAGTGCAACCGCTTTGAGTCTTGGCGTCTTATTGCTTCGAGCACGATGCTGAAAAAGTGGTCCAGAGTGACCCACTGCGTCAGTTATAGTAGTCCATTGATCACCCACGACTGTGGCGAGGACTCCATCTTTACATGTTGGTATGCAAATGGTTGAAAGTCGTAACTCGTTGGTTTGTCAAAGTCAGTCAAAGGTAAATGTGTTTGGTGGGCTGGCAAGTCTTATGAACCCGAGTCATCATTACTCCTCAATGTCCAGAGACGCTCCAGATAGTGGCAGAGATGTTCGTGTTTATGTCAATGTTGCAAAGCAATGTGGTCCAGCAAGCTGGACAAATTCCGCCACCAGCTGGGAGGCTTTTCTTCGGCACCCCTAAGCCGGGACCATTGCTTTTGCACATGGAATCCGCCAGATCTGGACCTCGATCGTAGAGCTAGAAACATTATCCATATGGCGCATCGGTCTTCCCCAGAGCTTTCGGTGGTACCACTTGAGCAGACGACCCGCATGATCCGTACCAGACATTCTGGATATACGCGATGTTCCACAGGGAGAACTAGGGATTCCAGGCCCGGAAGTTGTCCAAAGACTTTGTGTTACATAAAGCAACTGGGGCCGCGTAGTCGTAGTTCGTGACCAAGTTATCCAATCGGAAGCTGAGGATGGTCTGAACATTGATCTAGCTAGTTGAGCTAGGGTATTAGCTTCGCCGATCGGGAGCTTCGAGCTGTAAGGTGACTTCAGACAAGAAACGGCTGGCCTTTCCATCGATCATCGGGGAATCGAGGCGTGTCGGCGTGGCGTCCATGGTGGGTGGATTCTGTTGCAAGATTAGCAAACGGAGAGTCAAATTGGGGAAAACATGTGGGAGATACGGGGTTGCTAATGATGTTGGGAAATATATTCCTAGTTGAACAAACAAGCAGTTGATGGGGTAGCCCATACAAGTAGCCTTCCCCTTCGCTCCTGAGGGTGAACGGCTCAAATGTATTGCTACCCTTGCATGGGACCTACTATCATGAAGGCAGGTACCAGCAGTGATTAGCCCACGGGCAGAGCGCCGTATCTTCCCGCCACGGCAGTTCCTGGAAATTGTTTACGATGAAGGGGCGGGCGCGGCATGTTGCTTTTTGGGAGCTGACGGCGCGCTGCTTCGACAGTTGCTTTTCTGGTTCCAGCTTGCGTAGTGTGCATGGCGATGATTCAATGAAAAGCGGCCGTCAGGAACATGCAACGTGGCGTCGAGTGGGGGTCGATTATTGGAGACTCGAGGTGATGGGTGAGGAGTTGAAATTGTGCAGAAGCGGGAAGCGGGAAGTGGGACCTGAACCTAGGGCAAATCACTCGGTTCTGCTCCTGATTGGTGCGATGCTGCGATGCCAGCTGCCGTGAAAATGGCGAGGACGCGGAGTGATGGCAGTAACTACACGGTGGCGGGCTGGAACAGCGTCATCCTGCCTGCTGCTTGAGCACCTGCGCACCTCTTACCACGCATGCCCAGGCTTTGCGCTTTCCTCACTAGCCGCTTTGCCTCAACCATCAGCCAACGATGGATGTGCGGGGAAGAATGGAACGCCCCTCTAACAAAGTTCCGGACCACCTCGGCGCCTCTGACAGGCAGACCATGGCCGCTGTGTCGCCGAACTGTCTACAGAACTGGCGGACGGCGTGATACGCAGTCCATTGGTGGCACTCTAGATTGGCCCGAAGCTCGGCGCGGGATGGATCGAGCCATTCTTCGCTTGCCCAGATTGCCGACGCCACATGCAGTGTTGTGAAAGCGCATTGGACCCGGCGACGATACCAGCAAGCAGGCAGTCCCTAACGCAGCATGGCACTGGCATCGGTGAACGCTCGCGGTGCGCGGTGCGCGGTGCGGTGGCCGGGCCCAGCTGGCCACTTCTTGGGCGCTGCGCCCCTGCCCGGCGCAAGACGGCGACCTCGAGTGCTCGACGCACACGGCAGCCGCTCACTAGGTGGTAGGGTGGTAGGGCCATGTGCAACCACGCCTCACGCCTCTGCCACCTTAGGGCGCCCTCTGGCATCTGCCACCACGTCTGCCACCTTAGGGCGCCCTCTGGCATCTGGCACCGACGGGACAGCGGGCATCCGCCCTCACCACTTCGATGATAAGCTATGCGGAGGGACGGCAGGCAATTGTACCCCGGCCAGTCCTGCTGTCGAACCTACATATACCGTGTGGGGTGCACGCGGCCGTCTTGCCTCCCTCTTCTCCTCCATCACAGCGTTTCCTGTCAGCTCAACCCGTCCGGGGCAGTCACACCGTCGCGAAGCTTAGTAGCCCGGGTAGCTCGTCTCGGGGCCGTCTATAACTTCACCTTTTCCGCACTAGGCAAGACTTAAAAGCATATCCAGCTCACTGCTCTCTTTTCACTACTCTCACTTGCTCCACGCATCCAGTCCCCGCTCGCACACGACTTTCTCTTTCCAGACGCTTGGTTGCCCCACCACTAAACGTTCCACTAACAGGCGGCGAATCGTCACCACTTCCTTCCTTATATCCCGCCGCCTTCCCATCTGGTGCCATCCGAAGTCAACTCCTCGTCACCATGGTCTACCCCATCACTTATAGGCGCCCTTCACACGTCTCGTACACATCTTCCAGCGAGTCCATCCCGGATTCTCAAACCCGGCAGACACTCAATGCGTCCATCAGGTCCGGCAGCAGTGGCATGTCCCATGGCATTCCGGAAGCTCTTTCCTTCGATCGCATTATTGCAGGCGGTGTTTGCCCTGTGAGTCCACTCTCCTCTGTTTACCCATCTGCCTCGTGTCTGTCCACACAGTACAACCACTAACATGGCACTAGCCGTGCACTACTCGAGACTTCATGAACTACCTGAGGTACATCGAGCTGGCTGCCGAAAACCTCCAGTTCTTCCTCTGGTATCGCGATTACGCCAAGCGCTTCAACGACCTGCCCGAGAACCAACAGGCACTCTCCCCAGAGTGGACTGATGTGAATTCCGAGCCTGAGAATCAAGCCCGCTTCAACCACCTCAATCCAGAGACGGCTGCCATCTTCGAGGGCACCGATTTCGCCAACGAGCCCAGGGTCGCAGAGCCAGAGAGGGACAACCCGTTCTTCACTCCCCCACACACGCCAAACGATAACAGCTACAAACGGGATGGAGAGTCTTTCGACTCATCCGAGGCCAGCTTTGCTCTAACCAGCAAGACCGACCACACTCAACGCGCTTCTGGTGCGTTTGAGCGTGCCGGCCTCAAATGGAAGCCATGTGAGTTTACCTAATCTTCTTCTTCTACAGGAACCGACCGCTGATTGTCGCCAGTATCCGTACAGCCCTATCGCGAAGAGATTAGCCGCATTATTTCCATCTATATCGCCGATGGTGGCACACGCCAATTGAACTTGTCGTCTAGAGAACGGACCGCAGTTCTCCATGCATTGCAAAACACGACTCATCCATCAGCCCTTCACCATGTCATTACAACGGTCGAATGGACTCTTCGGTGCCAGGCTCACCCCAACTTTATACGTTGGACCATCTGTAACGGAAACCGTCCTCGTGTGATCTTTGCTCGCGGTCTTGGTGTTAGTGGTATCGTCCTTGGTCTTGCCACTGCGACTATTCTCACTCTTAGCAGTGCAGGACGTGCATGGCGTGTAATATCCATTCTTGGTCTGCTGATCGGCATCTCCACGCTTGTTGCTGCCTGGAAAGGCATGTGCGTCGTTCTCCACGGCATGCACCACCGTCATCTGCGTCCGTGGGAGTTGTTCTCTTCCGATGACGAGCCATCTGGATACGACATGAAGGGGAACTCTGTCGACAGCCTCACCTCAAATTCTTCAAGTAACAGTTACGAGGACGAACCGTGGATCGCCAAATATGAGAAGCGCAACGTCATCCGCAAGGTCTTCGACCGCGAGGTTTGGATCCAAGAGCCAGCTCTTCGCCAAATCCAGGACACCATTTTTCTGCAGGCTATTCTCGCCGCTTTCATCTTATCCATTATAATAGTTGGCATCTTCTGCGCCATCCCCCACGGCAATTACTTCTAGGGAAACTACCATAGTGACTCACGACGCGAAATTTCGTGCCGTGTTTCCGCTCTTCCTGGTTTTCTTTTCCGTCATCATATACCCTGCAGCTCCTTTGGGTAACATAATAGTCACTCGATATCTCCCCGTCTTCTTAGTCAACAAACATAGGGTATCTGGATCTCCGGCGTTCAAGATATCATACAGGATGTATGTTGGCTGTCTGAATCTTTTGCAAGATTTCAGCCACCATGTGGAATCATAAATTATTTTTACCCGGCCCCAGCATTAGGCGGTGGATTGTGCTCAACGGAGCAGATGGCAAAATAATGACTGAGAAAGTCTATTCGTATGTCCAATTCTTGGAGTCTTGAGGAATTTGTTTCCAATGCCTTGCTCTTTTACTTCTTCTTTGCCTTCCTGCCGTGCGGTGTGATAGCTTCATCGATCCACGCGACGGTATAGCACGCTCCATCGCTCAAGAAAACTCATACCGTTTGCTCAACCTAGCTCAATACGTAAAAACTTTTGTAGCATCACAAAATAAGATCTTCGATACATGTCATAATGCGTCGGTGGGTTTCGGGAACACGGTCAACCTCTGGGTGGCGGGTAGCACGAAATGACCGAATCTTGTAGTCAGCAGTCTTAGCCACAGCCAATCAAAATGCAGTCGATTCGGCATCCATGGTGAGTAATTAGTAAGCGCCTGAGGGCATGAGAGTATATAAGCTCCCTTGGTTTCGCTGCTCCTCTTCTCTTAATTTCTCTACACTTCACTGTCAGTTGGCCACTGGCACTCTAAAAAGCCATAGAATGCTTGTTCATGGTTGTCCTCCTTGTGTCCTGGCACTGTAAAATACCATGTGGATGCGACCAATGTCTGGATCTCTTTGTGTCGCGCCACTCTAAAAACTCTACGATAGCCAATCCATGTCTGGTCCTCTCTGTGTGTCCTGGGACTTTAAAACCCCAATCTGAGCAAGGTATGTCTAGAACTCTCTGTGTCGTGGCGCTATAAAATACCCGCGACTTCGAAGATATGCCCGCTCCTCTCTCCGTGTCTCAACACTCCAATACCAGACATTTCAATCACGCATGTTTGGATCTCTTTGTGTTCCAGCATTGTAAAAATCCCCGAGCCCACAGAGGCATGCTCGCTTCTCTGCCTGGGACCTGGCACTTCAAAGATAGTTCTGGCTCGCTTTCATGGCTGGATATCTCTTTTGTGTCCTGGCGCTTTAAAATCTACAAGGCTCCGGTTGCATGACCGCTCCTCGCTGTGTCCTGGCACTCCAAAAAAAAAAACGGGCAAACAATATTATGACCGGTCTTCTCTCTGCGTCCTGGCACTGTAAAACAACTTGGATGCTGTTCCATGTCCGCTCCCCTCTCTGTGTCCTGGCTCTCTGAAAAGTCTTCTGGCTATCATATATGCCCGGTCTTCCCTCTGCGTCCCAACACTGAAAAACTCATCTCACCATGGAAACATGTCCGCTCTCCCCTCTGCGTCCCGCAACAAAATCCACTATCAGCCACGCGCATGCGAGATCTGGGGCCCAGCCAGAATAAATGAACAGCGAACTGGAAATCGTAAAAATCTGCTTTTTTCTAAAAGAACTGAAATGGCGAGAAAAGACGCACATGTTTGCCGAGCACGAACCCTCCATCCCCTTTCCCGACATTGCAATTAAAGTACTTTCGACAGTACCTCATGTCGGAGCAAGTAAAATACAGATGCGCAAATACTTATGGTGAGGGGAGTCGAGACCGGCGTCCGGTACCGATATGACTTTCGCGGCTTAGTCTGGGTCCACAACTTGAAATACCACGACACTGTTTTCATGCGGAGGTGTGAATCAAAAGGGGGGGGAGAGTCCTGTATGACCTCCTTGTTCGAGCCGTGTTGAAATGAAACGCAAGACATTGTATGCTTTGTAGGGATTAAAAAGGTTAGGGGTAGGGTTATGCGGGAAACGGAGACTAGAAACCGTAAAAGAATTGGTATTATGACGGGAGTGGAGAGGAGAGGTGAATAAAAAGGAAAAACCACACGTTCCATGAGGCGTGCGTCTTCGACACCGACGTTTACGAGGAGTGTTGAAAAATCCAGTCGTCAAAAGTTCATGGGAGTCGGAATCCCGCGCCGAGAAATACGACGCTATCGCAGCTGTAGAGTGTGGCGGTCCAGAAATCGCCCGAAACAACGTTGCATGGTGATCGAATCTCTGAGCGAACACCATATGCGACCATAAAAATTGTACAGAGCACCCTATTGAAAGAAAATCTAAACGAAACAAGGCTGAATTCTATGGGGTCGGAGTCCGACGTCGAGTGGTATGAAATGCGCAGCGATTCCTCGCATGGCGAGAGGTGCACAGCGCGGCGAACTCGATGGTATATCTTTCTGCGAGATAGATGGTATGTCACACACTTGTATGGGTCTCCTCGGAAGATCTAAAAACAGAACTGCGTAAAAACTGATGTGGCAGTCTAAAAGTTCTTGGCGGCATTTTCATGTCGCGTTGGGTTTCCGCCTCTTTACGTTCTTGGAAATGACGGCTTTGAAAAATTCAAAGCATGCATACAAAGTCTGTATGAAGCTGTGTGATTTTGTGCTTCCTAAAGTCATGGCTATCCAGATGATGCTTGGTTGCGTTCCGTTTGGGTCTAAGTCGAGGATATAGTATACAAAGAATATCAAAAACCGCTATGGGTTCCCGCGTCGTTACTTCTTCGTTTGTTCGCGATGGCTGAGGAGATATCAAAACCAAATGATCTCGATTCCATGGAGGAGTAGGCGTGAAAGACGTAGGACTGAAATTTATGAGCGTGTTTGTGCAATAAAATAATCAATCAAGAGCGTCATGAGGATTTGGTTGGAAACAAGAAAAAACATTCTTATCCGTTCCATGGAGCAGTTGCTGGAGATTGGATAAAAAAATCACCAATGGCGATTAATGTCTGGGAAATAAGTTTGAAGAGTAACATTACCTACTCCTCGATTTCCGGTATCACTTCGAACCGAAAGATCCGGAAACCCCTTATTAGACTCTCCAAAACGCTGCAAGAGCGGCAGCAATGTTTGCGACGGCAGAGTCTTGTCTATGCATCACTACTGCCGCTTTGCAAAAGTTATGAAAGCAAGCAACATGCAGATGGCAAGAATTGACTCACGGCCACTCTATGTTCTGGTGAAGAGCGCAAGCGGCAGCAGTCCATGATGCAATAAAAGCACCTAGCCGAAAAAGCCATGGGTTCGCGGTCGGTGGTAGCGTAAGCGTACCACGAACTGGACGAATGACTTTCACCGTCTAATCATTGGCCGCAAGTCGGAGTGGGGTGTACCTATCTATATAAGCCCATGTTCCGCCTGTTCATTCTTCTCCTAACCCAACCTACACGAGCTTCCTCAAAGGCTCTAAAACCCAAGAGACCCAGATTGCATGGCCTGCGTCCGGCTCGAAATAGCAATCAAAAGAGAAATAATGACCTTTCCCTCGAACGGACGGTTCTACAAAAGGTCTTGAAGGCTGACCATGGCTGAAGTGCGTCACTCGCGAAGCCGCTATCGCTCGCAGGAGAAACATATTCGTTTCTTGTGCTGCTCAAAACTTGAGTGCTGCAAATCATGGACTCGCGCGGGCGTAACAGTGCATCTAGCCTGGTGTGCTGCACGCTTCCCAAAGCCATAAGATCTCATGATCAACCGCTATTCCTCGGCAAAGCCATAGAGCATCTTCGAGACCTTTTTTATTTCTCCGCGTCCACAAAGACATATGTGGCGGTTTATCTCCTTTTAGGATACGCCTACGGACCTGTGGAGTCTGTGAGAGCAGAAGGTAGAGAATAGGAAGGGATTTATACATGCCGCGCACTGCAGCATTGCTCAGTCGATGGAGCTGTGGCTAATCGTTTCGTAAAAGCCCCTCGCCCAAGACAGTCATTACGTATAAGGGAACCGACCCTCGTCAACGCAAAAGATCCTCGAGACAACCCGCTGTTGTTTCTTTTCCAGCTTCCCGGATAGAAAACATACAACACACCTACCCTCAGTCTGCCAGACACTGTAAATGAAAGTGTACGGGGCCTACAATAAAGAGAGAGAGAGAGATAGACAAAGAGAGTATTCGAAAACCTCCCAGCGCCATGCTTGATGTGTTTCATCACCTCTTCAACAAACCATGTTACCAAACTCCAGTAATTTTTTAGAATCCCCCCAGGCGGACAGCCGGCCATCAGACGGTGCACGAACAATGTTATCAACGCAAACCGCTAGTAGAATGTGAAGTGTGAAGAACAAGTGAGGAGGAGAAAGCGCTGAAACATTCCTTACCGCGTCCTTGATGGATGCGAAAATCCAATGTGTGCCGTGCTCTAAGCAAGACCAGAAGCCAATCCTCTAAATAAAAAACAGCCAGTTCCAATATTGCTGTTCCAAGTTTCGTCCGAAGATACGGGGAAGGCAAGCAACCTCCCACTCGTCGTGGGGTCGGCAAATTACCGTGTCCGTGCGCGTAGCGTCCAGAGTCGCGTAACGTCCGCCGAACATCAAAACACTAGACAAGCTACCAAATCTAACGCGTTACATCTTAACTACTACAACAGCTATAAAAGCTACGCTTGCAGCAATTAAATTACTTAGACTAAAAAAAAAATCTACGTACTAGGCAATTGCTAATTAGTTTAGTATACAAAAGTTTATATTGTTTTGAAAATACTAAAGTTGTTAAAAGCTGCGAGTAGCTAAGATTATTAACTAACAAGCTTTTAGCTTATAACAAGAATTAAAGCTTTTAAGCTATATTAAAAACTTTACAAAGAAAAAACTACTTTTAACAAAAAAAATAATACAAAATTTTGCGACTACGATAGCTACCAAGCTTGTAAGCAACGCTTAAGTAACGCGCTTTCTTTACTAACAAAGTAGTTATCTAATTTCTAAATAAACTTTTAGAATAAACTTTTTTTTAGGCTAGTAAATAAGTAGAGGTTGAGTTAGAGTTAAGTTAGCTTAGAGTAGTAAATAGGTATAAGTTAAGTTAAAGTTGAGTTAGCTTACGTAAAACTCTAGTGCTAACTTAACCTATACCTACGCTAAAACGTTTTAGCGTAGGTATAAGTTAAGTTAGCACAGACTTTTACAATTCTATATTTTAATATATTTTCTCTTTATAATTATAACAGCTAGTTATAATAAGTTTATTAACCTAAAGGTAGTACTTATAACCTAACTTTAACCTACGCTTTAATTACTCTAACTTAACTTTAACTTTAGATTTGTGCGACTCTAACTTAACCTATACTTAACAATAAGTACTTTCTACTTATTCGCTAGCGTAAGTTAGCTTACGTTAAACTTTAACTTAACTCTAGCTTTAACTTGCGCTAGTTACTAAGCAGCTTAAGTTAGAGTTAAGTTAAAGTAGTTAAAGCTTAGAGTTGTAGTTAGGTTTTACATAATATTTACAACTTATATTGATATTAAGTTTTCTATGTATATTTATTACATTTATTTATTATAGTTTTTTAACTATTTAGGTAACTCTAACTTAACTCTTAATCTAAAGCTTTAACTACTCTAACTTAACTTCTACCTACGCTAGATTAACTCTAACTTAACTTTAACTTAAAGTTTGTGCAACTTATAACTTAATTTATACCTATTAATAAGTACTCTCTACTTATTCGCTAGCGTACTTTTTTTGCTACAACGCTAATTTAAGCGTTAAGTACAAGCTATATTTTAGCTTACTGCATACTAAAATAAAGTAGTACAACGTACAGCTGCGCTACTTTTATAACATAAACAAAAAAAAACTTTATAATTAGTATAACAAGTTGCTTAAAACAAGTATTTACTCGATAGCAATAGAAAAAGAAAAAAGTGCGCGCATTACTCTAAAATAGCTTTTGTAAGTAGATAACTTTATTAGTAGCTATTTGCGCTAATAGAAGCGCTTTGCTGCTTAGTTTTATTTTCTAAGCGTTATTTAAATTACTATAGTTAAGCTAGGTAGCTAACGTTGAAGTAAAAAAGTACAACGTTTTTATTACTTTATTTCTATTTAGCTAGACGAATAACGACGTTGAATTAGCGTAGTTAAAGCAGGTTTTTAACTACTGTACAAAAGAAAAAGCGCGCAAAAAAAAACTAGCGTTTCTTTATACTTAATAGCTATAGCAGTTACTTTACATAGAATTTCGTCAAAGCTAGCTATAAGCAGTACTTTAATTTTTATTAGTAGCATTTTAAACTTTAATGTACGCAAGCGTACGTTAACGTACGCTAGCAAAGTATTATCTAAGAATTTGCTACAATATTAAAGTTTAAAATACTTAAAGTAAGCTTAGGTACTGCTATACTAGCAATACAAATTTCTATGCTAAGTTATTTACTCTACTAGTAGTAGGTAGTAGCAATTATATTTTCGTTTCTTGCACTAAGTTTCTACTTCTGTTGCGATAGCGCTTTTATTTTTAAACTTGCTAAGCTTAAAGCAAGCTACTTACAAATCTAACTTTGCTAGTTTTTTTACTAAACTTTAACTTTCTACTGCACCTACTGCACCTACTAACCTCGCGTTAAATACAAAAATACTTTTAGTTAATATTGTAGCGCTCAACGAGTTAAATCGATTGCTGCAAAAATTACAAAAATTCAATTGCTTTTAGTAGAAGCACATTTACTTGAAAATTTTATAGTTTTGAATCTCGCACTTTCTAGCGCTTGTTCGCGGTTTAGTTAACTATTTTAGAACTATTCTAATAGGCAATCTATGCTAAGCTTTTACGCTTAATTTAACACTTGTTCTAAATACGCTTATATAGTTTTTAAACTTAAAAAGATTAAGCTTAAATTACTTGTAGCGTTTAATTCTAATGCAAGTAATAACTTGTACAATATAGAAGTTTTATTGCTAAAGTTTATACTTAATCTAAATTAAAACTATTATACAGCTGTTAAATTGCTAAACTAAGCTCTTAGTAGTAAAAAATATAAAGTTACTATTTAAAAAACTAAGCAACAAAAGAGAAAGAAACGCGTTGCACTAGAAATTGTAAGCATTAACTTGCGCTACGCTTGCAGTAAAAAGTTTTCAAAGAAAAAAAGTAGCGCTCGTAGTACTTTAACTTGTATAAAAACTTCTAGTAATTTATGCCTATAGAAAAGCTATTTAAAAAAAAGCTTTAATAAAGAAAAGTAGAAATAGAAAGTTTATGTAATTAATTTTTGCTACAATTACGCTTTAGCTTTAAAGCTATTTTTCTTTTAATTTATAAATAACTTTGCTAAGAGAATTATGCAAAAAAAAGTAAATTAAGAAAATACTACTAACGCTTTACTTCTAGAGCTTATAATCTACAAGTACAATTTACAAAAGTAAAACATCGAAAATAAAATAGCAAAAGTTAAACGCGATAGGCTAGAGAGTAAATTTAAGATTAAAGCGCTACTCGAAAACCTATAGAAACCTGTAATTAACGCGAAAAACTCTAAAAAAAAACTAGTTACGTATTTCTCTAGGCACTAGCTACATACACTTTTTTCGCTTAGTTACTTATTTAGTAAAAAGATACTTAACGTACTCTACGAGCGAGTAAGCTACATAGGCAAGTAAGCTACTTGCGCTAAAACTCTACTAAAACTACAACGAATTAGCTTATTATATTGCTCTTTAGGCTAGTATAGCATATAATTGCATTAAATACTACTTTTGCGCTACATTTGCGTTATTCTTACACGTGCGCAAGTTGTGTTTTACTTTGCTACACTTGCTACAGCGCTTTGCAAGCTAGTTGCTTTTATTAGCGCGCGCTTTTTTTTTTGCCTTTTTTCTATTACTACGCGCACTAAACATCTTTAGAGCTGTTAACTTTTAGCTTTTTTTAACTATTAGTATTTTTTCTCTTTGTACACGCTTTTTTTTGTGCGATTTACGTTGCGTAGCAGCTTTGTTAGCTACTTAAAGCTTAGCTACCTAGCTGCGCATTAACACTAAAGAATGCGCTATTTGCTTAGCGCCTTTTAAAAGCTTTTTAAAAGCATTAACTATTAAAGTAAGTAACGTATTAAATTATTACTTTAGTTAGACTATTACTTTAGTTAGTTTTTGCCAAAAGCACTACCAACTCTATTAACGCAATATGTTACAACAACAAAACACAATAGCGTTTAACTAAGAAAGCCGAATTAAGCTTGCCCTTTCTACCTATTATAATTACAAATTTTAAAGCTTTTAACGCGCTGCTAAAGTATTCAACGTACTACATACAACGTTAACTAATTAATACAACAAAATTGTATTTTTTTAATATAAACGCAACAGCTGCTAAAAGCTTACTACAACTAAATGTTACGAACAAAAACGATACTAGGTATCGTAGACTAAGCAACGACGTAGAAAAGTTGTTAGAGCTTGCAAGTTTGCAAAACGAAAGTACAGCAATGCGCAAAGCAGAATTAGATTAGTAGTTACGTAATAGTAATTAGTGCGATTAGAGCTTTAGCGAACTAAGTATACTAAGTAGCGAACGCTTAGCTAGCCTAAAGCGCTTAGCAACTAAGTACACTAAGCAAACTAAGTAGAACGCTTTTAGCAAAGAATTATAGAACTATATAGATTAGTAGAATTTCTTTTACAATTTAAATTCTTTGTAGTTAACTCTTTTAAGTACATTTTATACATAGATTAAATCTATAGGCAATAGATTGTTACTTTGTTATTCTATCTAGAATAAAATTGAGATTGTTTTCTTTGTTGTCGTTAAGCTTTTGGAACATAGAACAATTCCTTAGGCAGAATTTCTAAGTTCAATCAAAATTACTTTTAGTAAGAGAACACTTTTAATAACACGTTAACTACTTTAGGTTTAAAACTAAAACAACATAGCAACTTTTACGAGCTTACGTACAATAGGCAGTAGCGTTACTACACCTACAACGAACCTAGCAGCTGTAATAGCAAAACAAGCTAACTAGATACAGTAGCAAGCGAAATAAATTTAAAAACTGCTAGTAGCAGTTACAGAGCTCTAAAGTAAGCAGAAAGAAAAGTTAGCAAAAGCTCTTTTTTTAAAGAAGTATAGCGGTAAAAAGAGAAACTTAAAACTTTTTTTTACTAACGTTAACTTTTACTGCTGTTATTATAGCAACAGCTTTTACATAGATTAAAACAAGATTTTAGCAGCTAGAATGCACATAAAAGACAACGCAGCAGAATAGTTTTAGCTATACGCCAAAGATTACGTTACGCACGCAAAAAACGTAAAAAAAATAAAGCAAAACACGAAGCGCATTTTTAAAAACTAAAAGTTGTTTAAACAAAAACTTTATACAATTTACAGCGAAGTAGACAAAACGCAGCAAGCAATAAACTAACTTAAACTACTTAAACAAAAAAGCTTAGCTAGCGAGTACACAATTAAATTTAAAAAAATTTAGGCTAAAGTAGACAACGTAATAGAACGCAAACTATGCAAGTTTTACTACGCAAAGTTAAAAAAACACGTAAAAAATAAAATTAGTTAAAACAAAAAACTAAAAAAACTTAACAAAGTAATTACAACTGTAGTACAAATTAACAACTAACTATAGTAACAATAGTAGAAACGCAAAACTACTGTTAAACTATACATACGCTTAGTAGCTACAATTAAAAAAACCTATTACTACGACTTAATAAATATTAATAGCGTTGAACAAATTTAGAACAACAAACTACTACAAAAGCAGTTTAATAAAAAGAACGCTATTTTAACAAAACAAACCTCTAAAGACAAGCTATTTAAAAAGAAAAGCTAAAAGCGTTACAACAATAAAGTATATTTTTAATGCAGTAAAAACAAATACTTTTGCAAAAACTGCTTAGAAATACTATAAAAAGTAGCAGGCGCGCAAGCTACTACTATTGCTATAGTCTAGCTACAACAAGTAGCTACACTATATTCAAAAATCTACGAAAAACTAAATAGCAAGTAGGTTAAAGTTAAAAACTTAATAACAAAGAAATTGTTAGACTAGAAAACAAAACTTACTTATCTACAAGCAAAAGAAATTACAAATTAACTTTAAAATTACAAGTGCTAGATGTGCGGTAGAACTACTTACATTGCTTAGTACTACAACTAACAGTTTAAAAAACTACAAATTAAAAAACTACAAAGATAAAAAGCTGCAAAAGTAGCAATAGCACAACAAAAACTAACAAAAAAAAAAATAAAGTTCGCTAATTAGAATAATTACGGAAACTTGCTTTAGCACTAGTGCAACGAGAAAAACTACATGTACTACGCAAACAATAGAATTTTTGCGCAACAATAGCTAAAATTACTATTACACGTTTTACTCAAAGATAGCGAATGTATAGTAACAAAATGTTACGTACACAACTACAATAATTAGTTTAAAAACTACAGCAAAAGCTGCGCATAAGCGTAGTGCTACGACAAAAAATATTAAATACACTAGTTTAGCAAGCATATTATAAAATAGTAGCTTATAAGTTTAAAAAACAAAGACTATTTAGAATGCAACAATAAATTATGCATAGAAAACTACGATACGTGCTAAGCAGCACGCTAGCTTTTTTGCACTCAAAAATGCGCAATTTATTAGCTATAAAAATACGCAACTAAATAGAATTTTAAAAATTAAAACTATAGCAAACACTTACAGCTATAGAAATGTTTTATTAACTAATGCAAATACTACGAACAATAGAACATCTTAAAAAAACAAGTTTTAAAAGCTTTTTTAGCAAAAAACTAGCGAACTACTAAACTTACAGTTAGAATAGTATAAATACTCTTAGCACAACTATACAAAGCGTACAAAAAACGCAACTAAAATAAAATTACATAAAAGTAAAAGCAAAAGTTGCAAGCTAAAAGCTTATTGTACTACTTAATAGCAAAGCTGCCTAAACATTAGTCTCTTTAAAATAAGTAAAAAAAAACAAGATACTTTACTAAGTTAAGAATTAACTAATACAAACAGTGTTAGCTAACAGAGAACTACTTAAATATAAAAACAGTTTAATTAACTTAAAAACTTAAGAAGTTAAACTAGAAGTTGCGAGCATTAAGCACTAACAGTGTATTAATATTATAAACTTTAAAAGTTTTAACATGTATATTAAGTACAACTAGCTACAAAAACACAATTTTAACATTAATTAAGAAAACGAAACAATACGCAGCTAAAAGTTTAAAAAAAAAGTCGCTGTAGTACAACAAAACAAATTAACAATTTAGAGCTTACTTAAAACTAAAAGAATTAGTTTAATTTTACTCTACAAAATCGCAAGAATCTGTAGAAAAAACTTTTAGCAGATAGACGTTATATAGATACAACGAGTTGCGCTTTTAAAAGTAAGCAAACTACAATCTAACTTCTCTAAAAAACAAAAAAAAGAGTTTAAAAACTTCTCTACTAAATACTAAGCAAAGTTTAAAAGTCTTTTTAAAAAAAACAAAAAGCACGACTTAGCAAACTACTAAAAATAAAATTACAAAATTATTCTTAAGAAAGAAACAAAACTGCAATTAAGACTAATATATTCTCTAACTTACAACTAGCAAAAAAAATTAAAAAAATACATCTAAAGAAATATCTAGCAAGAATACATACAACTAAGCAAAAGCTTAATAGCTTCGCTAATATTGTTTGTACTTAAGAAAAACAAAGAATTAAAACTGTGCGTAGACTTTTGACATTTTAACAACGTTACACAAAAAAATAAATACTTACTACTACTTATTTAAAAGCTTATAAATTAACTTTAAAAAGTAAAATAAATTACAAAACTTAACGTACGAAACGAATACTATTGCATAAAAATTGTAAAAGAGCACAAATAAATAACAGCTTTTAAAACTAGATATAAACTCTATAAGTACTAGGTTATGCTATTTAACTTAACTAATGCCTTAGCTACGTTTTAAGCTTTAATTAACAAAGCGCTATATAAATACTTAAACATTTTTGTTACAGCGTACTTAAACAACGTATTAATATACTCTAAAAAAACGTTTAAAAAATATTAAAAACATGTTAAAAAAGTGCTACAAAAAATAAAGCAGTACTAGCTACTACTTTACTTAAAAAAGTGTAAATTTTATGTTACAAAAACTAGCTATCTAAGATTTATTATTTTAAGAAAAAGTATGTTTATAAACTTAAAAAAAATTTAAACTATACAAAAATAGCTAACTTCTAAGACAGTAAAAGATGTGCAGTTTTTTTTAAAATTTGCTAACTTTTATTGCAAGTTTATTAAAGATTACTTTAAAACTACGACACTACTCTTAGAAGTTACTAAAAAAAATAAAAAGTTTAAATAGACAAAAGCATAGAAACAAGCGTTTTAAGAACTTAAAAAAAAGTTTACTACAGCACTAATGCTATAGATGCACAACTTAAAAAGAAAAACTTAAGTAAAAACTAATGCTTTAGACTACGCATTAAGAGCAATACTTTTACAGCAATGCAACGACAGGAAATAAAAACTAGTGTTTTACTATTTTAAAAAGTTCTTAAGAGCAAAACTCAACTACAACGTTTACAACAAAGAGCTATTAGCAATAATAAACGCCTTTAAACAATAAAAAGCGCAGCTAAAAGAAGCAAGACATTAAGTACAAGTATACTTAAATTACTAAAACTTTACTAACTTTACTACAACTAACAAATTAAATAGACAACAAGTTAAATAGGCCGAATTTATAGCAAACTACGACATTAAGATTTACTATTGCAAAAAAACTAACAATAGAGCTGCAAACGCGCTTAGTTAAAAATTAAATTTTATAAAAACTAACAAACTAGTTACGCATAACTTAATATTACAACGGAACTTAAACGAAACTCTTAAATATAACTAACTACGACTAGCTAAAATAGCTAAAATTACTAGCATTAAAGAAAAAATGCATTAAAAATAAAGCAAAAACAACTAGCAAAGATAAATAGTTACGAATAACACTTAAGCTATATAGCTTATTTAGAAACTACATGCTTTACAAGCATACAAACACTTAGAAATTAACAAAATAGTTTAACAAATTTTAAATAAGTACTTAATGCTCTACGTACAAAACACAGTTTAAAAAGCAATAAGCAACTATTTAGATTGTTTAAAGAACAAATTTAAAAGACATAAGCTTTACGGACTACTTTAACTGCTAAAACTACTCGCACGCTTATAAATTAGCGTTACAATAAACTTTATAGTAAAGCTTTTAAAATTGTTAAAACTTAAATTAGCACGGCTATGCAACTCGATTTTGGTAATCGTAGATTAATTAACTAAAGAATTACATTTTGTACTAACAGAAGAATTAATTATAGCAAAAGAAATAGCTTACGAAGTTACAAAAACGCTCGTTGCTAATTATAAATTGCTAGAACAGTTTATTACAAATAGAAACAAGCTGTTTATATTAAAGTTTTAAAATACGTTTTTAGCCTAGTTAGAAGTTGCAAAGAAGCTATCAACTAGCTTTTACTCGCAAACAAACAGCTAAACAGAACAAACAAACTAAACGCTAAAATAGTACCTACGAATGTACACTAATAAGTTGCAAAACAACTAGGTTAAACTTCTACTAACAGCACAATTAGCTTACAACAGTACAAGGTTTACAACTACAAAACACTCGCTACACTACGCAAATTATAGATATAAGCTAGTAGCTTATTAAAATCTAAAGAATATTAAAAGCATTTTGCTAGCAGCGAACAATAAGGCTTTTAAAATGCAAAAATTACACAACGAATTAAGCAAACGAATTGCTTAAAAAAACCTTACGACAGCTAAGTTAGCAAATAAAAAAAAGCTTAAAAAACCAACTCTTAAAGAGAGAAATAGAGTTTTTCTTTTACAAAAAAATCTAAAAACTAAAAAGCTATGCAACAAATTAAACAACTTTCAAATAAAACTATTTAAAATCCTAAAGGTTAAAGGACTTGTATTATTTAAACTACAGCTACTTACAAGCATGCGCATACATCTAGTTTTTTACAAATTACTTTTTAAACTAGCACTACTAAACGCTAAAGTAGCAACTAATATTAAGCTTAAAGATAAAGAGTACAAAGTTGAAGAAGTTAAAAACTTACAAAAGTTTAAACGTTAGTAGAAATACTTAGTTAAATAGCAAGAATAGCTAAAAAGCTAGAATACATAGAAACTAATACAGAATTTTACAAACTGCAAGGAACTAGTGCGGACATATTACTAGCAAAATTTAAAAGCAAAAGATCTAAGTTCTCTAAAAAAGTAAAAAAGTTAAAAAAAAAAAAAGCGAGTAGAGAAAAGTTAGTTTGTAACTAGCTTAAGTTAGTCGAAAGCGTTTCAAATAGCAGCGGTACAGAACTATTGGTAGAAGTTGTACTCTTAGAATTAACAACAGCGTTAAACTGCGCTGCTTCTAATTTCTCTAGCTTTTTAATAGCAACCTACTTATTAGCAAAACGCTAATTTTTTTTTATTTTAGCAATAGAAAGCTCTACTTGAAGAGTAGCAGCACGAGATTTTGCAGCTAACACTAGCTAAGCAGCTTAAATTCGTGCAAATAGCACTTGTTGCTTAGCTAGCAAAAGCTAATGTTGCAAGTTGCAACGCTTTTGTTAAAAAGCTGCTTACTTTCTTTTTGTTAAAGCAAAACTACAAGGCGCGCTAGACTAAAGACATTTAGCATACTTATTTAACGAGAGATTAACTAGGCACTTTAGATTTTTCTTAGAACAACGGCTGCAAAAAGCGAGCATTTTTAAACTAGTTTTACAAATACAGGCAACTTAATTGTAACAATAGCAAGTTAACTTAAAATACGAATCTACAGAAAGCGAAAACTTGAGTATAGTTAAACTCAAAAACTTAAAAGAATACAAAAAAAAGCTACGACACGACAAGAATTAGAGTTAACTTACTTTTATACAAAACAGTACTTTTGATGCAAAGCATAGAAAAAACTAGCACAGCATAGCAAAACAGCTATTAAGATAATATTCTTAAAGAAAAAGATAATGTTACAAATAGAAACGATACTAGGTATTGTAAACTAAGCAACGACGCAGAAAAGTTGTTAGAGCTTGCAAGTTTGCAAAACAAAAGTATAGCAATGCGCAAAGCAGAATTAAGTTAGCAATTACGTAATAGTAATTAGTGCGATTAGAGCTTTAGCGAACTAAGTACACTAAGTAGCGAACGCTTAGCTAGCTTAAAGCGCTTAGCAACTAAGCACACTAAGCGAACTAAGCAGAACGCTTTTAGCAAAGAATTAAAGAACTATATAAATTAGTAAAATTTTCTTTATAGTTTAAATTCTTTGTAGTTAACTCTTTTAAGTATATTTTATACATAGATTAGATCTATAGGCAACAGATTGTTACTTTGTTATTCTATCTAAAATAAAATTAAAATTGTTTTTTTTGTTGTTACTAAGCTTTTCAAACATAGAACAATTTTTTAAGCGGAATCTTCGAGTCCAATCGAGATTACCTTCGGTAAAAGAACACTCTTGATAACACTAAAGAGCAAACAATTGTTTAATATATTCTTAACTTTAATTCGCGAGAATTTGCACTTCGGCTGTTTGAGGTAAGAAATATAAGAAATAAACTAGTAGCTGCGCAGAGTAAAGAGCTAGTAAGCAAGAAATAAGCTACAAAATTTGTAACGCGTTTAAAAGAGCTTAAAATAGCTTTTAATTAAGCAAAGAATTAGCAGAGAATACAATAGAAAGATTCTAAAGTAATTAGCGCGTAGTTTAAGCTTGTTAGAGATACCAAAGCTAAGTACAGCATCTAAGAGAATAACGTGCACAACTTTAATAAAACTAGCTTCTAAATAAGCGAAATTGAGTTTATGAAAATTGTTACAAGCTTTTAAAAACGTACTCAACTTAATCTAATCTAGCTAGGCAATTGAGAGTAGGTAATAGTTATCTAGAGCATTTTGTTATTAGAAGTGTTCTTTTATCGAAAGTTACTACGATCGAACTTAGAGATTTCGCTTAAGAAATTGTTTTGTGTTCGAAAAGCTTAATAACAACGTAAAGAAAACAATCTCAATTCTATTTTAAAATAGAATAACAAAGTAACAATTTGTTGCCTATAGATCTAATCTATGTATAAAATGTACTTAGAAAAGTTAACTACAAAAAATCTAAACTACTAAAGAAATTCTGCTAATCTATATAGTTCTTTAATTTTTTGCTAAAAGCATTTTGCTTTGCTTGCTACGTTTTGCTACGCCGTAGCACTTGTAGCGCTCGTAGCAACTATTGCTTAGTGTGCTACGTGCTAAGGTCTTGTAGCACTCGTAGCGCATTACGTAACTTTTGCTAATTTAATCTTACTTTGCGCGTTGCTATACTTCTGTTTTGCAAACTTGCAAGCTTTAACAACTTTTTTACGTTGTTGCTTAGTTTACAATACCTAGTATCGTTTCTATTTGTAACATTATTCTTTTTTTTAAGAATATTGTTTTAATAGCTGTTTTGCTATGCTGTGCTAGTTTTTTTTGCGCTTTGCATCAAAAGTGCTTTTTTGTATAAAAGTAAGTTAACTCTAATCTCTATTGTGTCGTAACTTTTTTTTGTATTTTTTTAAGTCTTAGAGTCTAACTATGCTTAAGGTTTTTGTATTTTTTTTTGCAAAGTTAACTATTCGTAAGCACGCTTGTTTTGCGCGTATTCGTGCGATAAATTACTTTGTAGCGAAGCTCTACCGTTGCTGTTTGTTAAAAAGTCTAAAGTATTTTCTTTCGCCTAAAGAAACTTGTTTAGACTGTATTTCTTTTAGCTTAGTGTGTAGTTTTTTTCTTTTTAAAGAAAAGTTTACTGCTGTTGCTAAAAAACAGTAGTTTCTGCGTTAAAAGCTTTTTGCGGTAGAGTTTTAAAAGCTTAAAATTCGTTAGCGTGTCTTAGAGCTTTGGGCTTAAGTTAACGCAGCTATTAGTAAAGAGAAAAAGTTGTTTGCTCGTAAGCTAGCAACGATTGAAAAGATAAAACGTCTTGAAAAAGCGCAGTTAAGCGCTTTTTTCGATTCTAAAAGTATAGTTTCTACCGATAGTTCTATACTACTGCTACTTGAATTGCTTTTAACTAACTTAAACTAGTTACAGACTAACTCTTCTCTGCTCGCTTTTTTTTTTTTTAACTTTTTTGCTTTTTTAGAGAACTTGGATTCTTTGCTTTTAAATTTTGCTAGTAATATGCCTGTACTAGTTCTTTGCAGTTTGTAAAATTTTGTATTAGTTTTTATATATTCTAGCTCTCTAGCTATTTTTGCTATTTAACTAAGTATTTCTACTAACGTCTAAACTTTTATAGGTCTTTAACTTTTTCAACTTTGTACTTTTTGTTTTTAAGTTTAATATTAGTTGCTACTTTAGCATCTAGAAGTGCTAGTTTAAAAAGTAATTTGTAAAAAACTAGATATATGCGCATGCTTGCAAGTAGCTGTAGTTTAAATAATACAAGTTCTTTAACTTTTAAAATTTTAAATAGTTTTATTTAGAAGTTGTTTAACTTGTTGCATAGTTGTTTAGTTTTTAAGTTTTTTTGTAAGAGAAAAACTCTATTTCTCTTTTTAAAAGTTGGTTTTTTAAGCTTTTTCTTGTTTGCTAACTTAGCTGTTGTAAAGTTCTTTTAAGCAATTTGTTAGCTTAATTTGTTGTGTAATTTTTGTATTCTAAAAGCCTTGTTATTCGCTGCTAGCAAAACGCTTTTAATATTTTTTAAGTTTTAATAAGCTACTAGCTTGTATCTATAGTTTGCGTAGTATAGTAAGTGTTTTGTAGTTGTAAACTTCGTACTATTGTAAGCTAATTGTGCTGTTAGTAGAAGTTTAACCTAGTTGTTTTGCAGCTTGTTAGTGTACATTCGTAGGTACTATTCTAGCGTTTAGTTTGTTTGTTCTGTCTAGCTGTTTATTTGCGAGTAAAAGCTAGTTAATAGCTTTTTTGCAACCTCTAACTAAGCTAGAAACGTATCTCAAAACTTTAATATAAACAGTTTGTTTTTATTAGTAATAAATTGTTTTAGCAATTTGTAATTAGCGACGAGTGCTTTTGTAACCTCGTAAGCTATTTCTTCTACTGTAATTAACTTTTCTGTTAGTACAAAATGTAATTCTTTAGTTAATTAATTTACAATTACTAAAATTGAGTTGCATAGCTGTGCTAATTTAGGTTTTAACAATTTTAAAAGCTTTACTATAAAGTTCATTGTAACGCTAATTTATAAGCGTGCGAGTAGTTTTAGCAGTTAAAGTAATCTATAAAGCTTGTGTTTTTTAAGTTTATTTTTTAAACAATCTAAACAGTTGCTTACTACTTTTTAAACTTTGTTTTGTACGTAGAGCATTAAGTACTTGTTTAAAATTTGTTAAACTATTTTGTTAATTTTTAAGTGTTTATATGCTTGTAACGCATGTAATTTCAAAATAAGCTATATAGCTTAAGTGTCGTTTGTAACTATTTATTTTTGCTAGTTGTTTTTACTCTATTTTTAGTGCATTCTTTTTTTAATGCTTGTAACTTTAGCTATTTTAGCAAATCGCAGTTAGTTGTATTTGAGAGTTTTGTTTAAGTTTCGTTGTAATACTAAGTTGTATGTAACTAGTTTGTTAGTTTCTATAAAATCTAATTTTTAACTAAGCGCATTTGCGGCTTTGTTGTTAGTTTCTTTGCAATAGTAAATTTTGATATTGTAATCTACTATAAATTCAGCCTATTTAACTTGTCGTTAGTTTAATTTTTTAGTTGTAGTAAAGCTAGTAAAGTTCTAATAATCTAAGTACACTTGTACTTAATGCTTTGCTTTTTTTAGCTATGCTTTCTATTGTTTAAAAGCGTTTATTATTGCTAATAGCTTTTTATTGTAAACGTCGTAGTTAAGTTTTACTCTTAAGAATTTTTTAGAATAGTAAAATACTAGTTTTTATTTCTTGTTGTTGCATTGTTGTAAAAGTATTGCTTTTAATGCGTAGTCTAAAGCGTTAGTTTTTACTTAAGTTTTCTTTTTTAGATTGTGCATTTGCAGCATTAGTGCTGTAGTAAACTTCTTTTTAAGTTCTTAAAACGCCTGTTCTTGTGTTTTTGTTTATTTAAACTTTTTATTTTTTTTAGTAACTTCTAAGAGTAGTGTCGTAGTTTTAAAGTAGTTTTTAATAAACTTTTATTAAAAGTTAGCAAATTATAGAAAGAACTACACGTTTTTTACTATTTTAAGAGTTAGCTATTTTTGTATAGTCTAAATCTTCTTTAAGTCTATAAACACACTTTTTTTTAAAATAATAAATCTAAGATAGCTAGTTTTTGTAACGTAAAATTTACACTTCTTTAGATAAAGTAGTAGCTAGTACTATTTTATTTTCTGTAGCACTTTTTTAACATGTTTTTAATGTTTCTTAAGCGTTTTTTTTAAGTATATTAATACGTTGTCTAAGTACGCTGTAACAAAAATGTCTAAGTATTTGTATAGTACTTTATTAATTAAAGCCTAAAACGTAGCTAAGGCATTAGTTAATTTAAATAGCATAACTTAGTACTTATAGAGTTTATATTAAGTTTTGAAAGCTGTTAACTATTTGTGCTCTTTTGCAATTTTAATGCGATAGTATCCGTTTCGTACGTTAAGTTTCGTAATTTATTTTACTTTTTAAAGTTAATTTATAAGCTTTTAAATAAGTAGTAGTAAGTATTAGTTTTTTTGTGTAACGTTGTTAAGCTGTTAGTAGTCTACGCATAGTTTCAATTCTTTGTTTTTCTTTAGTACAAACAATATTAGCGAAGCTATTAAGCTTTCGCTTGGTTGTATATATTCTTGTTAAATATTTCTTTAAATGTATTTCTTTAGATGTATTTCTTTAATTTCTTCTGCTAGTTGTAAGTTAGAGAATACATTAGTCCTAGTAGCAGTTTTGTTCTTTTTTTATGAATAATCTTGTAATTTTATTTTTAGTAGTCTGCTAGGTCGTGCTTTTTGTTTTTTTCAAAGAAGCTTCTAAACTCTATTTAGTATTTAGTAAAAAGATTTTTAAACTTTTTTTTTCTTTTTCTTAAAGAGGTTAGATTGTGGTTTGTTTGCTGCTAAGAGCGCAACTCGTTGTATCTATATAACGCTTATTTGCTAAAAGTTTTTTTTACAAATACTCGCAATCTTGTAAAGTAAAATTAAACTAATTTTTTTATTTTTAAGTAAGCTTTAAATTGTTAAACTATTTTGTAGTACTGCAGCAACTTTCTTTTTAAGCCTTTAGCTGCGTATTGTTTTGTTTTTTTAATTAATGTTAAAATTGTGTTGTTGTAGCTAGTTGTACTTAATATACATGTTAAAACTTTTAAAGTTTATAATATTAATACACTGTTAGTGCCTAATGCCTGCAACTTCTAACTTAACTTTTTAAGTTTTAAAGTTAATTAAACTGTTTTTATATTTTAGTAGTTGTCTATTAGCTAACACTGTTTGTATTAGTTAATTTTTAACTTAGTAAAGTATTCTGTTTCTTTTTACTTATTTTAGAGAAACTAATATTTAAGCAGCTTTGCTATTAAGTAGTGCAGTAAGCTCTTAGCTTGCAACTTTTGCTTTTACTTTTATGTAATTTTGTTTTAGTTGCGTTTTTTGTACGCTTTGTATAGTTGTGCTAAAAGCACTTATACTATTTTAACTATAAGTTTAGTAGCCCGCTAGTTTTTTGCTAAAAAAGCGTTTAAAGCTTGTTTTTCTAGAATGTCCTATTGCTCGTAGTATTTGCATTAGTTAATAAAACATTTTTATAGCTGTAGGTATTTGCTATAGTTTTAATTTTTAAAATTCTATTTTGTTGCATATTTCTATAGTTAGTAGATAGTGTATTTTTAAGTGCAAAAAAGCTAGCGTGCTGCTTAGCACGTATCGTAGTTTTCTATACATACTTTGTTGTTGCATTTTAAGTAGTTCTTGTTTTTTAAACTTATAAGCTACTATTCTGTAATATGCTTGTAAAACTAGTGTGTTTGACATTTTTTATTATAACACTGCGCTTATTTGCAGCTGCTGCTGTAGTTTTTAAACTAATTATTGTAGTTATGTACGTAACAACTTGTTACTATACATTTACTATCTTTAAGCAAAACGTGTAATAGTAATTTTAGTTGTTGCTAAGTAAAAATTTTATTGTTTGCGTAGTATACACAGTTCGTTTTGTTGTACTAGTGCTAAAGTAAGTTTTTGTAATTATCTTAATTAGCGAACTATATTTTTTTTTTTGTTAGTTTTTGTTGTGCTATTGCTATTTTTGCAGCTTTTTATTTTTGTAGTTTTTTAATTTGTAGTTCTTTAAACTGTTAATTGTAGTACTAAGCAATGTAAGTAGTTTTACCGCATATCTAGCATTTGTAGTTTTAAAGTTAGTTTGTAATTTTTTTTGCTTGTAGATAAGCAAGCTTTGTTTTCTAATCTAATAGTTTCTTTGTTATTAAGTTTTTAACTTTGACTTACTTACTTTCTAGTTCTTTATAGATTTTTGGATATAGTGTAGCTACTTGCTGTAGTTAAACTATAGCAATAGTAGCAGCTTGTGCGCTTGCTACTTTTTGTTGTATTTCTAAGTAGTTTTTGCAAAAGTGTTTGTTTTTACTGCATTAAAAACATACTTTATTGTTATAACGCTTCTAGCGTTTCTTTTTAAACAGCTTGTTTTTAGAGTTTTGCTTTGTTAAGGTAGCGTTTTTTTTGTTAAACTGCTTTTGTAGTAGTTTGTTGTTTTAAACTTGTTTAACGCTGTTGATATTTATTAAGTCGTAGTAATAGGTTTTTTTAGTTGTTGCTACTAGGCGTATGTAGAGTTTAACAGTAAACTTGCGTTTTTGCTATTGTTGCTATAGTTAGTTGTTAATTTATACCGCAGTTTTAATTAACTCGTTAAGTTTCTTTAGTTTTTTGTTTTAACTAATTTTATTTTTTACGTATTTTTTTAACTTTGCGTAGTAAAACTTGCATAAGCTGCGTTTTTCTACATTATCTACTTTAGCTTAAATTTTTTTAAATTTAATTGTGTACTTGCTAGCTAAGCTTTTTTACTTAAGTAGTTTAAATTAGTTTATTGCTTGCTGCGTTTTGTCTACTTTGCTGTAAATCATATAAAGTTTTTGTTTAAACAACTTTTAGTTTTTAAAAATGCGCTTTGTGTTTTGCTTTATTTTTTTCACGTTTTTTACGTGCGTAACGTAGTTTTCGGCGTATAGCTAAAACTATTCTGCTGCGTTGTTTTTTATGTGCATTTTAGCTACTAGAATTTTGTTTTAATTTGTGTAAAAGCTATTGCTATAATAACAGCAGTAAAAGTCTACGTTAGTAATAAAAAGTTTTAAGTTTTTTTTTCTCTTGCTATATTTCTCTAGAGAGAGAGCTTTTACTAACTTTTTTTTTAGCTTACTTTAAAGCTTCGTAACTACTACTAATAGTTTTTAAATCTATTCTACTTGCTGCTGTATCTAATTAGCTTGCTTTGCTATTACAGCTGCTAGGTTCGTTGTAGGTGTAGTAACGCTACTACTTGTTGTACATAAGCTCGTAAGTATTGATATATTGTTTTAGTTTTAAACCTAAAGTAGTTAAAGTGTTATTAAAAGTGTTCTTTTACTAAAGGTTACTACGATTGGACTTAGAAATTCTGCCTAAAGAATTGTTCTATATTCGAAAAGCTTAATAACAACGTAAAAAAACAATCTTAATTCTATTTTAAAATAGAATAACAAAGTAACAATTTGTTGCCTATAGATTCAATCTATGTATAAAATGTACTTAAAAGAGTTAACTACAAAGAATCTAAACTACTAAAGAAATCTTGCTAATCTATATAGTTCTTTAATTTCTTGCTAAAAGCATTTTGCTTTGCTTGCTACGTTTTACTACGCCGTAGCACTCGTAGCGCTCGTAGCAACCGTTGCTTAGTGTGCTACGTGCTAAAGCTTCGTAGCACTCGTAGCGCATTACGTAACTTTTGCTAACTTAATTCTACTTTGCGCGTTGCTGTACTTTCGTTTTGCAAACTTGCAAGCTCTAACAACTTTTCTGCGTCGTTGCTTAGTCTACGATACCTAGTATTATCTTTGTTTGTAACACATCTGCGCTGCAAAGTACGCGATTTTGCTTTTTATTATCTACAAAAAACGCGTTTACATTTTAGCATAGTACGAGAAAAACTCTATACCTAGCAATTAAAAGCTTTTAGTTTCTAAGAATAGCTAGACAAACAACGCTTTTAGTTTTGAATAGTTAAAGCATTTTAACGCGCATACAAAAGCGCGTTAGGTTGAAAGTTATTAGCTACTTATTCTAGACAACTATAAAAGCTACTAATTTTAGAATTTTAAAAACTATTGCTTTAAAAACAAAATTTTTACGCTTTGCATGCTAGCTTATTTATTTTATATTCTCTAGCTGCTAGATGTAGTTTACTTTTTGCTGCTAAAGCTAAAGTACTCTCAACGCGTTTGGAACTTAGCGCGCTAGCGCGTTTTCTATATTAACAAAGAAAACTTCTTGCTAGCCTTTAGAAACGCGTTTTTTAAAGTGTTTACAACAAAGAACTGCAAGAAAGCTTTTAAAGTTTTAAAACTAGTTTCTATTAACGCGCAAGTAGTTTTTAATTGCTTTAAAGTACGGCTACGTACTCTACTACTACTTTTCGCACTAGAAACGCTATAGCAGTTAAAAACTTCAACTAATAACGTACTTTATAGGTTCGCCGGACACATAGGTTCGCCGAACACTTGTTTTTACTAAAGAAAATCAATAATCTAAAGCTTGATAACTCTAGATCTACTTTATAGAATTTTCTAAAAATTTAATATGTTATTTCTGTATACATTAACTTTTCAATTCTAATATTACTAAGCTCTACCTAGTCTAATTCTAGAGATACAAAAAATACGCTAAAATAATTCCTATAATTTAGGCTTTCTTTAATAGCTTTTTAAATACTAAGGCTAGAGCTTAGTAACCTTAGAATTTTAAAGTTTATATAGATGCAGCTTAGTAGTGAAATTTTTAGAAAATTCTATAAAGTAGATCTAGAGTTATTAAGCCTTAGATTATTGATTTTCCTTAGTAAAAACAGGTGTTCGGCGAACCTATGTGTTCGGCGAACTTATAAAGTACGTTACGCTTGAATTTAAATCGCAATTAAAGCTTATTACTACTAAGCTCGGTTTCTTTCTATTATTTCTAAAGAATAGAGTTAACTAGCTTGTTAAAGAGTTCTACTAGATAGCTTATTAAGTTAAGTTAATGCGCAATCAAATCTCTAGCTTTAAAAAGACTATTAAAGAAGCAACAAGAAAAAAATTACGAAAACAAAAGTAGATTTAGATAGGTAGCACAATAGAGTATAGTAATAAATTAGCGCAAGTAGCTGCTAAAGCGTTTACAGCACTTTAGCTGTTAAAGAAAGCGCGTAGTAAAAAAAGTTAAGAAAAAGTACAACTAGCTCTACGGCGCTGTAGAAACTATAGTAATACAAGATACAATACTCAAACTTGTTAAAAGAATATAGAAAAAGCTTTTGAATCTAAAGCTAGCACAACGTACGCAGGTTCCTTGTTTAATAGCAATTAATTTAATGTTCTTTGAGATGAGTTGGTTGTGCTAAGAAATTTTAGCAGGTTTACTAGTGTAGCGGGTTCGCTAGTGCTTTACGTTATTGTAGAAATAACAAATACTAAAAAAAACTTAAATATTAGATACTACTTTTTTCTAAATAAGCTTGTAATAGGCGGATGCTTAATAGAATGCTTTAGCTGCTAGACTTCAATTAGAGCAATCTCGCACGAAATTGCTTCGCTAACTTTTAGCTAGACTTCGATAAATTCTAGCATAGCGCAAAAAGTATAAAAAGCTTTTTTATTTTATAAATAGAATTGCATTAATTTATTACTTTTTATATTAGAGCTTGCTTACTTTGGCAATTCTTTTACAAAGCTTAAGCTATTATACAACTTCGCAATTGCTTTATTACAAAACTTATTTGAAAAGTGTAGAGTAAGCTTTTAAGTGTTTATTACTAACTATAAACTAGCACTTAAAAACGCGCTAGAGACGTACTTTTTAGAAGTACTACAACGTTTTTGTATTTAGCACGTAAACAACAACGTAGAGAAAAAAGTACTAGAGTACTTTAACAACAAAACTATTTCTCTAAAGCTTAGTAACGAAAATTGAGCAAAAAAAGTAGTAAAGTTTACTAAAAAGCGCTTTGCTTTTATAAATAAATAGAACGCTATTATCTTTGCCTTGTATAAAAATAAGTTTAAAAAGCTCTACCTTTTACTACAAGTTAATTACGCGAAACTTTTAAGTTTATTAAAGTACTTTAAAGAGTACGTAATACCTTAGCAAAAAAGTAAGCAAAGTTTTACTGCAAGTACTTGCTAAATTTTGGCTATAGAGTTACTTCTTGCTTTAAAAGCAGCTACAACAAGCTTAAGAAAGCGCTTTGCAATTAATTAAGCTATTTCTACGATATCTTAATTAATATACACAAGTTAATTTAATTCGATAAAAAAGTATACAAAGTAGAAATTGCTACTAAGTATACGCGAGTTGCTAATAACGTAAACCTACTTAAGTTTAAAAATCTTTATTACTAAATTACTCTAAAGAGCTTACGTTACCTAAAAAAGCAGTTTAAATTAGCTAAGAATTTCTATTAGCGTGCAACTAATGTTTGCAGTAGATTTTTTTACTTAAAGTACAATTTCCTTTGCAAACACTGCTTCTATAAACTGCTTTATTAAACTGCGTTATTAGATTTGTACTTAGAGCTAGATATAATAGAGTAATACTAGTAGTTCTACTTAACGCGTATAGAAAAAACTTCTTTAGCAATTCTACGTAATCTAGTAGTTGTTATTTCAAGCAAAAAGCGCTCTAAAAAGAGCAAAAAAGCAAATAAACAAAACGCGATTTTCGGTTGCTTATTAGCGTAGAGCTTGCTCGTTAACGCGCTTTTTAAGTTACTTTTAGCACTTTTTAGGTTACTATTACCTAGGCTACCTAAGCTAACGAGAAAGTTAAAGTTATTAAAAAAGTAACTACTATACGACAATTTACTAAGAGAATTACTAAAAGCAAGTTAAAACGCAGTTAGCAATTTAGAAAAAGCGCTTTTGCAAAGAACCTAAAAGCAACGCTGCAAGAAATAAAAGAAAAAAATAAAGCAAATTAAAAAAGCGTACTTGAATAGTAGTAAAGCTAGTAGTAGTAGCAGCTATAAATAGCTTCTACTTATTAAATCTAGTTCTAAATTAGAGTATAAGCTAGGTAAGCTAGCACTTTCTCGTAAGCGTAGCAAATAAGCGAAAAATAAAAAAGAATTGCTTAGAAAAGCAAGTTCTAGATAAAGAATGTAATAAATTCGACAAAGTTTATCTACAGCGCAAGTAGAAAAGCTCTATATACTTTATAGTTAGTTAGCTTTCGAAACACCTACGAAGCGCTTTTGAAAGCTATGTAAAAACCTAATGCCGCAAAGCTTTTGTTAATTGAAAGCTAGCGAGGCTTTTTTAAGTATCGTCGAAGCTATTACGTACAACGTTAATAGCTACTAAAGTTTTACAACTAAAGCTTTTTATTAAGCTTCTAGCCTATTACATAAGCTTTTTTTTGTAACTTATAGTAAAAGCAGTTTTTCTTGTGTCGTTATTAGCGATATTTTCAAAAAGCTTGCTTTTGTTCTAGCGTTCTTTCTAAAGGCGTGCCGTTTCGAAAGTTTTTTAGCAATTTTTCATTAGCGTTCTAATAAGCCGCCGAAAATTCTTGCTAGGTAAACAAAGCTTTTATGTTTTTAAGTTTTAGCGCTAGTTTCTATGTAAGCTAGTTATAGCTAGTCTATTTTACAAGATACTTAAGCTGCTATTTTTTTTTAACTACTTTCTAGCGTTTTTCTGTAATGCGTTTAACAAACTACTTTTGCTCGCTTTCTACTATAATGCTGTCTAGTTTTTAGTTAAAAAAAATTTATCTCTTTAGCAAATTATTTGCTGCAAGTCTTAGCTTATTCATTGAAAATGTTGGATTTATTTCTAGTAGAGTATTCAAAACGACATTGCTTAAGAATTTAACTTCTAGAACTATATACTTGCTATTTTTCTAGTTAAGTTTTTTACTTAAGCGCTTATTAGAGATGTATTTGCTATACTACAACTAAACTTTGTTTTTTACCTAAAGCAGAAGCGCTTTTTTTTTATGTTAATTTGCTTGTTTTTTTTGCTTCAATTAAGCTTCCGCTATTGCAGCTTACGCGAAGTTAATAACTTTTTTTATTTTTTTAGCTATTTTCGCTGCGCTTTGCTTAGATTCTAAAGTTGCTTAGTAAAACGTGTCCGCCTTTTTCTTTGCTCGAAGTTAAATTAAGTTCATCTCGTAACTATGCTAAAAAAAGAAAAAGCTTACTTTTGTTAACACTGCTTTTTGTTTCTAGATTGCGATTTGTACGATAGAGCATAGCTGCGCTTAGTTCTTTTAGTTCTAGTTTACAAACAGTTTTAAGATAGTTTTAATTATTAAATTTGCTTTTTCTATAGCTTTGTTAGTTTTTGAGTAAAAAGCTATAGATAGCTGCTTTACAATTCTAAGCTCTTTGCAAAGCGTTTTCTAGAATTTACTTACAAATTGTGCTTCTCGATTAGAAACAATAGCGTTAAAAAGCTAGTAGTAAGCTACTACTTTTTTAATAAATACTTTTGCTATAGACGTTGCATTAATTCTTGCTATAAAAATCAAGATTATATCTTTACTAAGCTAGTTTGTAATTACTAGCAAATTCATGTACTTTTTGCTTTTTAGTAGGTTAGTAATAAAGTCTATAAAGAATTCTTTCTAAATTCTGTCCAAAACGAAAAGCGAGCAAAGAAAACTACTTTTTATTTTCTACTATAGTTTCGCTCGTTTACATGCATCGCAGTTAGCAATGTACTATCAAATATTCGAGCTTATTTCTAGCTAGAAGAAATCTCTTTTGAGAATATTATAAGTGTTCTTTTTGCTAGAATGCTTTGCAATAAGCGAGTTGTAAGCTTCAAAAATTAATCTAGTACGCAGTTAATACGTTTTTAGCACTTATTTTTTTTTTTAATAAAAAAGCGCGTCGTTTTTAATAGCGCAATTTGCTAAAAACGCTTTTAATTAAAAGCTTAAAGAAAACTTTCTACAGGTACTTTTTTTAGTTTAGCTTTTTTTTACGGCTTCTAAGGCTTTTTAGTACAAATCGTTTTTTTAGACTTTTCTATTCTAAAGTTTATCTAAAAACAGCTTTTTTGCATTATTCTTAGAATTATTCTTTGTGCTAGCATTTTTTTCTTGTTTAGCAGCATTTTGTTTAGAACTCGTAGCATTCTGCTTTTTAAAGCTTGCACTTTTAATCTAAAAAAAAACATTTTGCTTTAAAACTTTTGCTATATTTGTTTTGTAAAAAGCATTGAGCTTACTAGCAAGTACATTTAGCGTTAGAATTAAAGTGCTATAGAGCAAAAACGCGCAGATTACGCTTAAAGTTTTTTTTGTAATATTATTCTCGTTTAACACACTAGTTAGTTTGAAAAGTTAAAATTCACAACTTTTTAGCCGAATATTGTTTTAGTTTTAAAAAAAAATCTGCTTTTTTTGTAAAAAAGCGTTTGCTTTTGTATTAGCTGCTCTAAGGTAGTACACAAACTTTAGGTTGTATTTAAAAAAATTGTTTACTTAGCAAACATATTGCTTCGTTAGTAACTTTGCTATAGTAAAGTACAAAAAGTTTTTGTAATTAGTGTAAATCGTAATTTTTAACACTACTTTAAGCTTTGCTTTTTATTTAGTAATGCATTTAATTACTTCTAATAATTTTTTGTTGTAAATAGTGTAGTTAGACTTTGCAAGTAACATTTTAGCAAAGTAGTAAGCTACTACTTGCTACAAGTTGTTTTTTGCTTTTTAAAAAAGCGCTTTTTTAGTAGCTATCTCTAAAGCGTTCGCTTTAATAGCAGTTTCTAAATTAAAGTTAAAATAGGCTAATAACAGCTTAGATATAAACTTTTTTTTAAGCGTGTTAAACGCTTCTTGTTGTTTAAGCTTTTAATAGAATTTAACGCTTTTTTTTGTTAACTTTGTTAGTAAAAAAAACAATTGCAAAAAAAGCGCAAATAAACTGCTAGTAAAAGTTTGCAAAACTAACGAAGCTTTGTACTTTTTTAACTAAAGTTAAAGCTTTTTATTTAAAAATCGCGCAGACTTTTTTTAGATTTATGCTAATTCTCTTGCCTACTTCGATAATAAAACTAAAGTATTTAGTTTTAGTTACTTTAAACTCGCATTTGTTAATATCAATTTGTAACCTTGCTTTTTTTAACTTGTTAACAACTTTTTTAACACGTTGCTAGTAGTTTTTTTAAGAACTATTAAAGTAGATAAGTACATTATCTAAGTATGCAAAAGCGTTAAAGTTAATGTAATTACGCAAAGTTTAGTTAATAAACTGCTAAAACGTACTTAAAGCGTTAGCAAAGCTAAATAAGCAAACTATTTATTTGTACAATCTAAATTTTGTATAGAAAGCTGTTTTTTACTTGTTTTTTTTAGCAATCTAGACTTTGTAAAAGGCCTAAATAACGTTTAGCTTAGTAAACTATTTAGCTTAGCTAATCTAATTTAGAGTTTCGTAAATTAAAGGCAGCAGGTATTAGTTTTTTTTCGTAATAGCGTTGAGCGCTTAATAGTTTACGCAAAAGCGTAGCTTTCTACTAGATTTCTTTGCAAACAACACTAGCGCTTCGGCTTAAAAGCAACTTACTCTAATAAACTTACAATTTAAATGCGCAGTAAGCTGCTTTTGCAAAACTAATAGTTTGTTTTTAAACATGTTATACAAAAGTTTCTATAAAACTTTTACTTTTTTTTTATTCTTTTTAATTAGTTCGATGCCGTAGTCTATTAGGCTTTAGTAAGAAAATAATTTGTTAGCTTTAAACTACATAAACGCTGTATACTAATTTTTTATCTAGTTAAGCAGCGTTAGGCGTAGGCTAACTACTACTTTAGTTTAAAAAGCTTTCTAAATGTCCGCTATAAACGCAGCGAAAATTTTAACACTAGAGTTTTTTTTCTTAAACTACTACATTATTATTTTAAATGCAGCTGCGAACACTTGCTAGAGCTTTTGTTTAAGCTTTTTTTTTTCTAGCTCCGTACGCGTGTTCTAGTTGAATAGATGAAAATTAATTTTTTTGCTAAAGCTAGCGTTACCTAGCTTCCGTTTATTCATAGGCGTTCTAGAATAATATCGTATTTATTATTCTTAGTTATAACGTACGCTTAAACTGTTTGTTCGTACTTGTTTAAGTTTATTGTAAACTAAGCAGCTTTTGTAACTTTAACAACTTGTTTGCTAATGCCTACTATAAGCTTTTCTTTTATCGAAATACGCAGAAAATAGTTTTTTTTACAAAACTTTTTACTAACTAGACTATAGGTAGTGCACTCGAAGTCGAGCATTGCTAAAGCGAAAATAGATTAATTAATAATTGCATGTAGTTTCTTGTCTAGCTAGCGCTAGCAAAACTTTAGAAACTTATTTAATAAAGAAACCGTGTTTTTTTTCTACTACTTTTAACTACGCTTTTGGTTAGAAGTGTCTAGTTTTCTAAGTCCTTAAACTCGAAGACTTTCTCAACTTTTGCTATCGTTTTAACTACGCTAGCGAATAAGTAGAAAGTACTTATTGTTGGGTATAAGTTAAGTTAGAGTTGCACAAACTTAGAGTTAAAGTTGAGTTAGAGTAATTAAAGCGTAGGTTAAAGTTAAGTTATAAGTACTACTTTTAAGTTAATAAACCTATTATAACTAGCTGTTATAATTATAAAAAGAAAATATATTAAAATATAGAATTGTAGAGGTTTGTGCTAACTTAACTGTATAAGTTAAGTTAGCACTAGAGTTTTACGTAAGCTAACTCAACTTTAACTTAACTTATACCTATTTACTACTCTAGTTTTAACTAGTTTAGAAGTTGCTTTTTAAGTTGTAGCAAGCTTTTTCGAAGCTGCGAGCTTACATTTATTGAACATATAAGTTGCTAAACTACATTAAAAGCAAAAGTAATTCTTTTGTTGTTTCGTTATTTTTGCGTTGTTTGCTTATTTGGCTTGCTTTTTTTTTTTTTTGTTAGTAGCTGCGCGGACTGCTTAGGTAGTAGCTTTAGTTGCTAGCTTCTAGTTTATAGCCTTCGTGTTGCTTATTAATTAATTTAGTACTATTTGCTACTAGTTGTTTGCTTTCGCGTAGTTTAGGTTTTTTTTAATCTAGGTAACTCGTTCTATTAAGTTCTAAAGTTGCTATGCTAGAAAAACAATAACGCTAACTATTTTGTTTTATAAATTAGCGCGAAGCTTTGTTTCGTACTAGTTTTTTAATGTAGCTACGTTGCTTGTTATTTTTGCGTTGTACGTAAAGCGCATAACGTACTCTACGAGCAAGCGAGCTACACAAGCGAGTAGGCTACTGAATTTTACTAAAGAAAATCAATAATCTAGAGGTTAATAACTCTTAACCTACTTAATAAAATTCTCTAAATTTTTTACTACTTAGCTGCATCTATATAAACTTTTAGATTCTTAGATTACTAAGCTACAACTTTAGTATTTAGAAAGTTATTAAAGAAAAGCTTAAATTGTCCGTGCGCTCTAAGCTATCTACTTTTCTAGACTAGCTAGAGCTTAGTAATCTTAGAACTAGAAAGTTTATATATACAGAAATAATATATTAAATTTTTAGAGAATTTTATTAAGTAGGTTAAAAGTTATTAAGCTCTAGATTATTGATTTTCCTTAGTAAAATTCGATAGGCGGCGAACTCGTGTAGGCAGCGAACTCGTAAAGTACGTTAACGTACTTAACAAGTTAGCAAGCTACACGAGTTAGCAAAATACTTTTGCTAAGCTTTTACTAACTCTACTTATGTACGCAATGCTTTAACAACAATACTAAATAAAACCTTTTAATAAACGTTAGATACAAAATACTTTTTAAGCTTTTAAATAAAATGCGATACTTTTTGTGCAACGCGCTGTAGCTATCTATAACGTTGCTTAAACAACACTAAGCTATTAACGCGCTAAACAACTTTTACAAGCAAATTGCTAGCTTAAATTAATAAATCTAACAAAAACTAAAAAAGCGTAGTTGTTGAGTATATACTTAAGCTTATTACGCGTAGATTTCTTTCTAGGCTCGCAGCTATAGCTAATATAGCTAATTCTTTGCGCGCAAAGTGCAATCTAGGCTAGATTAGCTTAAACTAGTCTAGTATATAAGTTAAGCGCTGCTTTAAGTTTACAATAAAATTCAATTGCAAGTACAATTATAAAAAAGCGCTTTGCGAAAATCTAGAAGTTATTTAAAGCTAGTTTAGTTAAGTAGCTAATATCAAAGCTAAGTACAGTATTTAGAATAAAAATGTGTACAACTTTAACAAAGCAAGTTTTATAATAAACTAGATATTAACTAAAGTAGTTGTTATAGCTTTAAAAAAACAAGAATAGCTAAAGGCAGTGCAGCAAAGCAATAGAAAGTAAACAATAGTTATCTAAGACATTAACGCAATAAGTTAAGCTATTTTACTTTTTATTATTTTTAAAAGCTGCTACTATTTCTTTTTTTAGTATAAAGAAAATAACCTATTTTAGAACTAGATTGTTGCAGTTTCTAAGAATAGCTAAACAATAAATAAACTTAGTTTTAAGTAGTTAAAGCACTTTAATAAGCATACAAAAATAAAAGTAGTTAGTAGCTTCTAACTACTCGCAATTAACAGCTATAAAAGCTACAACTCGCTTAAATTTTAGCAATACTACAAAAAAAACAAAGTTATTACTATTTATATGCTTTTGTACTTATCGCACTTTTTACAGCTTTTTAATATAAGTTGTTTTGCTTTTTTAAAAAAAGCGTACAAGCGCTAAGCTAAAGATTTTATACGCAACTAAATTACTTACATTACAAAACTTAAGTTTTTACTATACTTTATACGCGCTTATAATGCTGCAATTACTTTTAGTAATATTCAAAAAAGTTTTAAAGCGCTAGATTAGCTTTATGTAACTTAAAACAAGTTATAATAGCTTTTAACGTTTAGTTGCGTACTCTATTACTACTACTACTTATTAACAACAAGCTTTAGTAGTTGCAAACTCTAAGCAATACTTTTAAACTAAAGTTGCAATTAACGCTTGTAAAAGCAAGAATTTAGAAGTATATAAATAGCTTACCAACGTTTATAATAAAAGCTTTTAAAAAGGTTTTTAAAAAAGTAGTAATTATTGCGCATAAGCTAGTGTTAGCGTAAAAAGAAATTGCAAAGTTTTAAGTAGCAAATAAAGCTGCTACGCAGCGTAGAACGCATAAAAAAAATAAGTTTAAGTAAAAAAAACTTTAATAGTTAAAAATAAAGCTTGTTTAGCTGCTTTTAAAAACTTTAAAGTGCGTAGTAATAAAAAAAAGCTAAAAACGCAAGTGCGCGCTAAAGAAAGTAAGCTAACTTAAAAGCGCTGCAAGTAATGCAATTAAACTAGGCATAACGCGCGTACGTATAAGCAAGTAGTAAAAGTAAACTCTAAATAATATTTTATATTGTATTATACTATACAAGGCTAAAGTAAGCTATTTTGCGCTAGAATAAAAGTAGTTTTGGCAAGAGCTTAGCAAAAGTATTTTGCTAACTCGTGTAGCTTGCTAACTCGTTAGGTACGTTAACAACTTTTATAAACTTAATTATGCTTATTTAAAAGCTAGTTTTGTTGAAATTGTATACATTATCGTTGTAGATGCTGTACGTAGCTTTAGTATTCTTAACAAGCTTAAACTACGCGCTAATTACTTTACAATCTTGTTATTGTATTCTTTGCTAATTCTTTGCTTAATTAAAAGCTATTTTAAGCTTGCTTAAACGCGTTACAAATTTCTTAGCCTAGTTCTTGCCTACTAGCTCTTTACTTTGCGTAGCTACTAGTTTATCTTTTATATTTCTTATTTCAAACAGCTAGAAAGCAAATTCTTGCGAATTAAAGTTAAAAATATATTAGATAATTGTTTGCTCTTTAGTTGTAACGTACTCTACGAGCGAGTAAGCTACACAAGCGAGTAAGCTACTTGCGCTAAAACTCTACCAAAACTCCTCCAACAACGCGATGCTTTAACAAGAAAACTAGTTACTAGCTCTAAAAAAAGCTCAATTGCAGCTTGCGCTTTAAGCTATTAAAAGAAATGCAAATCTCTTTTAGCAACGCGCTGCAGTAATCTACAATGTACTTCGAAACACTTTAGAGCATTAACGCGCTAGAACTCTCTTTCAACGCGATTCTACGCTTAACTTAATAAATCTACTTAAAATAAAAAAGAAAGTAATTGTTTAGCATGTACTTAACTTTAACGCGCGAGAATTCTTTTCTTAGCTTGCTACTATAGCTAATATAGTTAATTCTTTGCGCGCTAAGCGTTATCTAAGCTAACTTAACTTTAACCTACGCTATTTAGTTTTAGCGTAGGTATAAGTTAGGTTAGCACTAGAGTTTTACGTAAGCTAACTTAACTTTAACTAAACCTATACCTATTTACCACTCTATAATTAGTACTAAGAAAAAAAAAGTAGAAAGTAGAGAAATAGTAAAGCATAGTTTTTAGCGCTAGAAAACGGTAACTAGCGTAAAATAAAACGTTTTTTACGCTTTGCAGTAAAAAATAACGCTGCAGAAAAAGCAAAGTTGCTTTTTTAAACGCTTTACTAACTCTAAGTGCAAAACAAGCTACTACACTATAAAAACAACAAGCTAAAAAAAGCGCTTACTACTAAGAAAAAGTACAAGAAGCGCAGCAAGCTTTTTAACTTGCAGCAGCAAGAAAAGTACTATAGTAGTGCTATTTTCTAGTTCCTACGCAAGATTAGAAAAGCACGTGCTAAAGAAAAAGTTAAACAATAAAAAAAAGCATAAAAAGTAGCTTGCAAAAGCTAATAGAAAGAAGTTTCAAGCTGCTGCTAAGCTTTTTTTAAAAGAAAAAAGCAAAGAAAAAGCGTATAGCAAGAGAAGCAGCTAAAGTAGTACGTGCTAAAAAAAAAGTAAACAAAAAAGCTGCGCGCGCTACCTAAATCGCAGCTTAAAATACTAAGAAAGCGTTTCAAACTACTTAGAAAAGCAAGCGCAAAGCTTTAAGTTTTTTTTACTAAAGCCTAAGCAACAAAAACGTAGTAGTAGTTTTGTAGCTATTGTAGTGTTTTTAGAAGCTGCACTAGCTGCTACACTTAAAGTAAACTCTTGTAGCTACGCTATTAAGCTTTTGCGCAAATACAATTAATAAAAGTTAAGCGCTAGCATGTATAAAGTATTCGATTACTAGATAGCTAATATTACTAAGTAGCTAGAAATCTCTTAGCACAACCAACTTATTTTAGATAATATTAAATTAATTGCTATTAAATAAGAAACCTGCGTACGTTGTGCTAGTTCTAGATTTAAAAGCTTTTTCTATATTCTTTTAGCAAGTTTAGGTATTGTGCTTTGTATTACTATAGTTTTTACAACGTTGTAGAGCTAGTTGTACTTTTTTTTAACTCTTTTTACTACGCGCTTTTTTTAATAGCTAAAGAGCTGTAGACGCTTTAGCAGCTACTTGCGTTAACTTTTTACTATACTCTATTGTGCTACTTGTTTAAATTTGCTTTTGTTTTTGTAATTTTTTTCTTGTTGCTTTTTTAATAGTTTTTTTTTAAAGCTAGAGATTTGATTGCGCATTAGCTTAACTTAATAAGCTATCTATTAGAACTCTTTAACAAGCTAGTTAACTTTATCTTTTAAAAATAATAAAGAGAAACTAAGCTTAGTAGTAATAAGCTTTAATTGCGATTCAAATTCAAGCGTATTACTTAGAGTTTTTAACTACTACGGCGTTTCTAGTGCAAGAAGTAGTAGTAGAGTACGTAGTTGTACTTTAAAGCAATTAAGTACTATCTACGCATTAATAGAAACTAGCTTTAAAACCTTAAAAGCTTTTTTGCAGTTTTTTGTTGTAAATACTTTAAAAAACGCGTTTCTAAAAGCTAGTAGAAAGCTTTTTTTGTTAATATAAAAAACGCGCTAGCGCACTAAGTTTCAAACGCGTTAAAAGTACTTTAGCTTTAGCAGCAAAAAGCAAACTACATCTAGTAGCTAGAGAATATAAAATAAATAAGCTAGCATGCAAAGCGTAAAGATTTTGTTTTTAAAGCAATAGTTTTTAAAATTCTAAAATTAGTAGCTTTTATAGCTACGCTAGCGAACAAGTAAAAAGTACTTATTAATAGATATAAATTAAGTTATAAGTTGCACAAGCTTTAAGTTAAAATTAAGTTATAGTTACTCTAGCGTAGGTAGAAGTTAAGTTAAAGTTATTAAAGCGTTAAGTTATAGTTTAGTTAGAGTAATTAAAGATTTAGGTTAGAGTTAAGTTAAAGGTTATATCTAAGTTATAAAGTTATGTGTTAGCTTAAAAAGTTGCTAGAGTTTGTAGAGTTATTACAGCTAGTTATTACATTTAAAAGCGCGCAAATAGTATTTACGAAGTTCTGTTACTACAGCTACTATTCACGTACAAAAACACAAGTAAAGTAAAAAAAGTTGTATTATTACAAATATTAATTACAGTAGCGTAGAGGTTAAGCGCGCTTTTGTAGCAAAAGTAGCAAATTTCTTTTTCTAAATTATTATCTAACAAAGTTATTTTTAATTGTATAAGCCTAGATGTAAGCTTAGATGTAAACCTAGATAACAAGCTAGATATAAGCCTAAGTATTAGCTTAAGTATTAATCTAAGTGTTAGTTTAGATAACGAGCTAGGTGTAAGCGTAAGTATAGGCTTAAAAGTAAAATCTACATACTGCGCTTAAAGGTTAACTAAGTTCTTAACCTTGTTACATAGTAGTTCTTTATTATTTGCTTTTGTAAACAAAAAAACGCTGTTCTGTTTTTTCTCTTAAGCAATATAGTTTTTTGATATTATAATTTGCTAAATTGTTTAAGCAGCAAGCTAGTGCTTTTTATTGCTAATAACATTTTTAGCAACGTTAAATTCGCGCTTAACTCTAACCTAGGCAATTTGTACTGCAATGTTATTAAAAGTGTTCTTTTACCAAAGGTACGAGTTATTAGACTCGAAGATTCCGCTTAAAAAATTATTCTGTGTTCAAAAAGCTTGGTAACAACAAAGAAAACAATTTTAATTTTATTCTAGATAGAATAACAAAGTAACAATTTGTTGCCTATAGATCTAATCTATGTATAAAATGTACTTAAAAGAGTTAACTACAAAGAATCTAAACTATAAAGAAAATTCTGCTAATCTATATAGTTTCTTAATTCTTTGCTAAAAGCGTTTTGCTTAGTCTGCTTAGTGTACTTAGTTGCTAAGCGCTTTAAGCTAGCTAAGCGCTTGCTGCTTAGTGTGCTTAGTTCGCTAAAGCTCTAATCGCACTAATTACTATTACGTAACTACTAACTTAATTCTGCTTTGCGCATTGCTGTACTTTTGTTTTGCAAACTTGCAAGCTCTAACAACTCTTCTACGTCGTTGCTTAGTTTACAATACCTAGTATTATCTTTGTTTATAACATTATTTCTTTCTTTAAGAATATTGTTTTAATAGCTGTTTTGCTATGCTGTGCTAGTTTCTTTTGTGCTTTGCATCAAAAGTGCTGTTTCGTATAAAAGTAAATTAACTTTAATTTCTGTCGTGTCGTAGCTTTTTTTTGTATTCTTTTAAGTCTTTAAGTTTAACTATGCTTAAGTTTTTGCTTTTTGTAGATTTATGCTCTAAGTCAACTTGTGTTGCTCGTATTCGCGAAACTAGTTTAAAAATGCCTGCTCCTTGTAGTTGTTGTTTTAAAAAGAACTTAAAGTGCTTAGTTAATTTCTTATTAGATAAGTGTGCTAAATGCTTTTAGTCTAGCGCGCTCTATAGTCTTGCTTTAACAAAAAAAAAGTAAGCAGCTTTTTAACAAAAGCGTTGCAACTTGCAACATTAGCTTTTGCTAGCTAAGCAACAAGTGCTATTTGCACGAATCTAGGCTGCTTAGCTAGTGTCTATAGCAAAGTTTCGTGCTACTACTTTTCAAGTAAAGCTCTTTGTTGCTAAAATAAAAAAAAATTAGCGTTTTGCTAATAAGTAGGTTGCTATTAAAGAGCTAGAGAAATTAGAAGCTGCGCAGTCTAGCGCTGCTGTTAATTCTAAAAGTACAGCTTCTACTAATAGTCTTGTACTGCTGCTATTTAAAACGCTTTCGACTAACTTAAGCTAGTTACAAACTAACTTTTCTTTACTTGTTTTTTTTTTTTTAAAATTTTCTGCTTTTTTAGAGAACTTGGATTTTCTGCTTTTAAATTTTGCTAGTAGTACTTTCGTACTAGTTCCTTGCAGTTCGTAAAATTTCGTATTAGTTTCTATGTATTCTAGCTCTCTAGCTATTTTTGCTATTTAACTAAGTATTTCTACTAACGTCTAAACTTCTATAGGTATTTAACTTTTTCGACTTCGTACTTTTTGTCTTTAAGCTTAATATTAGTTGCTACTTTAGCGTTTAGTAGTGCTAGTTTAAGAAGTAATTTGTAAAAAACTAGATGTATGCGCATGCTTGCAAGTAGCTATAGTTTAAATAATACAAGCCCTTTAACTTTTAAGATTTTAAATAGTTTTATTTAAAAGTTGTTTAACTTGTTGCATAGTTGTTTAGTTTTTAGGTTTTTTTGTAAAAGAAAAACTCTATTTCTTTCTTTAAGAGTTGGTTTTTTAAGCTTTTTTTTGTTTGCTAACTTAGCTGTTGTAAAGTTCTTTTAAGCAATTCGTTAGCTTAATTTGTTGTGTAATTTTTGCATTTTAAAAGCCTTGTTGTCTGCTGCTAGCAAGATGCTTTTAATATTTTTTAAATTTTAATAAGCTACTAGCTTATATTTATAGTTTGCGTAGTATAGCGAGTGTTCTATTGTCGTAGATTTTGTGCTGTTGTATGCTAATTGTGCTATTAGCAAAAGTTTAACTTAGTTGTTTTGCAGCTTGTTAGTGTACATTCGTAGATACTATTTTAGCGTTTAGTTTGTTTGTTCTGTCTAGCTGTTTGTTTGCGAGTAAAAGCTAGTTAATAGCTTTTTTGCAACTTCTAACTAGGCTAAAAACGTATTTTAAAACTTTAATGTAAACAGCTTGTTTTTGTTTGTAATAAACTGTTTTAGCAATTTGTAATTAGCGACGAGCGTTTTTGTAACTTCGTAAGCTATTTTTTTTGCCGTAATTAACTCTTCTGTTAGTACAAAATGTAATTTTTTAGTTAATTAATCTACGATTACCAAGATTGAGTTGCATAGCTGTGCTAATTTAGGTTTTAACAATTTTAAAAGCTTTACTATAAAGTCTATTGTAACGCTAATTTATAAGCGTGCGAGTAGTTTTAGCAGTTAAAGTAATCTGTAAAGCTTATGTCTTTTAAGTTTGTTTTTTAAACAATTTAAATAGTTGCTTATTGCTTTTTAAACTGTGTTTTGTACGTAGAGCATTAAGTACTCGTTTAAAATTTGTTAAACTATTTTGTTAATCTCTAAGTGTTTATATGCTTGTAAAGCATGTAATTCTTAAATAAGCTATATAGCTTAAGTGTCGTTTGTAACTATTTATCTTTGTTAATCGTTTTTGCTTTATTTTTAGTGCATTCTTTTTTTAATGCTTGTAACTTTAGCTATTTTAGCTAATCGCAGTTAGTTGTATTTGAAAGTTCTGTTTAAGTTCCGTCGTAATACTAAGTTGTGCGTAACTAGTTTGTTAGTTTTTATAAAATTTAATTTTTAACTAAGCGCGTTTGCGGCTCTATTGTTAGTTTTTTTGCAATAGTAAATCTTAATGTCGTAATCTGCTATAAATTTAGCCTATTTAACTTGTTGTTTGTTTAATTTCTTAGTTGTAGTAAAGCTAGTAAAGTTTTAATAATCTAAGTACACTTGTACTTAATGCTTTGCTTTTTTTAGCTATGCTTTTTACTATTTAAAAGCGTTTATTATTGCTAATAGCTCTTTATTGTAAACGTTGTAGTTAAGTTCTGCTTTTAAGAACTTTCTAAAATAGTAAAACACTAGTTTTTATTTTCTATTGTTGCATTGCTGTAAGAGTATCGCTTTTAATGCGTAATCTAAAGCATTAGTTTTTACTTAAGTTTTTTTTTTTAAGTTGTGCATCTGTAGCATTAGTGCTGTAGTAAACTTTTTTTTAAGTTCTTAAAACGCTTGTTCCTATGTTTTTGTTTATTTAAACTTTTTATTTTTTTTAGTAACTTCTAAAAGTAAAGTCGTAGTCTTAAAGTAATTTTTAATAAACTTTTAATAAAAGTTAGCAAATTTTAAAAAAAACTGCACGTTTTTTACTGTTTTAAGAGTTAGCTATTTTTGTATAGTCTAAATTTTTTTTAAGTCTATAAACATACTTTTTCTTAAAATAATAAATTTTAGATAGCTAGTTTTTGTAACGTGGAATTTACACTTTTTTAAGTAAAATAGTAGCTAGTACTGCTTTATTTTTTTTAGCACTTTTTTAACATGTTTTTAATGTTTTTTAAACGTTTTTTTAGAGTATATTAATACGTTGTCTAAGTACGCTGTAACAAAAATGTCTAAGTATTTATATAGTGCTTTGTTAATTAAAGCCTAAAACGTAGCTAAGGCATTAGTTAATTTAAATAGCATAACTTAGTACTTATAAAGTTTATATCTAGTTTTAAAAGCTGTTATTTATTCGTGCTTTTTTGCAATTTTAATGCAATAGTATTCGTTTTGTACGTTAAGTTTTGTAATTTATTTTACTTTTTAAAGTTAATTTATAAGCTTTTAAATAAGCAGTAGTAAGTATTTGTTTTTTTGTGTAACGTTGTTAAAATGTCAAAAATCTACGCATAGTTTTAATTTTTTGTTTTTCTTAAGTACAAACAATATTAGCAAAGCTATTACGCTTTTGCTTAGTTGTATGTATTCTTGCTAGATATTTTTTTAAATGTATTTTTTTAATTTTTCTTGCTAGTCGTAAGTTAGAGAAATTATTAGTTTTAGTCGCAGTTTTGTTCTTTTTTTAAAAATAATTTTGTAATTTTATTCTTAGTAGTCTGCTAAGTTATGCTTTTCGTTTTTTTTAAAAAAACTTTTAAACTTCGCTTAGTATTTAGTAAAAAAGTTTTTAAACTCTTTTTTTTGTTTTTTAGAGAAGTTAAATCGTGGTTTGCTTATTTTTAAAAGCGCAACTTGTTGTATCTATATAACGCTTATTTGCTAAAAGTTTTTTTTACAGATTCTCGCGATCTTGTAGAGTAAAATTAAACTAATTTTCTTAATCTTAAGTAAGCTTTGAATTGTTAATTTGTTTTGTTTTACTACAGCGACTTTCTTTCTAAGCCTTTAGCTACGTATTGTTTTGTTTTTTTAATTAATATTAAAGTTGTGTTTTTGTAGCTAGTTGTACTTAATATACATGTTAGAACTTTTAAAGTTTATAATATTAATACACTGTTAGTGCTTAATGCTTGCAACTTTTAACTTAACTTTCTAAGTTTTTAAGTTAATTAAACTGTTTTTATATTTTAGTAGTTGTTTGTTAGCTAACACTATTTGTATTAGTCAATCTTTAACTTAATAAAGTATCTTGTTTTTTTTTACTTATTTTAAGGAAACTAGTGTTTAGGCAGCTTTGCTATTTAGTAGTGCAGTAAGCTTTTAGCTTGCAACTTTTGCTTTTACTTTTATGTAATTTTGTTTTAGTTGCGTTTTTTGTACGCTTTGTACGGTTGTGCTAAAAGCACTTATACTATTTTAACTATAAGTTTAGTAGCCTGCTAGTTTTTTGCTAAAAAAGCTTTTAAAGCTTGTTTTTTTAAAATGTTCTATTAATTGTAGTATTTGCACTAGTTGATAAAACATTTTTATAGCTATAAGTGTTTGCTGTAGTTTTAATTTTTAAATTTTTTTTTAGTTGCATACTTTTATAGCTAGTAGATTGCGCATTTTTAAGTGCAAAAAAGCTAGCGTGCTGCTTAGCACGTATTGTAGTTTTTTATGCATAATTCGTTGTTGCATTTTAAGTAGTTTTTGTTTTTTAGACTTATAAGCTACTATTTTGTAATATGCTTATTAAACTAGTGTACTTAACATTTCTTTGTTGTAGCACTGCGCCTATGCGCAGCTTTTGCTGTAATTTTTAAACTAATTGTTGTAGTTGTGTACGTAACATTTTGTTACTGTACATTTACTATTTTTAAGCAAAACGTGTAATAGTAATTTTAACTACTATTGTGCAAAGATTTTATTGTTTGCGTAGTACGTGCAGTTTTTTTTGTTGCACTAGTGCTAAAGTAGGTTTCTGTAATTGTTCTAATTAGCAAACTTTATTTTTTTTTTTATTAGTTTTTGTTGTGCTATTGCTGCTTTTGCAGCTTTTTATTTTTGTAGTTTTTTAATTTATAGTTTTTTAAACTGTTAGTTGTAGTACTAGGCAATGTAAGTAGTTTTACTACACATCTAGCACTCGTAGTTTTAAAGTTAATTTGTAATTTCTTTTGCTTGTATATAAGCAGGTTTTGTTTTTTAGTCTAACAGTTTTTTTGCTATTAAGTTTTTAACTTTAACTTACTTGCTGTCTAGTTTTTTGTAAATTTTTAAATATAGTGTAGCTACTTGTTGTAGTTAGACTATAGCAATAGTAGCAGCTTGCGCGCCTGCTACTTTCTGTAAAGTTTCTAAGCAGTTTTTGCAAAAGTATTTGTTTTTACTGCATTAAAGACATACTTTGTTGTTGTAACGCTTTTAGCGTTTTTTTTTAAACAGCTCGTTTTTAAAGTTTTGCTTTGTTAAAGTAGCGTTTTTTTTGTTAAACTGCTTTTGTAGTAGTTTATTATTTTAAACTTGTCTAACGCTGTTAATATTTATTAAGTTGTAGTAATAGGTTTTTTTAATTGTTGCTACTAGGCGTATGTATAGTTTAACAGTAAACTTGCGTTTTTACTATTGTTACTATAGTTAGTTGTTAATTTGTACTATAGTTTTAATTAGCTTGTTAAGTTTCTTTAGTTTTTTGTTTTAACTAATTTTATTTTTTACGTGTTTTTTTAACTTTGCGTAGTAAAACTTGCACAAGCTGCGTTTTCCTACATTATCTACTTTAGCTTAAATTTTTTTAAATTTAATTGTGTACTCGCTAGCTAAGCTTTTCTACTTAAGTAGTTTAAGTTAGTTTATTATTTGCTGCGTTTCGTTTACTTTGCTGTAAATCGTATAAAGTTCTTGCTTAAACAACTTTTAATTTTTAAAAATGCGCTTTGTGTTTTGCTTTATTTTTTTTACATTTTTTACGTGCGTAACGTAATTTTCGGCGTATAGCTAAAACTATTTTACTACGTTATCTTTTATGTGCATTTTAGCTGCTAGAATTTTGTTTTAATTTGTGTAAAAGCTGTTGCTATATTAACAGCAGTAAAAGTCTACGTTAGTAAAAAAAAGTTTTAAGTTTTTTTTTCTTTTGCTATATTTCTTTAGAGAGAGTGCTTTTGCTAACTTTTTTTTTGTTTTACTTTAGAGCTTTGTAACTGCTGCTAATAGTTTTTAAATTTATTCTGCTTGCTGCTGTATCTAATTAGCTTGCTTTGCTATTACAGTTGCTAGATTTGTTGTAAGTATAGTAACGCTGCTGCTTATTGTGCGTAAGCTCGTAAGTGTTGCTATATTGTCTTAGTTCTAAACCTAAAGTAGTTAACGTGTTATTAAAAGTATTTTTTTACTAAAAGTACGAGTTATTAGACTTAGAAATTTTGCTTAAAAAATTGTTCTATGTTTGAAAAGCTTAGTAACAACAAAAAAAACAATTTTAATTTTATTTTAGATAGAATAACAAAGTAACAATCTGTTGCCTATAGATCTAATCTATGTATAAAATATACTTAAAAAAGTTAACTACAAAGAATTTAAACTATAAAGAAAATTTTACTAATTTATATAGTTCTTTAATTTTTTGCTAAAAGCGTTCTGCTTAGTTCGCTTAGTGTGCTTAGTTGCTAAGCGCTTTAAGCTAGCTAAGCGCTTGCCGCTTAGTGTACTTAGTTCGCTAAAGCTCTAATTGCACTAATTACTATTACGTAACTGCTAATCTAATCTTGCTTTGCGCATTGCTGTACTTTTGTTTTGCAAACTTGCAAGCTCTAACAACTTTTTTGCGTTGTTGCTTAGTTTACGATACTTAGTATCGTTTCTGTTTGTAATATGCAAGTACATTTTTTGCAACTTATAATAAGCGTAAATACGTTTCTTTATTTACTTGCTACTATTTAAGAATATTAAAAAAGCACTAGCGCGTACGCAAGCAATGCTTAAATAAGCTTCTCTTTCTTAGCAAGTTAAGCTTTTTCTTTTTTCTATTTTATTTAGGTTAACAGATGAAAAACTGCTTAGCAGCAACTAAAGCAAAAGCTTTAGTTTTAAAACTATTTACTACTCTAAGGTTTAGTTGTACAAAACACAAAAATAAAAGTAAAAGCAAAGCGAGTATTGTTGTTATAACAATAAAAGTAATTAAAAAACTTTTCGCAGTAGGTGTGCTTGTTTTGATTATTTTAGATTTCGTTTTATGCGCGCAGTTAGCATATAACTGTAATAAGTAACTATAATAACTATACTTCGTACGCCGTAAGCTTTTAGCTAGAGTTCAAAATAGTAGCATAATTAAATAAAAACTTTTGTTTATTGCTAGTTTTTTTATAATACTTGCTAAGTTTAGCTTTTTTTTTTTTTGCAGCAGCTCGTACAACTCTAAGCTACTTAAAAGTATTTTAATTTTTTGTGTCGTTGTTAAGTTCGTCTTGCATACTATTTAGAAAGTTGAAAAAACAATTGTACATAAGCTAGATATACTAGACTTGTAGCTTGTAGTTTTTACTTAAAAAGTTTATTGCGTTTTTAAAGCTTTTAAGTATATTAGTAATTAACTTTAAGTAACGTAATCTACTACCAAGCAGCTCAAACTACTAAGTAGCTCAAAATTTCTTGGCACAACTAATACGTGTTACGAATCTTTAATTTTATTGCTATTAAATAAAAAGCTAGCGTACGTCGTGCTTACATTTAATTTAGAAAATACTACTGTATTTTTCTAGCACGTTTGCGCGTTGTGCTTAGTTTTACTACAGTTGCTGCAACGCCGTAGAGCTAGTTAAGCTCTTTTTTAATTACTACTACTACAAGCTTTCTTAAACTACCTAGCAGCTACAAAAGCTTTTGCGGCTACTTAGCCTGCTACTTTACTATACTCTATAGTACTACCGTGCTAGATTCGCTTGCGTTTGCGCATTTTCTTTTTAGTTATTACTACTAATTACTTTTTAAGCTTAGCAATCTAGGCTGCTTAAAGCGCGTTCTAATGCAGCATACTTTTAGCACTTTTTACAAGCTAAAAAAAGCTAGCTTAAGCTGTAACAAGTAATCGAGTGAAAAAATCGCGTACTAGCTTTGACTGCGATCTAAACTTGTGCGTATTGCTTAGTATCTTTAATTGCTATAGTGTTTTTTATAGTAGAAGTAGTAATAGAGTACGCAGCTATACTTTAAGACAATTAAAAATTACCTACGCGTTAATAGAAACTAGTTCTAAAGCTTTAAAAGCTTTCTTGCAGTTCTTTGTTGTAAACACCTCAAAAAATGCGTTTCTAAAAGCTAGCAGAAAGCTTTTCTTGTTAATATAGAAAACGCGCTAGCGCGCTAAGTTCCAAACGCGTTGAAAGTACTTTAACTTTAGCAGCGAGAAGCAAACTACATCTAGCAGCTAGAGAATATAAAATAAATAAGCTAGCATGCAAAGCGTAAAGATTTTGTTCTTAAAGCAATAGTTTTTAAAATTCTAAAATTAGTAGCTCTTATAGCCGTCTAGAATAAGTAGCTAATACTTTTTTACTTAACGCGCTTTTGTATGCGCGTTAAAATGCTTTAACTATTTAAAACTAAAAGCGTTGTTTGTCTAGCCGTTCTTAGAAACTAAAAGCTTTTAATTGTTAAGTAGAAAGTTTTTCTCGTACTATGCTACAATGTAAACGCGCTCTTTGTAGATAATAAATAGCGAGATTGCGTACTTTGCGGCGCAGATGCTCTAGATAACTATTACCTACTCTCAATTGCCTAGCTAGATAAGATTAGGTTAAGTACGTTTTTAAAAGCTTGTAACAACTTTTATAAACTTAATAACACTTATTTAAAAGCTAGTTTTGTTAAAGTTGTGTATATTATTATCGTAGATGCTGTACTTAGCTTTGGTATTCCTAACAAGCTTAAACTACGCGCTAATTACTTTAGAATCTTTCTATTGTATTCTTTGCCTATTTTTCGCTCGATTGAAAGCTATTTTAAGCGCGTTTAAACGCGTTATAAAACGCTTAGCTTAGTGTTTGCTAACTAACCTATTTCTACGCACACCTAGTAGTTTATTAGCTATATCTGCTACTTTACACAGCCGAAGTGCGAATTCTCGCGAATCGAGGTTAAAAATGTATTAGACAATTGTTTGCTTTTTAGTTCTTGTAAGCTTGTAGCCGTTAGGTAGAGCTTTTACGCAGAAAGCGCGTCCTTAAGTGCAATAAAAAAAGTACGGCGTTTAACATTAAAAGCAGCAGCAGTAGCGTAGTAGCTTTAGAACTTGCTAGCTTTTAAAGCTTTAAAAGCTAGCTAGAGTTTTTCTTTGTGTTAAAGTAATAACGCGTTCGTAGGTGTAAGCATTGTAGGTGCAAGAAAAAAGTAGTAAGCTTAGCAGTTTTAAGCTGCTTAGTAGTTTAAGCTGCTTAGTAGTAGATTACGTTAGTGCTATTTGTTTAGTATTAATTTTAGTTGCTTAAAGTTGTAGAAGTTTACTTCTGCTATATTTTTATTATCTAGAATACTACTTGCACTAATTGTTATGTTAAGTGCAATTTCTTTTACTAGCTATTTGTTAATAAATTTTTAAATTTTAAGTGCGCGCTTGCACAAATTGTAGATTAAATTTTATTGTATTTTAACGTTGCGAATAATAGATATTTGTTATTTTAGTAGCAAGTGTAGTTGCGTAGCAACAAACTGCTTGTATTATTAAAACAATAAATTAATTGCTATGCAAATAGCTTAAAGCTAGGTGTGTATTAAGCTATAATAAAAGTATATAATAACGCACTAACGTAATCTACTACTAAGTAGAACACTTTACTAAGTAGAACAGTTTCTGCCAAAAACTTCTACTCCTTTATTAACGCGACATGTTTTAACAACAAAACGCGCAATTATCTAACTAAAAAAGCAGAATTTAGCTTGCTTTTTTTGCTTATAATAGCTAACAATTCTAAAGCCTTTAACGCGCTGCTAAAGCATTTGAGGTACTTTTTACAACACTTTTTTGCCAACGCAAAAAAGTTACGCATTGCTTTAAAACTCGCTACGCTTAACATAAGCTCACTGCGACTAAAGAGCAAACAATTGTTTAATATATTCTCAACTTTAATTCGCGAGAATTTGCGCTTTAGCTGTGCGAAGTAGTAGATATAGCTAATAAACTACTAGCTGTACGCGGTAGTAAGCTAGTTAGCAAGCACTAGCTTGCGCGCTTCGTAACGCGTTTATCTAAGCTTAAAATAGCTTTTAATTGAGCTAAGAATAGGCAGAAAATACTCTAAAAAAATCTAGAGATAATTGGCGCGTAGTTTAAGCTAGTAGAGAATACTAAAGCTAAGTACAGCGTCTACAACAACGACGTGCACAACTTTAACAAAACTAGCTTTTAAATAAGCGTAATTAGCTTTATAAAAGTTGTTACAAGCTTTTAAAAACGTACTCAACTTAATCTTATCTAGCTAGGCAATTAAGAGTAGGTAATAGTTATTTAAAGCATTTGCGCCGCAGAGTACGCAATTCTGCTCTTTATTATTTACAAAAAACGCGTTTACATCTTAGCGTAGTACGAGAAAGCTTTAATACTACGCAATTAAAAGCTTTTAGTTTTTAAAAATAGCTAGACAAACAACGCTTTAGGTTTAAAGTAGTTAAAGCACTTTAACGCGCATACAAAAACGCGCTAAGTAAAAGTATACTAGCTGCTTATTCTAGACAGCTATAAAAGCTACTTTAACTAAAATTTCAAGAACTACTGCTTTAAACACAAGATTTTAACTTTTTGCATATTTTTTTACTTGTTGCACATTCTCTAGCTACTTAACGTAGTCTACTTTTTGCTGTTAAAGCGCAAGTACTTTTAGCGTGTTAAAGACTTAGCACGCTAGCGCGTTTTTTATATTAACAAAAAAAGCTTTTTACTAGCCTTTAGAAACGCGTTTTTTAAAGTGTTTACAACAAAGAACTACAAAAAAGCTTTTAAAGTTTTAAAGCTAGTTTCTATTAACGCGCAAGTAGTTTTTAATTGTTTTAAAGTACAGCTGTGTACTTTGCTACTACTTTTTGCACTAAAAACGCTGTAGCAGTTAAAAACACTAAGCAATACGCACAAGTTTAGATCTTAGTCAAAGCTTGTACGCAAGTTTTTTACTTAATTACTTGTTATAGCTTAAGCAAGCTTTTTTTAGCTTATAAAAAGTAGTAAGCTAATGCTGTACTAAAACGCGCTTCTTGCTGCCTGCAACAAAGAGCTTAAAAAGCAACTAGCAAAAATAACTAAGCAAAAATCGCGCAAAAAAAAGCAAATTTAGCAAAGTAGTACTATAGAGTATAAGAGTGCTGCAGCGCAAGTAGCTGCTAAAGCGTTTGTAAAACTTTAGCAATTAAAGAAAGCTTGTAGTAGTAGTAATTAAAAACGAGTCTAACTAGCTCTACGGCGCTGTAGAAACTGCGGCGAAACTAGGCACAATGCGCAAACGTGCAAAAAAAATACAAAGGCATTTTCTAAATTAAATGCTAGCACGACGTACGTAGGCTTTTTGTTTGATAGCAATAAAATTAAAAATGCGTAACATAAGTTAGTTATGCCAAGGCTTTTTGTTTTACTTAGTAGAGTATTCTACTTAGTAGTAGATTACGTTATATACTTTGCAAAAAGAGTTTAAAACAAAAATATTTACTTGCACGTCGCTTAAATAGCGTTTTTGTAGTATTTATTTTAGTTTAACGTTAGCACTTACTAATGCTGCAAGCTTAAAGTGTAAAATAATATTTTAAACAACATAGTTAATAATGTAAGCAAGATATAAAATTAAGTTTTTTAATAAACTCTAATGTATGTTCTTTGCTTCTAGTTGTTGTTTAATAATATACTTAAGCGTTTTGTTTTTCTTAGCATTATTTGTAGTAATTGCTAAAAAGCGTAATTTAATGCTAGTATCTAAGAGTACTTGTAGTATAACGTAATCTACTACTAAGTAGAACACTCTACTAAGTAGAACAGTTTCTGCCAAAAACCTCTACTTCTTTATCAACGCAACATGTTTTAACAACAAAACGCGCAATTATCTAACTAAAAAAGCAGAATTTAGCTTGCTCTTTTTGCTTATAATAGCTAACAATTCTAAAGCTTTCAACGCGCTGCTAAGGCATTTAAAGTACTTTTTACAATACTTTTTTGCTAACGCAAAAAAGTTACGCATTGCTTTAAAACTCGCTACGCTTAACATAAGCTTACTACGACTAAAGAGCAAACAATTGTTTAATATATTCTTAACTTTAATTTGCGAGAATTTGCGCTCTAGCTGTGCGAAGTAGTAGATATAGCTAATAAACTACTAGCTGTACGTAGTAGTAAGCTAGTTAGCAAGCACTAGCTTACGCGCTTCGTAACGCGTTTATCTAAGCTTAAAATAGCTTTTAACTAAGCTAAAAATAGGCAAAGAATACTTTAGAAAGATCTAGAGATAATTAGCGCGTAGTTTAAGCTAGTAAAGAACACTAAAGCTAAGTACAGCGTTTACAACGACGACGTGCACAACTTTAACAAAACTAGCTTTTAAATAAGCGTAATTAGCTTTATAAAAGTTGTTACAAGCTTTTAAAAACGTACTCAACTTAATTTTATCTAGCTAGGCGATTAAGAGTAAGTAATAGTTATCTAAAGCATTTGCGCCGCAAAGTACGCAATTCTGCTCTTTATTATTTACAAAAAACGCGTTTACATTTTAGCATAGTACAAAAAAGCTTTAATACTACGCAATTAAAAGCTTTTAGTTTTTAAAAATAGCTAGACAAACAACGCTTTAGGTTTAAAGTAGTTAAAGCACTTTAACGCGCATACAAAAACGCGCTAAGTAAAGATATACTAGCTACTTATTCTAGACAGCTATAAGAGCTACTTTAACTAAAATTTTAAAAACTACTACTTTGAATACAAGATTTTAACTTTTTGCATGTTTTCTTACTTGTTGCACATTCTTTAGCTACTTAACGTAGTCTACTTTTTGCTGTTAAAGCGCAAGTACTTTTAGCGTGTTAGAAACTTAGCACGCTAGCGCGTTTTTTATATTAACAAAAAAAGCTTCTTGCTAGCCTTTAGAAACGCGTTTTTTAAAGTGTTTACAACAAAGAACTGCAAAAAAGCTTTTAAAGCTTTAAAGCTAGTTTTTATTAACGCGCAAGTAGTTTTTAATTGTCTTAAAGTACAGCTGTGTACTTTGCTACTACTCTTCGCACTAAAAACGCTGTAGCAGTTAAAAACACTAAGCAATACGCACAAGTTTAGATCTTAGTTAAAGCTTGTACGCAAGTTTTTTACTTAATTACTTGTTATAGCTTAAGCAGGCTTTTTTTAGCTTATAAAAGGTAGTAAGCTAATGCTGTACTAAAACGCGCTTCTTGCTGCCTGCAACAAAAAGCTTAAAAAGCAACTAACAAAGATAACTAAGCAAAAATCGCGCAAAAGAAAGCAAATTTAGCAAAGTAGTACTATAGAGTATAAAAGTGCTGCAGCGCAAGTAGCTGCCAAAGCGTTTGTAAAACTTTAGCAATCAAAGAAAGCTCGTAGTAGTAGTAATTAAAAACGAGCTTAACTAGCTCTACGGCGCTGTAGGAACTGCGGCGGAACTAGGCACAATGCGCAAACGTGCAAAAAAAATACAAAAGCATTTTCTAAATTAAATGCTAGCACAACGTACGTAGGCTTTTTGTTTGATAGCAATGAAATTAAAAATGCGTAACATAAGTTGGTTATGCTAAGGCTTTTTGTTCTACTTAGTAAAGTGTTCTACTTAGTAGTAGATTACGTTATTAGTAGTTGCAGTAGCACTAGTATGTTTTTCGCGTAAAGAAACAAAATTTAGTAACTTTTTCTAAAGCTGCTAGTTGCAGTTAACGTAGTATTTTTTAACTACAAAAAAACTAAAACAATTAAAAGCAAACTACTTATTTATTGCAACTGAAATTTTAGTTAACTAGCTAATGTTATTAAGCAGTAATGCTTTAGCTTTTTCAAATCGTTTACAAAACATTTTCTAGAATTTGAATTAGCTAATACTTGAAATATTAAGTCGAAGAAATTAAAGAAATTGCTAGAATAAAAGCTGCTTAATTGTTTGAAAAAACTAGTTGCTATATATAACTACTTGTACTAGTTTTATTCAAAAACCTAAGTTAAATATAGTAGTACAATAGTAGTAAATTAAAGTTAACGTAGTGCTAGCTATAGACAAAGTTAAGAGTAAACAAAAGTAAGCGTTTTCTAGTAAGTCCTAAATTTAAAGTAGTTAAGTAAGTGTTTAGTTTTAATAGTTTTAACTGCTAGGTGCTAAAAAGCAAAGCTGCAATTATAGTAAAATACGTAGAAGTAGCTATTACTAGAATTAGTAGCTTTTTCAAACTATAGCTATACCTAACTAGTGCGTATAGCAAAGTTCTATTGCGAATTTGCTATTTCTAGGTTTAGAGCTTACTTAGTAAAACTCTACTATATTTTCTACGTAGTTACTACTACTTTTTGTTCTATATTATCTTTAATATGCGTAGAAAAATGTTTTACTAGATATAGTTTATTCTTTTTTTTTTCTAGACAAATTGCTTAGCGTTGAATTTAAATAAACGAATAAGTAGCAAACGTTCTGCTATGTTTATAACAAAAAATATAGTACAAAAGCGCAGGTACTGTAATAATAAACTATAATAATTAACGTAAAGTACTACTAAGTAACTTAAACTACCGAGTAACTTAGAATTGCTTAGCATTAAATTTTTACGTTCAAAGCTTAATAACTTTACTAATAGTAGAGTTATCTAAATAAATTTTACACTGTTTTAAAGCTCTAATCTAGCGCTTTTCGATTTACTAAAATTTACTTAGCTGGGACTAGTATTGCTAGAGTTATTAAAGTTTGAATATAAAGAAATTCGCTTAGCTTCTAACTTCTAGTTCTAGTACTAGACTACTATAATAAATAGTAAAATTGTTTAACTATCTATTATAAACTTTAAAATATAGTTTTATTTAGATTTTATAGCGTGTAGCTTAGATTGAAAGCTAGTATATAAAGTTAGATTCTATATACAAAGTTAAGTAGTTTAGAATTAAAGTAGTAAATAGGTATAAGTTAAGTTAAAGTTGAGTTAGCTTACGTAAAACTCTAGTGCTAACTTAATCTATACCTACGCTAAAACTAAATAGCGTAGGTTAAAGTTGAGTTAGCATAGTCCTCTACAATTTTATATTTTAATATATTTTCTTTTTATAATTATAACAGCTAGTTATAATAGGTTTATTAATTTAAAAGTAGTACTTCTAACCTAACTTTAACCTACGCTTTAATTACTTTAACTTAACTTTAACTTTAAGTTTGTGCGACTCTAACTTAACTTATACTCAACGATAAGTACTTTCTACTTATTCGCTAGCGTATTTAAAATAATATTATTATTTATAATAATAAGTATTTACTACTTTTAATACTTAATATAGCTAAGTTCAACTATATATTAGAGTACTTAATAGTTTTATAGTAGATTAAATAATCTATATATAGATATTTTTACTTAGAAAGTAAAAATATATTAGTAACTTTCTAACTTTTATACTAGCTGTAATTCTAAGCTACACGCTATAAAAGTTTTGCAAATACTTAAGAATAACTATATAAAAGAATATAAGAAAGTATTATTTTTTATTATAGTAGTTAAGTAGTACATACTAGGTATAAAGCTTAAGCGAGGTAGTTAAACTTTAAAGCTTAATAAAATTAGTATTACGTAAGCTATAGTTGTAATTCTTAGTGCTAGACTAGAGTTTTAAAATAGTGTAAAATTTATCTAGATAGCTCTACTATTAGTAAAGTTATTAAGCTTTGAACGTAAGAATTTAATGCCAAGCAATTTTGAGTTACTTAGTAGTTTGAGTTTCTTAGTAGTGCTTTACGTTAGTGTTAAAGTAGATCAAAAATAAAAAACAAGTACATTGCCAAAAGAGAACACGCAAATTGTTAAAAAAAAACAAAACGTGCTTTTTTGCTTGCAAAATATTGCTAACGTTTAAGCGCAAAGGCTAAAGCAGTAGTGCAACTAAAATTAAAGCTAGAATTAAAACTGCAGTAGTAGCGCTTTTATTTTACAATTCTAATTAGGTTATACTTGCTAATTTGTTAATTGCAATATTATATACGTTTTAAGCTGCGTTATTGTAATAAGCTAAAAGCTTATGTTATAAATAGAAACGATACTAGGTATTGTAAACTAAGCAACAACGTAGAAAAGTTGTTAGAGCTTGCAAGTTTGCAAAACGAAAGTACAGCAATGCGCAAAGCAGAATTAAGTTAGCAGTTACGTAATAGTAATTAGTGCGATTAGAGTTTTAGCAGACTAAGCATACTAAGCGGCGAGCGCTTAGCTAGCTTAAAGCGCTTAGCAACTAAGCACACTAAGCAAACTAAGCAAAACGCTTTTAGCAAAAAATTAAAAAACTATATAAATTAGCAGAATTTCTTTTACAATTTAGATTTTTTGTAGTTAACTCTTTTAAGTACATTTTATACATAGATTAGATCTATAGGCAACAGATTGTTACTTTGTTATTCTATTTAAAATAAAATTAAGATTGTTTCTTTTGTTGTTACTAAGCTTTTTAAACATAGAACAATCTTTTAAGTAAAATTTTTAAGTTTAATAACTTGTACCTTTAGTAAAAAAACACTTCTAATAACACGTTAACTACTTTAGGTTTAAAACTAAGATAATATAGCAATACTTACAAGCTTACGCACAACAAGCAGCAGCGTTACTATACTTACAACGAATTTAGCAACTATAATAGCAAAGCAAGCTAATTAGATACAGCAGCAAGTAAAATAAATTTAAAAACTATTAGCAGCAGTTACAAAGCTTTAAAGTAAAATAAAAAAAAAGTTAGCAAAAGCACTCTCTCTAGAGAAATATAGCGAAAGAAAAAAAAACTTAAAACTTTTTTTTACTAACGTAGACTTTTACTGCTGTTATTATAGCAACAGCTTTTACATAGATTAAAACAAAATTCTAGCAGCTAAAATGCACATAAAAAACGACGTAGCAGAATAGTTTTAGCTATACGCTGAAAATTACGTTACGCACGTAAAAAACGTAAAGAAAATAAAGCAAAACACAAAGCGCATTTTTAAAAATTAAAAGTTGTTTAAGCAAAAACTTTATATAATTTACAGCAAAGTAAACGAAACGCAGCAAGTAATAAACTAACTTAAACTACTTAAGTAAAAAAGCTTAGCTAGCGAGTACACAATTAAATTTAAAAAAATTTAAGCTAAAGTAAACAATGTAGGAGAACGCAGCTTGTGCGAGTTTTACTACGCAAAGTTAAAAAAATACGTAAAAAATAAAATTAGTTAAAACAAAAAACTAAAGAAACTTAACGAGCTAATTAAAACTGCGGTACAAATTAACAACTAACTATAGCAACAATAGTAAAAACGTAAGTTTACTATCAAACTATACATACGCCTAGTAGCAACAATTAAAAAAACTTATTACTACAACTTAATAGATATTAATAGCGTTAAACAAGTTTAGAACAACAAACTACTACAAAAGTAGTTTAACAAAAAGAATGCTACTTTAACAAAGCAAAACTCTAAAAACAGGCTGTTTAAAAAGAAACACTAGAAGCGTTACAACAACAAAGTATGTTTTTAATACAGTAAAAACAAATACTTTTGCAAAAACTGCTTAAAAACTTTATAAAAAGTAGCAAGCGCGCAAGCTGCTACTATTGCTATAGTTTAACTACAACAAGTAGCTACACTATATTTAAAAATTTACAAAGAACTAGATAGCAAGTAAATTAAAGTTGAAAACTTAATAGCAAAAAAACTGTTAGACTAGAAAACAAAACTTGCTTATATACAAGCAAAAGAAATTACAAATTAATTTTAAAACTACAAATGCTAGATGTGCGGTAAGACTACTTACATTGCCTAATACTACAACTAACAGTTTAAAAAACTATAAATTAAAAAACTACAAAAATAAAAAGCTGCAAAAGCAGCAATAGCACAACAAAAACTAACAAAAAAAAAATAAAGTTCGCTAATTAGAACAATTACAGAAACTTACTTTGGCACTAGTGCAATAAGAAAAACTACACGTACTACGCAAACAATAGAATTTTTGCACAACAGTAGCTAAAATTACTATTACACGTTTTGCTTAAAAACAGCAAATGTACAGTAACAAAATGTTACGTACACAACTACAACAATTAGTTTAAAAACTACAGCAAAAGCTGCGCATAAGCGCAGTGCTACAACAAGAAATGTTAAGTACACTAGTCTAGCAAGCATATTACAAAATAGTAGCTTATAAGTTTAAAAAACAAGAACTACTTAAAATGCAACAACAAATTATGCATAGAAAACTACAATACGTGCTAAGCAGCACGCTAGCTTTTTTATACTTAAAAATGCGCGATTTACTAGCTATAAAAGTATGCAACTAAAGAGAATTTTAAGAATTAAAACTATAGCAAACACTTACAGCTATAGAAATGTTTTATCAACTAGTGCAAATACTACGATTAATAAAACATTCTAAAAAAACAAGCTTTAAAAGCTTTTTTAGCAAAAAACTAGCGGGCTACTAAACTTATAGTTAGACTAGTATAAGTACTTTTAGCACAATTATACAAAGCGTACAAAAAACGCAACTAAAACAAAATTACATAAAAGTAAAAGCAAAAGTTGCAGGCTAAAAGCTTATTGTACTACTAAATAGCAAAGCTGCCTAAACACTAGTCTCTTTAAAATAAGTAAAAAAAAACAAGATACTTTATTAAGTTAAAGATTAACTAATACAAATAGTGTTAGCTAACAGACAACTACTAAAATATAAAAACAGTTTTATTAACTTAAAAACTTAGAAAGTTAAGTTAAAAGTTGCAGGCATTAAGCACTAACAGTGTATTAATATTATAAACTTTAAAAGTTCTAACATGTATATTAGGTACGACTAGCTACAAAAACATAACTTTAACATTAATTAAAAAAACGAAACAATACGTAGCTAAAAGCTTAAAAAGAAAGTTGCTGTAGTACAACAAAACAAATTAACAATTTAGAGCTTACTTAAAACTAAAAGAATTAGTTTAATTTTACTCTACAAAATTGCAAGAATCTGTAGAAAAAACTTTTAGCAGATAGACGTTATATAGATACAACGAGTTGCGCTTTTAAAAGTAAGCAAACTACAATCTAACTTCTCTAAAGAACAAAAAAAAGAGTTTAAAAACTTCTCTACTAAATACTAAGCAAAGTTTAAAAGTCTTTTTAAAAAAAACAAAAAGCACGACTTAGCAAACTACTAAAAATAAAATTACAAGATTATCTTTAAAGAAGGAACAAAACTGCAACTAAAACTAATATATCTCTTAACTTACAACTAGCAGAAGAAATTAAAGAAATAAATTTAAAGAAATATTTAGCAAGAATACATACAACTAAGCGAAAGCTTAATAGCTTCGCTAATATTGTTTGTACTTAAGAAAAACAAAAAATTAAAACTGTGCGTAGATTTTTGACATCTTAACAACGTTACACAAAAAAACAAATACTTACTACTACTTATTTAAAAGCTTATAAATTAACTTTAAAAAGTAAAATAAATTACAAAACTTAACGTACGAAACAGATACTATTGCATTAAAATTGCAAAAAAGCACGAATAGATAATAGCTTTTAAAACTAAATATAAACTCTATAAGTACTAGGTTATGCTATTTAAATTAACTAATGCCTTAGCTACGTTTTAAGCTTTAATTAACAAAGTACTATACAAATACTTAAACATTTTTGTTATAGCGTACTTAGACAACGTATTGATATACTTTAAAAAAACGTTTAAAAAACATCAAAAACATGTTAAAAAAGTGCTAAAAAAGATAAAGTAGTACTAGCTACTACTTTACTTAAAAAAGTGTAAATTCTACGTTACAAAAACTAGCTATCTAAGATTTATTATTTTAAAAAAAAGTATGTTTATAGACTTAAAAAAGATTTAGACTATACAAAAATAGCTAACTCTTAAAATAGTAAAAAACGTGCAGTTTTTTTTAGAATTTGCTAACTTTTATTAAAAGTTTATTAAAAATTACTTTAAGACTACGACTTTACTTTTAGAAGTTACTAAAAAAAATAAAAAGTTTAAATAAACAAAAACACAGGAACAAGCGTTTTAAGAACTTAAAAAAAAGTTTACTACAGCACTAATGCTACAGATGCACAACTTAAAAAAAAAAACTTAAGTAAAAACTAATGCTTTAGATTACGCATTAAAAGCGATACTCTTACAGCAATGCAACAATAGAAAATAAAAACTAGTGTTTTACTATTCTAGAAAGTTCTTAAAAGCAGAACTTAACTACAACGTTTACAATAAAGAGCTATTAGCAATAATAAACGCTTTTAAATAGTAAAAAGCATAGCTAAAAAAAGCAAAGCATTAAGTACAAGTGTACTTAGATTATTAGAACTTTACTAGCTTTACTACAACTAAGAAATTAAACAAACAACAAGTTAAATAGGCTAAATTTATAGCAGATTACGACATTAAGATTTACTATTGCAAAAAAACTAACAATAAAGCCGCAAACGCGCTTAGTCGAAAATTAGATTTTATAAAAACTAACAAACTAGTTACGCACAACTTAGTATTACGACGGAACTTAAACAGAACTTTTAAATACAACTAACTGCGATTAGCTAAAATAGCTAAAGTTACAAGCATTAAAAAAAGAATGCACTAAAAATAAAGCAAAAACGATTAACAAAGATAAATAGTTACAAACAACACTTAAGCTATATAGCTTATTTAAAAATTACATGCTTTACAAGCATATAAACACTTAGAGATTAACAAAATAGTTTAATAAATTTTAAACGAGTACTTAATGCTCTACGTACAAAACACAGTTTAAAAAGCAATAAGCAACTATTTAAATTGTTTAAAAAATAAACTTAAAAGACATAAGCTTTACGAATTACTTTAACTGCTAAAACTACTCGCACGCTTATAGATTAGCGTTACAATAGACTTTATAGTAAAGCTTTTAAAATTATTAAAACCTAGATTAGCATAGCTTTGCGACTCGATCTTGGTAATTGTAGATTAATTAACTAAAAAATTACATTTTGTACTAACAGAAAAGTTAATTATAGCAGAAAAAATAGCTTACGAGGTTACAAAAACGCTCGTCGCTAATTACAAATTGCTAGAACAGTTTATTACAAATAGAAACAAGCTGTTTACATTAAAGTTTTAAGATACGTTTTTAGCCTAGTTAGAAGTTGCAAAGAAGCTATTAACTAGCTTTTACTTACAAACAAACAGCTAGACAGAACAAATAAACTAAACGCTAAAATAGTACCTACGAATGTACACTAACAAGCTGCAAAACAACTAAGTTAAACTTTTGCTAATAGCACAATTAGCATACAACAGCACAAAATCTACGACAATAGAACACTCGCTATACTACGCAAACTATAAATATAAGCTAGTAGCTTATTAAAATTTAAAGAATATTAAAAGCATCTTGCTAGCAGCAGACAACAAGGCTTCTAAAATGCAAAAATTACACAACAAATTAAGCTAACAAATTGCTTAAAGAAACTTTACAACAGCTAAGTTAGCAAATAAAAAAAAGCTTAAAAAACTAACTTTTAAAGAGAGAAATAGAGTTTTTCTCTTATAAAAAAACCTAAAAACTAAACAACTATACAACAAGTTAAACAACTTTTAAATAAAACTATTTAAAATCTTAAAAGTTAAAGAACTTGTATTATTTAAACTACAGCTACTTGCAAGCATGCGCATACATCTAGTTTTTTACAAATTACTTTTTAAACTAGCACTACTAAACGCTAAAGTAGCAACTAATATCAAGCTTAAAAACAAGAAGTACAAAGTTAAAGAAGTTAAAAACCTATAAAAGTTTAGACGTTAGTAGAAATACTTAGTTAAATAGCAAGAATAGCTAGAGAGCTAGAATACATAGAAACTAATATAGAATTTTACAAACTACAAAGAACTAGTACGAAAGTACTACTAGCGAAATTTAAAAGCAAAGAATCCGAGTTCTCTAAAAAAGTAGAAAAGTTAAAAAAAAAAGAAACAAGTAGAGAAAAGTTAGTTTGTAACTAGCTTAAGTTAGCTAAAAGCGTTTTAAATAGCGGCGGTATAGGACTATTAGTAGAAGCTGTACTTTTAAAATTAACAGCAGCGTTAGACTGCGCAGCTTCTAATTTCTCTAGCTTTTCAATAGCAACCTACTTATTAGCAAGACGCTAATTTTTTTCTATTTTAGCAACAAAGAGCTCTACTCGAAAAGTAGCAGCACGAGACTTCGCTGCGAACACTAGCTAAGCAGCTTAGATTCGTGCAGATAGCACCTGTTGCTTAGCTAGCAAAAGCTAATGTTACAAGTTGCAACGCTTTTGTTAAAAAACTACTTACTTTCTTTTTGTTAGAGCAAAACTGCAAGGCGCGCTAGACTAAAGGCATTTAGCACACTTATTTAATAAGAAATTAACTAGGCACTTTAGGTTTTTTTTAGAACAACGACCGCAAGAAGCAGGCATTTCTAGACTAGTTTCGCGAATACGAGCAACTTAATTGTAACAACGATAAGTCGACTTAGAGCACGAATTTACAGAAAGCGAAAACTTAAGCATAGTTAAACTTAAAAACTTAAAAAAATACAAGAAAAAGCTACAACACGACGAAGATTAAAGTTAACTTATTTTTATACAAAACAGCATTTTTGATGCAAAGTACAAAAGAAACTAGCACAGCACAGCAAGACAGCTATTAAAACAATATTTTAAAAAAAAAAGATAATGTTACAAACAAAGACAATACTAGGTATCGTAGACTAAGCAACAACGCAAAAAAGTTGTTAGAGCTTGCAAGTTTGCAAAACAAAAGTACAGCAATGCGCAAAGCAGAATTAAGTTAGCAGTTACGTAATAGTAATTAGTGCGATTAGAGCTTTAGTAAACTAAGCATACTAAGCAGCAAGCGCTTAGCTAGCTTAAAGCGCTTAGCAACTAAGCACACTAAGCAAACTAAGCAAAACGCTTTTAACAAAAAATTAAAGAACTATATAGATTAGTAGAATTTTTTTTACAGTTTAGATTTTTTGTAGTTAACTTTCTTAAGTACATTTTATACATAGATTAGATCTATAGGCAACAGATTGTTACTTTGTTATTCTATCTAGAATAAAATTAAAATTGTTTTCTTTGTTGTTACTAAGCTTTTCGAACATAGAACAATTTCTTAGGCGGAATCTTCGAGTCTAATAACTCGTACCTTTGGTAAGAGAACACTTTTGATAACAGCTTAATAGAAAGCTTTAGTCGTAGAACTTTAGTAGCTATTAACGCTATACGTAACAGCTTCGACAATACCTAAAAAAGCCTCGCTAGCTTCTAGTTAACGAAAGCTTTGCGGTATTAAGTTTTTACATAGCTTTTAAAAGCGCTTTGTAAGTGCTTTAAAAGCTAACTAACTATAAAGTTTATAAAGCTCTTCTGCTTGCGCTGTAGATAAACTTTATTAAATTTATTACATTTTTTATCTAGAACCTGCTATTTTTAGCAATTCTCTTTTAGTTATAAATAGTAAATACTAGCTATATTTATACTAGCAACGTTTTAATTTACATAAAAAAGTAAAGAGCCTTAAGTTTACGCTTTTTTATAAGCGTTACTATTGTTAGAAAAACTTTTTTAATCTAAATACTCTACTAACTTAGTTTGCTTTACTACTTTATTTACTACTTTATCTTGCTCTTTATCTTTATTTTTATTTTTAACTTTTTTTTATTTTTACTAAAAGACTTGTTTGCTTTTGCTAACGCTTTTTTTTACTAATTTTTTATTTTATATTTGTCTTTACACTTATTGTAGAACGCATTAATTTTTAAGTTGCTACTTGCTTTTTTTTATACTTATTAATTGTAAGCGCTAGAATATACAAGCTGTTGATATTTTTATAAGCATTGTTACTATTAACGCGTAGTTTAAGAAAAAGCGTAAGCTTGCGTAAGCTAGTGTAGTTAGCATAAGTATATAATAAACTACTATAATAACTTATTTTTAGTTTTTAGTAGTTACTAGTGTTAGATTCTTTAAAGTTAAAGTCTTTACAAACTTTTGCTAATCTATTTTAGCTTTCTTGTTTTTAAATAAATTATTTTTTAACTTAGCTAATTTGTCTAAGTAGATACAGCGTATAATTCTATTAGTAGCTTTGCTAGCACCAAATATTCGCGACATTAGCTAATTTTTAATTTTCTTTTTGTTTTTTAGTGCTTTGGTAATTTGTTTAAAAATGTTTTTATGCTATTAAAAGTTAACATTGTAATAAATACAAGCTTACTTTTTATAGACAAAGCTAAGTTTTGCTTAAAACTACTTAACTGCGCATTGTAAGTACAATAATATAATAAACTAATATAATAACTTACTATTTTTTTATTTGCAGTAGCGTTGCTTATTTAAGAGCTTAAGTTTAGTTGCTAACTACTTTTTCTAGTTGTGCGCAAACAACGCAGTAAACTTCTTTTTCGCTTTAAGTTTTTTTTAAGCTAGTATTTTGCTTGCCGATTTTTTGCACTAGCATTTGCAATTACTTTTCTTTTAGCACTTAAGTAAGCTGTTTAATTTCTTTAAGCAGTTGCGCAAGCAGTATTGCTTAATTAATTTTTAAACAATAGCTTGTAATGTGTAGAGCGCTTTTTTTGTAATCTAACGCAATCGCAATTTGCTAGTACGCTAAAAACTTCGTGCTTTTTAAACTTAAAGCTTTAAATTTGTTAGTAGATGCTGTAATAAACTTTTGTAATAATTACATTTGTAAGCGCTTTCTACTCTGCTAGCTTAAACCTAGTTAAAATTTTAATTTTGTAAAGCAAAAGCAACTTATTATTAAGCTCGTAGTTTATCTTGTCGTTAAGCTTTTGCTTAATTGTAGCTATTGTATTTGTAATAAATGTAAGTAATAATAAAGCTAGTTGTAGTACGTAGGTAGGTAGAAGTAAAAAGTAAAGTAGTAGAAAGTTAGGTAGCAGATTTACAAGCTAGATTTTGTATAGAGTAGCTTGTGCGCTGCTGCAAAAGCTGCAGCTTTAGCTAGCGTTTTACTACTAGCTACTTAAAACACGCACTTTTGCTACAGCTTCTGTAGCTTTTTTACCTACTGTAATTATTACAAATAATTATTACAACTTTTTACTTTTTATACTACACTTACTACGCAGCAATTTTTCTACAATAGCTTGCACTAAGCAAACTAAATACTACTACTTTGCTACTAGCAGCAAAGCTTTGCAAAAGCTTTTTGTAGTAAAAGTAACTCGCAAATCTAGCAATCTATACAAGAACAAGAAAAAACTAATAATAAGTAGTATAAAAAAGCTTTACTGCTAAAAGCAAAAAAGTAAGTTATTATAGCAGTTAATTACAGCTTAATTTTTAACAACATGCAGCTATTGCGTTGCGCGAAATTTAATAATACTAAAAATAAACTAAGCTCTTTATGCGCAAACTGCTATCTAGTTAGTTACTTTGCAAAATTGCGTAAAAGTTTAAGCCTAATCTACGCTTTTAAGCTAGTGCAATTAAAGCTATACAAAAAGTAATAAATACTAATATAAACGCTATACACGCGAAACGAGTAACGATTAACACAAAAAACATAAATTTAGCAAAGAAATACTATAGAAAGTACAAGAAAAGTCTGCAGCAAATGTAAAAGTTAAAGACTAGTTGCTACTTATTCTAGCGGTATAAAGCTATAATAATTTTAAATTTTTTAGCAATACCTAGCGTAGACGTTGCTTTATACTTAGCTATTAAAATGCAACTAATTCTACGCTGTAATAACAATCTATAATAAACTTAAGCAACTTGTACTTTGCTAACGTTAAAATACAACATGTAAACTCTAAATATAACAACTTAACTATAACTCAACTATAACCTAAAGCCTATGCGAGATAATTTAACTTTAACTTAAAATCTATGCAACTTAACTCAACTATAACCTTGTACTAGCGTTGAAAAATTAAGTATATAAGTAAAGCTAAGTTAGAGTTATAAAAAAAGCAACTTAATTTTAACTTAACTTTTACTTATTGCTAGCCTAAGAAGTACTTTAAGTAGTTGTTTAACTAGTTAGTAAAAGCAAAGCTCTAAGAGAATGTTAAGTAAGCTAATACTTTGCGTAAAAAAGTATGTTAGCCTATTATAGGCTACTATAACTCGTATTAACATATTCTAGTCTAAAAAAGCTCGCGTTGTTATTAATTTAATAGCTAAAAGAGATTGCAAGCGCGCTTAGCTTTTTGCGAATCTTGCCAACGCAACTGCAAAGCGTGCAGTTAAAAAAAACAAAGTGCAAAAAAGTATGCTTACAAAGAAAGTTAAGTTGCTTATAGCAAAGTTTATAAACTTTAGCTAAAAAGTTATAAGTAGCTTAGTAGTTTCTAGCGTTAAATTGCAGCTTTTTAAGCTATTGTAGCTTTAAAAGTAGTTTTTTTGCTTAAATTAGTTTTCGAGTATAGCGTTAGCGTCTTAGAACTTTATTTAGCATAACAAAAAGCTAATACCTAGTAGTTAGTGTAAAAGTAGTTTGCTTAAAAGTAGCATAGTTTTGCATACATTTTTAAAACTTACTTTGTTTTACTTTGTTTTACTTTGCTGTAAAAAGTGCTATACTAGCTTATAATAGCACAAAGTAGCTCTCTTAACGCTATGCCTTGCAATAGTAAAATAATATATTATTTTTTTCAAAAAAGTTCGTAACTTAGAAAATTTTAAAAAATTTGTAGCAAAAAACATAAAAACGCACTTTAAGCAATATGCTTTTAAAAAAGAAATAGTTAACACGTTTTACTTTGCTACTTAACGCATAGTTAGCATTAAAATTTCTAAAATTTTTAAAATTTTCTAAGTTACGAACTTTTTTGAAAAAAATAATATATTATTTTACTATTGCAAGGCATAGCGTTAAGAGAGCTACTTTGTGCTATTATAAGCTAGTATAGCACTTTTTACAGCAAAGTAAAACAAAGTAAAACAAAGTAAGTTTTAAAAATGTATGCAAAACTATGCTACTTTTAAGCAAACTACTTTTACACTAACTACTAGGTATTAGCTTTTGTTATGCTAAAATAAAGTTCTAAGACGCTAACGCTATACTCGAAAACTAATTTAAGCAAAAAAACTACTTTTAAAGCTACAATAGCTTAAAAAGCTGCAATTTAACGCTAGAAACTACTAAGCTACTTATAACTTTTTAGCTAAAGTTTATAAACTTTGCTATAAGCAACTTAACTTTCTTTGTAAGCATACTTTTTTGCACTTTGTTTTTTTTAACTGCACGCTTTGCAGTTGCGTTGGCAAGATTCGCAAAAAGCTAAGCGCGCTTGCAATCTCTTTTAGCTATTAAATTAATAACAACGCGAGCTTTTTTAGACTAGAATATGTTAATACGAGTTATAGTAGCCTATAATAGGCTAACATACTTTTTTACGCAAAGTATTAGCTTACTTAACATTCTCTTAGAGCTTTGCTTTTACTAACTAGTTAAACAACTACTTAAAGTACTTCTTAGGCTAGCAAATAAGTAAAAGTTAAGTTAAAATTAAGTTGCTTTTTTTATAACTCTAACTTAGCTTTACTTATATACTTAATTTTTCAACGCTAGTACAAGGTTATAGTTGAGTTAAGTTGCATAGATTTTAAGTTAAAGTTAAATTATCTCGCATAGGCTTTAGGTTATAGTTGAGTTATAGTTAAGTTGTTATATTTAGAGTTTACATGTTGTATTTTAACGTTAGCAAAGTACAAGTTGCTTAAGTTTATTATAGATTGTTATTACAGCGTAGAATTAGTTGCATTTTAATAGCTAAGTATAAAGCAACGTCTACGCTAGGTATTGCTAAAAAATTTAAAATTATTATAGCTTTATACCGCTAGAATAAGTAGCAACTAGTCTTTAACTTTTACATTTGCTGCAGACTTTTCTTGTACTTTCTATAGTATTTTTTGCTAAATTTATGTTTTTTGTGTTAATCGTTACTCGTTTCGCGTGTATAGCGTTTATATTAGTATTTATTACTTTTTGTATAGCTTTAATTGCACTAGCTTAAAAGCGT